>CM029600.1:72853275-73453275 GCA_017311375.1 Mytilus coruscus | reverse complement strand
ACGAACAGAATTAAGTAGCATAGAACATATTTTGAGTATCATCAGTTTAAAATAAATTCGACTAACAGTTTCTCGGTTAACTTGCAAAAATATTATGAATTTTTTATGCATGGAAAGACTGATGCATTTACAATTCACGCATACTTGACCACTTGAAATAGGAACAGAATTAAGTAGCATAGAACACATTTTGAGTATCATCAGTTTAAAATAAATTCGACTAACAGTTTTTCGGTTAACTTGCACTTCTGATGAGTTGAATTTCGAATATCCCTTTTGATGCTTGATCAACCCAAGTTTGCCAAAATATATGTCTTGGGACAGGTAACACATGAACAAAATATTTGGTATTTGCCTCACCTGAATTTTTCCCTCTGTGCTATAACTCATTGGCACGCATCACTAGTTTTCAAAATATGTAGTACCATTATCGCCAAACCTTAACAATTTATGAAAAAGTTAACTTGAATCGCAAAAATAACTCACAGTAGAATTGACCATAATGAGCACCAACATCCGACTCCTCCGAAAAACCCTAACATGAATTTAAAGGAGAGACAAACAATAACGAACAACACATGGTCTAGATAGCATCTATACTATTCATGTAACAAAGCTTCGATGAAATATAATTAAAACAATGACTCTCCCCTCTCTTCTTTTTCCACGGCGGGTGAAAACTTTGGATACATGTTATTCAAAGTCAGACGCCCTGCTTAGATAGAAGGCTGAAACATACATTAAATAAAGGCAACAGTAGTATATCGCTGTTCGAAAGTTATAAATCGATTGAGACAAAAACAAATCCGGGTTACAAACTAAAACCGAGGGAAACACATCAACTATAAGAGGAAAACAACGAGACAACAGAAACACTGAAGTGAAAAAAAAAACAAACGACAATGCAACACACACAGAAACGAATTATAAGATAACAACTGCCATTTTCCTGATTTGGTACAGGACATTTTAAGAAAAACAATGGTGGGTTGAACCTGATTTTGTGGCTAGCCAAACCTCACACTTTTATGGCAATGTTATATATAACAATAAAATGACACCATTACATGAAAGGAATACAGTACAAATAAATGCAAGAACATTCAGGACAGAGAAATGTACAAATATACAATACAATACTACATTTCGACGTGCTAACCACAGAATAAAACCGAACACGTAAAACAACACAGGACAGCACACAAAACAGCACACAAAACAGCACAACAGAACCACGAACTGTCTTTCACATTAAGTATTAAGTCTGTTTCGTACGTCTGTGTATCTTTTCTACGTTATTTAACGTAAGTAGTGTAAATTATAAAATTATATTGACAACACGTTGACGGCGTTATTTGCAACAATCCTATCAGAGTTCAAACCCCGTACGTGGCAGGTGCGTTCGACTCCAATCTTAATTGACCTGGATTGTCAGTTTTTCTGCCGAAGGTCAATGATTTTCTTCGGATACATCGTCTTCCTCCATTAATTAAAACTGATCGGCACGATATGGCAAATAGTGCTGAAAGTAGCGATAAACATCAACAACCAATCAGCATCCTGTTTAAAAACTTATGAAACTTTTTACATTTATAATTGTATTTCAGGTTATTGTACCAAAGTTTCTGATATTTGTAAATGGCGTATATAGACAATTTGATAAATATGCATACATCAAATAGGTAACTAGGCGCAATACATTGTGTATTTATCGCAACAGATACCATTGGAAAAACTTTGCACAAACGATGTATCTTTTAATTAACAGCTGGTTCAAAAAGACTGCAACCCAGAATTGGCCGCCACAGGAAAGAAACTATCCTGTCAACATTAATGTTGCGTAGCCAGTCGATTGGATTTTACAGAATTCTGTAGGATAAATCTTTAATCCTATAGAATATTAAAGGGGTCAAATTCATGTTCACCGATTTTACTCAAATTCTCATATTTGATTTACAACATACTAAAACTTTAATCCAAATTACAAAAAGTCTAAAATAAACAATCAACATTGCACGGACTTGATAATATGCATGTGCATTTCGTAAGTATTTTAGTCAAAACGCCATCTAATTAACCATCGAGATAACCCCTGAAGACTGCCGACGGTCATATAACCCGATATAAAGAGAAAATATAAATATAAATAGATAGTGAGTACTTTTAAAGGAGTCTTATAGTAATCAAGCTGACAATTAGGTTTCTAGGTTGATTGTTGTTTCTTCAGAATTTACATGGTCTTCATGGTCTTCATAATGACTTTGTTATTCGATACAGGAAAATCATCTCCAAATCCGTCAAAAAGTTATCTTATCCCTTGAACTGACTTTTCCCCAACTTGACATGAGTAAAACCGGGAAAAGTTTTTTATAAAATTAATTCTAGCACTCCCTAATCATAATCATCTGAATCACCTGTGTCCATGTTATGTTTTCATTGAATTTGTTTTGATCGATTGGATCTAATTTTTATGTTTTCTTATGTTTTTATATTGTCTTTGTTAAAGTCGGCACCTTATATGTCCAGGGTTGATCAGATTAGATAACTAAATAGCTCCTTACAGTCTAAATAACTTACAGTAGAGGAATTTATTAATAAGTAGCTTTTGTATTAGGTAAAGCTCCATGTAAAAATCATGCAATGAGAGCTACATGAGGGTCAACATATTATGATCAAATTTTGTATATTAAGTCAGTTTTACATATCCCCTCGGTATCATCTGCCTCTTTTATGCCAGCAATCAAGATTAAATATTAATTTCTGTTGCAATGACACACTGGTTATCTTGTAAACTAATCTCCGAATTATGCAAATAATTACATAAATGTATGAAAAACAATATCATCTTACATGCTATTTGAGAAAGAATTAATGAAAAAAGACAAATTGAAATGATTGTTGTGTCTATCTATACATGCTATTGTAATAAATGTCAGAACATTAAGTGAAATGTAAAATTCTTTAATATAAAAGCAACCGTACAAAAAAATGGATACACAGAGATTTTCTATTGTTGAGTTTATTTTTTTTGGCCTAATTTTTGTGCCAAAATTTCCAACAAACCCCAAAACAAAAACATGATACATATATGTTCCGGAACATATGAGTATTTGGACCGTACGCGTATGGTCATGACCATATTGGCATACTCATATGGTCCGACCATACGCGTATGGTCGGACCATATGAGTATATACTCGTTTGGTTATTAATGGGCCGGACCATATTTAGACCATATAGGTATTCTTCGAATAAATTCAAACTTCCTTAACAGACACAGCTCGTTCTCTGGACCAAAATCGGCACATATTATTAACTTATTAACTGAAATCCTTTATCTTTTTTATGGACAATTTCTTTTATTTTTTTTCCCGGCGTTTACATTAGATTTTCTTTAATTTCTTCTAATTTCCACTAATTTTCACTTTACTGGTGTGTTCATACTCTTATTTGTATGATCGTAACAGTGGTTTCTACATAAGAATAGAGGGGCAGCACGTATAAACTACATTAAACTGTAATTGTAGATCGTATAAAAAGGAGCATGAACAAATTAGATAACTAAAAAATAATTTGAAATGTTTCAGAAATTTGAAATAAATTTAAACACCAAAATAAAGAAAAAGGAGGTTTCTATGCTCCAATTGCTAACAACTAAAACAGTTGACTTCTTGCTTAACAGTTCACTATAGTTATTTTCGGAGTCGACATATTGTGTTTCGTAAAGACATATTAATAATGATCATGCAAAAATGCTTCTACTATAATTTTAACTTGTGAATAAAATTCATTTTATTTCATTAATCACGTAAAAATGATTATCAAATTATTATCTAAGTAAAAATTTCATTTTTAGAAACTCTTAATTTATGACACCTTGAAGGGTTATGCTCTACGCGATTACTGTTCAACGATAATCGTATTAATTACCTTGACCCTACGCGTATGGTCCAAATACTCATATGGTCCGGAACATATACACATGAAAGGGAACTTTCTATGTTTCTTTCAGAACTTTGTTGTATGCAAATTAACAAGATTCATATTGATATATGGTAAATCAAAGGAGGTAAACAATTTTTCATTGCTCAATCTTTTCAAATATCAAAGACAAAAGTTCTTACAAAGCTCCGTAAATCAAAACCATAATACATACATTGTATGTATACATGAAATAGAACTTATAAAATTTCAGTAAGAAAGAAAAAAAAAAATTGAAAATTGTGCAAATTTACAAGATTCAAATAATTAAATGACAAAACAAGAGAGATACTCCATTTTTGTCTCTCCATATTTTCTCAAATTTTCTTGAGAAAAGATAATTTAATTACTAAGATAAAGTCTTATGACAATGAATTAAGATCTGACTGGCTATTATTTAGGCGCAGATTTTAAAAAAGATTAACAGCTGACGAAAAGGGGAGAAAATTCAAGTTTTACGTTTTCTTAAATTTCGTAATTTTTGAGGTACAAATTAAAATCAAATGAAGATATGACATGAAGTAAAAAGGCAAACCTTATACATGTAAATGATATATAAATTAAAAATATAGACTGACAAGAACAGTTTGTTTGTCACTATATGGGATTGAGGAATTTAACACAGGCAGATGATTCATATTTAACTTTTTAAATAGTCCCTAATTTTTGTCTGGCTTCGATGAAGTCAAAAAAGCGAGACTAAGGCAGAACCACTAGTGGTATGTCAATGGTTTTTGGTATGCAGTTGTATAAGCATTGGTACATTTCTTTTTCATGGTTATTAATTGGCTCCACTCCCTCAGTCATAGTCTATTGACTTTTGCGTAGTTTACAATTAATTAGTTTGTAATTTGGTCAGTTTACAGGGAACCATTAGTGGTATGTCAATGGTATTTGGTATGTAGTTGTAGTAGCATTAGCACATCTCATCAACATGGAAATTATTTGGCTCCTCCTCTTCAGTCATGGTCTATTGACTTTGAATATTTTGCATAGTTTACATGTTAAAGTTTGTGATTAGATCAGTTTATGATAAACCACTAATATCAAGCCAATGATAGTTGGTATGCAGTTGTATAAATATTTGCTAGTCTCATTTCTATGGAGATTACATGATCCTGCCCTATCATTATGGTTCATTGACTTTTGTATATTATATTTGTATGTATGTATGTTAAAATTTGTGTTTAGGTTAGATTAAAAGGAAGCATTTATGATAAGTCAATGGTATTTGGTATTAGTTTTATAACCATCGGCATTTCTCATTTCAATCGAGGTTATTATGCCCTGCTTCTTCAGTCATGAGTCATTGACTTTGGATATTTTGCATAGATTACAATGTATAACAATGAATGTAATATATGTTTAAGTATTGCCATTTCAATTTCAACATTTGCATTTTACTATCAAAATACAAAACGCGAGACATATCTCCGTGTCAACAGTTTATATTTTTTTACGATTTAATTGAACAAATTCATTGAAGATAATAGTATGAAATACATACAGACAGTATGACTAAAGGCAATGTTTTTGAAAGGTATTGAAATCATTTGGTAAAAAGCTGACTGACCTTAGATGGATTTTGTTATTGTTTTATGTCCCTTTTGGTCATACAGTTCTTCATATTGTTACGGCCAGAAATCACCTTTAAATTGTAGCCAACAAAATGTATTTAATGTTTTCACGACAAATATCCAGAATACTTAAAAAATGGTTTTTCAAGAACTTCCTCGAATAAGAATACTAAAACAACTGCTTACAATTTTTATGTTCCAAATGTCAAAGGTGTAGAATCTTCTTCTTTCTTTTTTAGTGGTATTAAAAACTAGAATGCCTTGCCAAATCATGTAAAAGGTATTCATGTGAATTCAAAAATAAGATGTAAGTTTGAAGAAAAAAAAAAAAACACCTAATGAGTAAACTCAGGTCAAAGTCAGATGCAGATTTTATATTTTATTAGATTGCTTTTTATACGAATGTTTTGAGCTGTGATTCATGGATACTATTTATTGCTGTAAAATTGAATGGTAAATTATTTATTTTATTATCAAGACTATAAGGACCCCATTGAAATAAGCATTTTTGCTTTCATGGGTCATCCTTGGGTTAAGGCATTAGAGGTACCTAAAGTCACAACCATTGCTATATTTTAAGGTTGTATTTAACGAAGTTTCTAAAACTTATTATGTATTTGTATATATTGCCTCTACCTGAATAAATATTATTAATATTATTATTAAAGACAAAAATCAATGATAAATTAAACAAGATTTATTATACAATTGAAATGTCAACTTAGGTGTTAAAATATATGTCTGATCCTTTGTCTTTTCTTTATCCGGAATTCTTCTCCTAACTGTTGCAGATTCCAAATGTTAATATATCCAATAAGTTCATAAACTAATATGATGTCGTTCGTAAATAAAAGTGCCAATCCAACAACTCCAGAGAACTTCTGAGAATACAAGTATATTTAAATGTCTGATAAGTCTAATTTCGGTGTCTGTATATATAGTTGTCGCAGAAACTTCTAGAACACTGTAGAAGAGAAACTCCTAGAAAACTGTAGAAGGGAAACTTCTAGAATACTATTTAAAAATTTAAATTACGCATCGTAGATTATGATCATTCCGGAATTATTATGTAAGTCAAATAGAAAGTTCTAATCATTCCATCAGTATCTATGATTGTTCCAGTGATTTTTAAACTGTGCAATTATAACATTATTTTGTAAACAACTATAACCCATCTTATAAGGCCACACAAAACAAATTAGGTCATGATAAATAAACATGATAATTACAATATCATAACGACATACATGGGTACTTATAAGTTTTTGGGTTTCAATGTTTTAAGTATGCAATCTCCATATAAAGGTAATTTCAGAAAAGCGCTTCGTACTTGACAAAAGTTTGAGTTTGATTAATCTGTCTTTAAGATGATGTATTTCAGTTTTCATTTTTTTTTTCATATACATACATTCTTTTACATTTAACATTATCAAGTAAAAATTGGACGCGTTATGACTGGTGGTCTGAACATTGTCCTCAACTCCTCTCTGCGAAATTGCTTAATCAAAGAACTGAAATATTGCAAGCCTTAATCCATAAACTGGAAACACAACTTTGAAACACTAATTGATTTAATCAAGGATTTTGCCTTGCAATGAGTTAAACGCGAAAGAGAAGACATGCAAGGCTGTGAGGTCGTTGATGTCATGCATATGTAAACTAACTGAATGGGTCAAAGACGTAAAGATTAGTAAGTTTTTCAACCAAAGATAATGAATTGGATCTTCCTTCAACTTACTTGAAAGCATTATCATCAAAATTATGATACCACATTCTCAATGAGATCTAATGAATATGCATATAATTATCAGAATGAGGTTATGGTCGTATTACTAGCAACATGGCCTATAAACAAGATAGCAATTGAACACAGGATTTAACAATCGTTTCGTCACTATTATTTTGATTCGTTGAATCCATAATTAAAGGAAGTATCCAGAGCCTTACAAACGTTATATTGCTAGGTTGTGCCAAGTTCTGATCACGAAACCTTTTTCTCAGCTATCAATTTCATTTTTTTCAGGAATCAAAATAACTGCAAAATTTGTTGTTCTTTATTTTTATTTTCTATACCAGTGGTAATCTGATGTAAAAATTCAAAAGATCTGTTAGAGAATTTAAAATCCAAGTCTCTTTCCTTTTAAAAAAAGGAAAGAGACTTGGACTCTAACAGATCTTTTGATTTTTTTTTTAGAAATAATACATGAACATTAAACGTCTCTACCCTATACATTGATATTCCACATTTAAAACTTTTGGGCATTAGCTACGATTTAGACAAAAAATGAAAATACGATTTTTGATTGTTTTAAGTATTGATTAAAGCGGAATTTTGAAATGATATTTCGTTATAAGCAGTCAGTTTGGCGACAATTTTTCAAAATAAGATAAAAAATATCGCTGATGTATATTGACTTACGAATCAATAACTTAACCTCAATGAATCCGTATTCATGTGAGCTTCAATTTAAACCCTTAGCTAAAGATGTGTTACGCATGTTCTAGGCGTGTTCAGCTATCAAGGAAAAGAATATCAACATTGAAAGTGAAACAAGGGTGACCATTTGGTTGACTGTTTCGGTCCACAAAAAAATACTCTTATACAGGTAAAAACGATGATTGACATATTTTTTAACCTATAATATGAAATCAAACAGACCTAGAAAAATTCAATTGTACGTGCTCGCTATCTATTTATATTTGTATTTATGTTTATATCGGGATATATGACCGTCGGCCATCTTCGGAGGTCTTCTCGATGGTTAGTTAGAATAAAATACACACGAAATGCTGATACATATAATCGAGTCCATGCATTATTAATTATTTATTTTAAACTTTTTGTAATTTGGATATATACGTTTTAGTATGTTGTAAATCAAATATGACAATTTGAGTGCAAATGCCCCTGTACGAAAGATTGTAAGAATATATTTCAATAAAAGAATACAAATATATTGTTTTAGGAAGGGATGAATCACACCTAAAACACTCTGTTTCAAACACAAAAATTCTCTAACTCTAAAATCATCAAGGTGCTTAAATATTTGATAGTCAACATATATGTGTTAGGTTTGGAGGACGTGTTTATTTTAACAAAACAATCGGCATTGCAACTTTGCTCATCTTTTCAAACAAGAGTAATTTCATAATTTCAGATCTGCATTTGCCCTTCAGTCTTTAAATACGATTATTGTTTCATAATGAAATTTCACGTTCTTAAACTGTACAATAAAGATAAATTTCAACAGGTAAATAAGTAAAGGTGTAGCATTCATGACTTTCGAATTGTGAAAGATTCAATAACAATGACCAGTGCATGTCAAAATAAGTGTTAGGGGTAAATAAGTTAGGAAGAAAAGAGATTGTTTTGAAGACAATTTCTTGTAATTACTACAAAACAAAACCCAAAATTTTATGCGAGAAATGAAAAAAAAAAAAAAAACCAACAAAACTATATGTCATTACTGGCATAGATTTCCGACTCTCATTATCGTATTTAAAGCCATAGGAAGTTTGGGCTTCAAAAGTCAACAACATTAATTCTTAAACACATTTTTCACAAACCCATAGCAAAATCAATTCTTAAGATACTGCAAAAAAATAAAATAAAAAATCGTTCTGATAATTCAATGGTGTTGTCATGACGCGCATTTAAGTTAACCATGTTATAGCAAACATCGAATTCCCTCATCTGACACTATAGATTCGAAGGAATTTGGATGTTGAATCTATTATTTTTATTTATTTTGATGCAAGACATTAGTTCGATTTTACAAATAGTTTTAACGTCATCAATTTTGTTAAAACGACTTTACATGTATACTTTCTGCTTATTTTTTTTCGACGTGCACGAGATTATATACCTTTCTGAATTTTTCAATGTTTGGATATATTTTGAGATTTGTGTCAGAAAAACTTGTCTTATGTTTTCTTTAAAAAAAAAAGATTTTATCCTTTTTTCATTATGGTTCACTACCTATTAGTTTTTCCGCCATTTATCTTAAATGTTGGAAATACCAATTTCAAATTAAAACTGTGTTGGAGAATTTTCTGTCATTGAGAAAAATATAAGTGCATTGAAAGTGTATGTTGCGATTTTTTTAAATGTGTTTTGATATTGTAGTTGGACCAACAGCTCTAATTATAGATAATGTGACACCAGACAATAATGTTCCTGGTATTGAAGGACAGGATATGACTTTGAAATGTACCGCGGTAGGAGGTCAACCGGCACCTGATGTAAATCTAGTAATATTAGGATTAAATTATACTGGTAAACAGTCAGCACATCACACATTCAATCCTCAAAGACATAATGATGGTTCCACTGTTACATGTCAAGCTGGATATAAAGAGATTAAACACTATCCATTAAATACTACGACATATATTCATCTTAAGCGTAAGTATGTTACATGTAATGCAGGGTACTGAGATCAGTTGAAGATATTTACACCTTGTAATCTAAATTTTGTTAATAAGTAAATAGGTAAAAAAAAAGAAGACAGTTTACTCTATCCTGATTCCAATTAAGAATATCAGGTTTGTAGTAATTTTTTTTTATGAAAATGGTTTTTATTATTGAAAACCAGATAACATAAAGTCAGATCAGGTGTAAGATGATATTTTACTTAACACTGATTCCAAAATAATATGGTGTCTTTATTTTCGGCGATGTATGAAAGATGATATTATACTAATTATTAAAAATAAACTCATCACAGATACCAGTATTAAATTGTTTTGCGCCATTCACACGTATCGTCTTCATAAGAATCTTCAATGACGCTCGAATAAAAAAAGTTAAATAAGGTCAAATAAAGTACGAAGTAAAATAGCTTTAAGGACCCAAAATTCCAAAAGGTTTTGCCAAATACAGCTAAGGTTATCTATTCCTGGATAAGACCATCCTAAGTGTTTTGAAAAATTTAAAGTTTTATAAACAGTTTATAAATAATTATATAATATAAGTGTTCATTGCAGTACACACAATGTCATTTAACAATTGTATTTTCGTTTCACATGTCTGAAGTCCCAAGAACATATTTTACTCAATGTCTTCGAGAAGCTGTTTTCTGTATTAGATGAAATAATATCCAATAAATAGAAACATATATGTGGGGTGGAATGGGGATTTGGGTCCTTCATTTCTGTATTCTTTTATTTTTAATATCAATTTTTCAATATTCTAAAAATTAAAAGCACTTCATTATTAATTATTTTATATTAATTTGCCCATATTTCTCTATTCTGTAGAATCTATTTTGATCAATATGTACAGAGTTTTAAAGTTCGAGTTGACATTGAAAATTAAACCGACTATACATTTTCTGTGAGTCGCGAGACCTTTTACATGGCTGGTTTAACGGTTACTCTTTCAATTACATTCAAGTGGAGTTATATTATTAACAAAACGTATACTGCCTGTCAGTGTTACGTATATTCTCTTACCTCCTATACATTTCTAGGAATGCCATTGGTTAAAAGCGACCGCGTGGAGACAATGTATATTTAATATGGGGTTAGTAGGCGTGGTTTATTTTAATACACGGTTAGTAGTGGTGTTACGTCCCTTTATAAAAACAACACGGCGTTGATGAAAAATCTGAAACGTTTCTACCGGACAACAGATAAAGAAATTGATGATGAACGATTGAAATAAATGCAGAAAACACTTTGAAAGCTAACAAGTTGTTATTGTTGGTATTTGTTTTTGTATAGACCAATGGAAGTATGTTCTTTATATTAAGATTTGATCACCTTAATAGGCCACTAGTCTAAATGCCACATGTTAAGTTAGTCGTTAAGATAAATTCGTTACATATGGAGTTTACTGACCCCATTTATATCGTATTTGGTCACTAGCACAATGTGTAACTAATAATATATTTACTAGGAAGAAAATATTAAGACAACCTGTTAAGGATGAAGTCATGTCAGGTTTAGGAATCTTTGGCAGATGTTCGGACTCTTTGGGTGTTTTCCTACGATACAGGGTGAAATATTTTGCCCGATATCACCCACTTTTTTTTCATAAAAGACTTCAATAGCTCACAAAAGGTCATTTACCAAAATTTAAGCATACTCTAGATTTCTTTTCTTACGACTTGAGACCCAAATAATGCCAATGCTAAATATGAGGTAAAAGTCAGAGTCAGACTTTCCCCGCCATTTAAAAAAAATATAAATATCTCGAATAGGAGTTCCATAACCTATCAATATTTTTAGCTTATTCTTTTTTAAATATGCTGTTCTGATTTATAGTATCAATTGTAAATTTCAGATTTCTTTAATTTCACCTGACTACATCCTTATCAAATACCTTATAAAACATATAAATTATGCAATTCTACGTTGTACTTTGTAAGCAGGATAACAAAATGAAACAGAGGGGATCTGGAGGATCTTGATTTTCTTTTGAATTGCTCCACATTTTGTCATAGCTTCCTGTATACGGTATGGGTTTTGCAAGTTGTTGAATGACGTATGTTTCCTACGTATGTCTCTAATGGATAGTTGTTTTATTGAAAATCATACCACATTTCCTTATTAATGAACAACAAAAGGGCCATTTAACCATTGCAAATGCCTGTTTAGGGAACACACAATCCATGCCTTAAAAGATTGTAATTGTAATATCATGCATGTCTCAGAATGCTTTGTACTGTTTGTCAATTCTTCTATGTTTTGACAGTTTTCATTCATTGGTTATTTAAATAAATGTCCCACAGAAACTTTAATTTTAGTTGAATTGCACCTTTTTCCTTTTAGTCACTTGGTCCTTTCGACAACGTATAAAAACTCTTTAAAAAAAATATTGGTGGCTTATATAAGGGCAGTTCGTAGAGGGAGTCTATAAACAACATCTCCCTTGGTACTAGATGAATTATCAAATAGGCCGTTGCCGTTTTGTTTACGAACGTCAGTGACGTCAATTAAATCGGCAATAACTCATGTAAAAATCAAGAGGCTCACGAAGGTTATTCACCGGTTTGGTACATATTTAAGTCTGAATGGTCATTCCTTGCATTTGAATGTAAATTTTACTAAATAGTTCATGTCACGTGATTATGTAATACCCAATAGAATAAGTCATTGTATACATTGTATACCATTTCTTATCAAAACTCCATCTCAGCATATGTTAAAATAGATTGGTAAAAAAATGAATTGCAAACTTTTTTGACCTCACACCTTACTTTATCCGAAACATAAAACCAATTTTATTCACTTATGCAGTTGAGAAATTGAATTCAATAAATGAGTGTCATAAAAAATGTATTTTTCGTTGTTTTTAGCGATCCCCCAGATGTGACGGGTATATGCAGCGTATACTTTTATTCACACATATGAAAACGATTTTTGTTATAGTATGAGAAATGACAATGCTCTTTTTAACGTGCACATATAACAGTTAAGCGATACACACACCTCGAGGCATTTATTTTTCGTGTTTTGGAAACAAATATGCTTAGCTATTGGTTGAACTAAGCTGATTCTATTTCAAATGGAAAACTGATAAATGCCATTATTTAAAAATAATAGTTTACATATACTACTCTTTTTTATGTAAGGAACCTAATAATCTTAATCAAGAAGTTCAAATGTATAATTACTTAAAAGAATAATATTCTAATTGATTACATTTGTTGATTTCAAATTTTAGAATTTTCATAGTTAATAACAGAAATTCAAAAACAACAATATTGGATATGATAATAAGCTAAAAATACATAGAAAAGTATTCGACGTCTTTTGATTTTTTTCAGTTAAACCAGTAATAACCCCTTTTTCTCCTGATACAGTCAGTACAGAAGAAACAAAATCCTTTGCTATATCATGTCAATGTATAGGAAGCCGTCCTGCTGCTTATATATACTGGTTACTTGGACAAGAAAGAATTAATATTACAACAAACTCTACATCTCAATCAAACCATGAATCATCAACAGATAAATATACGGTGACATCTAATCTAAAATATAGAGTGGAGAGGAGTTATAATGGACAGAAGCTAATATGTAGAGCTAGTAATGTTGCTGGATCTATGGAAACATCTCTAACAATAGATGTAAAATGTAAGTTAACTTCACCACTTGTATGAAGTATGTTACGTAATTGTTACGTCATCTGTGATAGAACGGCTGTCATTCCTACTATAGATAAGGAAAATGATTGTTAGTAGAAAAGAAAAAAATAAACGTTTTACCTAATAAAACGTTTCAAGCAAATACTATGAAATGAAGGGAATTCCATTCAGGATTTTGTTCTTTGATCTTTATAAAAAGTTGTCTCATAAGCAATCATACCATATCTACCTATTTCATTTCAAAGTTTCAGATCAACCCAAATATCTTATAAACTACAAGTAAATTGTAAATGTTCATAAATGCATTTGGAATTCATGTTCCGAATGGTTAGGTTTTCCTTGAAATATTATTAAATATAAGATAAGGAGATGTGGTATTAATCTAACAAGGTCCAAAAGACGTTGATCATCACCTATAAGTCATGCATTGTACGGTCTTCAACAATGAGCAAATCCCCATACCGTATAGTCAGCTATAAAAGGTCCCGAACTAACAAAAAGTGGAACGATTTAAACGAAAAAAACCAATAGACAACAACCAACTACAGCCATTAAATAACAGACACCTGACTTGGTACATGCACATATAAAAATGTGGCTGGGTTTAATGAGTAACCTTGGACATTAGTTCAACAACCAGAATTAAGAACAAACAGTAAAAATCAGTTGGAACTGGCTTGACTCATCAGATTGACACGAAAACACTACTAACATAAAGACAAACACATAAAGTACCGATCTACTAGTACTTGCAGTTACGAAAGCTAGTTCAAAGCCAATAACAACTAAAAAAAATAATTATCCATGACTAAAATATCATTCAGTACAGATCCAACTGATGTAATATAAAGACGTCAAAATATCGTTTTGGGTTTTCTATCATGACTAACATCTAAAAATCAGGCTATTTGGACAGATTTTTAGTTTGCATTTAATGCAAGTTTTATGTCCTTTAGAAAGTAAGTGTTAATACAATGATATCCGTCACAGAGCAATGTCCTGTGAATATCTGAAATGTGTCATCATAACATAGTGATCGAAGATTGTGGATATATAAAGAATCTGTCAGTCTATAAGGGGTGGGGTATAATTTTGCTAGTTTTAGTAGAAATGACATTTACAAATGATTTATTCACAAGTCTTAATTAAAATCCATAGAATTTTTTAATGATTTGTCAAAATGTAGTTTTTATCATGCTTTTTTCCAAAATATAATAAAAAGTATGGGTCGCCGGACTTTTTTTTCACGCTACAGGTTCTGCAAAATTGTCAGATTTTGTATAGATTATGCATGGAAAATCCAATTTTGCGTGATAAAAAGAAAACTACACCATAGAATTTTAAGATAAAATGTGAGAAGATAGCTCTTATAACATGCTTTCAGATATGAAAAAGAAAAAAAAATGGGGTCACCGGACTTGTTTTCTTGTTACATATTAAAATATACACTTTCTATTATAAAAATTACCTTATCTGAGTTATCTCCCCTACTATCTGAGTTATCTCTTCTTATGTTTCAAAGTTGAAAAAAAATGAATCAAACAAAAATATTGTGTTTTTTTTTAGAAAATACAGTCGTAAATATGACAAAACACATAATTTTCTATATTAACATGAAAAGTCTTACACATGAATTACATACTACTCTCATTTTTGTACATTTCATTAAAGATCTAGACCAATTGTTATCTGCTACTTCAAAATACAAGATGGAGGAAGACACCCCAGCCACCTTAACAGTTTTACTATTTGGTGTTTCACTTGAACCATGTATAATATTTCTTATTGTAACACACAGTGATCTATAGTTGTTAACCTCTACGTCATTTGGTCATTTTAATTGAAAAAGTGACAAAAGAAAAAAAAAAAAAAAAACTGAAAACAACACCCTATAAATTTCATGCGTTCGATGCGCGTTTCTTGATTTACATTAAGCAGGACAAATGATCACCTAAAAGTCACACACAACTAAAACAGTACTCTGAATATCTGTGATGACAATATTACTTAGTACATCTATAACTGACTAAAAGGAAAACCATAGGCAAGTTAATTTTCAATGTCGTCAAAATATATATTTATCTTTCAGCAAAAGCTTTCTTAATTCAAATATATTTGTTTCATACATTAAAAGTAAACACCAACTTCATTATTACTATGTTTTGTCAGAGTAGGCATCGTTTCGAAATGTTCTTGATGCTCATTGGTTGAATTTGTGGAGGGACACCTCCAGAGTAATTTTCGTCTATATACTACTAATATTTGAGCCAATTATAACTTTAATTATTTCGAAAGTTATACTTTTGTAAATCAAAGTAATGAGACTAAATCTAAAACTGCAACATGCCAATAATCTGTTACTTTCAACTTACGTATTCGGATACGGTTTTTTACTTTGACCAGGCACAAAGATCATAATTATGTTTAGTTTATTATACGGTTTGAGAGTTTTTTCTTGTATCAATGAATTATGTAATTATACAAAGAACAATGCTCGATGCTGTTGAAACAAACCAAGAAATCAAATTTTTGATTTGTAAAAGAGATTCCATAACTTTTAAACTTTTTTTATTTATCTGTGTATATATATTTTCTACTTCTTTTTTTTTGTGTCCGACTTTTTATAAAAAAAAATCCCTTAACTCATACATTCCCACCAAATGCTTGATGCCTGCCTGTATCATTTCCTTAAAATGTTTTCACGTTTATTGAGAATTGTACTTTTTCAACTATATATCTAAATTTGACTACATACAATGTTAAACGTAGAACTGCGATAAAGCTATCTTTTTGCAGATTCCGGTATTTTTGGCAACCGTATAAGTTGTTAAATTAGCATAAAGCTTGATTGAAGTAGAAAGTGATGTCAAAAACTTCCCAAGCTCTTGATCACATTTATTATTTGATTGTCAGTGATTTAGAGTTGCCTGACAAACAAATATTTTGGTTTTCACTCATTTGTATCATTTTCACTTGAATTTCTAAAAATTAGTGTCGTTTTATAAATAAATTCACGACACCAATATTTCGAAGTGCGATTGATCAGTGACTGTTAATATCTCTACTCAAAGTTTTTCTTATTTATATACATTATTCCATTATTCAGATAACAGAATATTCAAATGCTGAAAACTTGAAAAATAAGAAATTGTTCGTCCTCAATATTCAGGGTTGTCAAAAACCCGGGTTTTATGAGTGTTGCCCAGCCCAGGTGGAAATACTTTGAAAACCCGAGTTCTACTTGGTTTTAGCGGGTAATACTGGGCAATACTGGGTAATATGAAATACTGGCCTGAATTTAAAAGAGGATTCAGTGATTAATCACAAAAATAGGCCTACATTAAAGATATTTATAAAAATAAACATAATATTCTAATTTATAAGTTCACTTGTTTGAGACTCTTATTATAAAGTGAATGAATCTGAGAAAGTATTGTTCCAGCAACTCTTAAGACTAGTGTTCATGAAGACACATTAGACAAATGTGAAAAGCTTTTATCAATAATAATCCTAAAAATCTATTTGCAAATCTACATGCAAACGTTTATACAAACAAAGCAAGCAAGCCAACCAAAGTCTTAATCTACAAGCATTAGGAAATTAGCTCTAATTTGACATTCTGTCTAGATTGGTACAGCAGTCTAATAATAACTATAAAAACAAATTACTATTTCAACAAAGAAAAACAAAATGGCATACAGACACTCTATAGACAAAGTACATACGCAAAAATGAAAGGCAAGGATACAAAAGTTCTTATTGATACACGTTTAGAGTGCAAATGGTTTCTTCAATGGAAGTTACCCGTTTCAGGTTGCAAAGTGAGTCATCGTAAGCATGGGCTTGGCCAGCGAACAACATGCCGATCAATAAAATATAATAAATAAATAATTTATATGTAACAATTGAAGAGTAAGTCTACCAAAGAGTTACCTATTGTCTGACATGGGCTGGGTCAGAGCTCAACATGCCACCAATAGCGAAGTATTTCGAAGTAGCACATTGTCCCTCGTTATGCTTCGAGGTCTTGTCAATGTTCTTTTTCTGAAAGTCTCGCGTTGCTATTAAATTCACATCATTTTGGATTACATTCTTAACTTTTCGAGTTATATATAATTTTGTTGATGTGTGTGCTGAAGTGACTTGGAACTTTCGCCTTCACTGATATTCAACGAACACGGTTTAAGTTATTTGTTGTCACGGTACTACATCTACACTCTACAACATAGAAAACTATAAAACTGAGCACCGCGAATAAACGGAGAGTAGCATAGAAAAGAACTTGTATCGATCCGTTATTCATTACTTCCCTTAAAAGAAAAGAAAACTACTAATATTAAAAAAACCTAGCCTTTAACAGTTTCGTTCCTTTTTCATTTTACATCTTACCTTTACACAATAATAAATAAACGTATTTACTGAGGAAAACATCTTACCGTTGTATATTTACGCCACAATAGTGGGAACTGGGAACATTCGTTCAAACCACAGGCATAGGTTACCAATGCCGTATCTGGCACGTTCAAACCACAGGCATAGGTTACCAATGCCGTATCTGGCACGTATATAAAATAGCGTTTAGCTTCGGAAGCTCTTCATTTATCATTTGAGCTGCTACTGTTTTGATTCCAACTCCACTGATAAGTCTGATGTAGTGATACGCGTCCAGCGATCTTAAGTATTCTAATCATTGTATTTAGGATGATATTTATACACACCCAGATATCAATATTGTTTAATTTATCGAATTCGAACTAAATGTTAACAAACATGCTCTGTTGATTTTTTATGTTACAGTCATACCAATGAAGGGCATGTTGACAGGTTTATCGACTGAAATCGACAGAATGTAAGTGTTACAGTCAAAATCACGAGTCTGTGTTCTAACTCATGCATGACAGAAGCTAATTCTTATTTATTTTTTAAACAGATGCACCTGGTGTTACAGTAGAGAATGAAACTTTTTCCCTGACTCAGTTATTCAGACAGATTCAAAGTACGATAGATGGTAATCCTACCGTAAACACTTGTACCTGGCACCATATATCTAAATATGGTGAGCATATTAGAGATTTTGGTGACAATAACCAAATATTGACATTACCTACAGTATCTGATGATCAAAGGTATCAAGACACTGGTGAATATGTTTGTACAGCTGAGAATGGTATAATAGGAATCAATGGACAAGTGAAACAGACAGGGTCTGGATATGTTATTAGTAATGGTAATGTAAAATCACCATAGATTACTGCAACTATTAATGTTCGATAATTAGTTTCTTTTTCCTTTTGAATATAATTGGCTTAATAATTCATTATTAGACAAAAATATCAAAACAAAATCTAATCAGTTTATACACACCCTAAATGACGTCTTTGGTATCGTTTTTGATGAATATAAGATGCATTATAACTGGAGTTCAAGTTCAACAAATGGACTTTACAACAGATATTTGCTGATTTTAAGACTAATTTAAGAACGTGTTTCGTCGATTTTATGTTCTTTCTATACTAACGTTCACATATTTTAAAAGAATTAAATCAGTAATATATCAGAGAATAAATAAAGGCAACAGTAGTCATAAATCGATTGAGAGAAAACAAATCCGGGTTACAAACTAAAACCAAGGGAAACACATCAACTATAAGAGGAAAACAACGGAACAACAGAAACACTGAAGTGCAACAAAAACAAACGCCAACATACATAGAAACGGACTATTTGATAATAACTGTCATACTCCTGACCTGGTACAGGACATTTTAAGAAACAAAATGGTGGGTTGAAAAGCAGATAAATGCATTTTTTCGATTTTTAGTTATAGTACAACTAGCCAAATTTGTATGCAAAAGTGTACCAAAATCAGTTACACAGATCATTTACTGTTCCTAGTACTTAAACTAGGTATTAATAAAAAAACCTCTTAGATAACCAGTAAGAATTTTCCTAATTCTAATAGACAAGATGATATTGTTCGGTAAACAGGTAAAATTAATACAATTTGCGTTTGAAATACATCTTTGTCGATAAAGATTCTGCTATATCTTTTATAGGCATATATATCTTTTGTTGAAGGTCTTTAAGTTTTGTTTGTTTTCATTGTATAGTATTTTTGCTGCCTTATTGAGGCATATCCAATATATTTCCGTATTCATCTTTGTGTGAAACATTGAAAATATACAGATTGCATGTACTTTAAACATTATTTTGCAAAAGGGAGAGTGGAAAAGTTAGCATACATTTTAAGAGGGTGATACCTTGAAATGTGTATGTTTGATAGGAGATAAAGTTGATAATTTAGAAGTGCTTGTTTATGTGCTTTACAAAAAATACAGCAGTTCAAGAGAAACACTATAATTAGTTAATGAGTAAATAGCTAAAATTTGTCCAAATTTATATCCTGTTATCCCTTTAACGTTTAGTTAATATTTCTCTTTTCAATTTATTCATCATTGTTTACTTTCACTAAATTTTCAATTTTCATGATGCAATTTTGTCTATTTACATGACTGAAATATAATATTAATGAAATCAGTTTCTATGGTTTAGCTCGACCAGTGATAATAGCTGACAACAAAGACCACACAAGACAGTATGGGAAGTTTGGTACAGATACTAAATTATATGTCAATGTGTATAGCATTCCAAAGTATTCCAGTATACGTTGGTATAGAGGTAAAACGTATCTAGTTCCAAACAAATATGTCACCACGGAAGAACCTATCATGGTTACAGATGTGTTTCATGGTGTAGAAGTACAGTTGGATGGTTACAGAGTTACACTGACAATACTTGGTCTGCAGGAAATAGATTTTAACATTTATACTTTACGTCTTTATTATGATAGTCAATATGTTCAACATGAAGTGATTCTGGAGCATGCTAGTAAGTTGTGATGACTCTCAATGTCGTACTAGTATTCGTTTAAACACTTTGTGTTCTCAAAATTAGCATGCCTTTCAATTTAAATGAACTTCATAATACTTTTAAAATCTACGTGTATTGTAAAATGTACTTAAATTTATAGTCATATAAAACGAGATTCTTGAAAATATAATGTTAATGAAGTTATTGAACCGATACATGTACATTAACGAACTAAGTCCTTTATGCACGATTTGTTTTAGATTTATTACGAATCCATAACGCATAATCGACAAAATTATTTCATTCAGCCAAACTTTGCGTCCTAATTAACTTTACAGTTTTATTGTCGAAGTTTACCAATCGTCACGACCTTACTAAACAATCAACATAGAAGCATATAGCACTTGAAAATTAAGTGAGATAATGCAATGTTTATATTTTGTTCATATTTGCAATGCATTTCCGTTTGTTAATTAAAATTTGTCATAACAGTTGTTAAATAGTTTGGTGAATAAAAATGTGTCTTTTAGAATCAATTAAAACTAATTTACCGCCACGGTTGTTTACCTTTTCTTTCATCTCGATTTTCCTCTCGCACTTGTACTGTGCGGTTGCCGAAGTACTAACAAAAGATTTCAAAGTTTAGGTCAATGCATACAGAAAAGCTATCGGCGGATATGAGTAAGGGAAGACAATAATTAAATAGCGATTCATTTCTGAAGATTTTGATAAGAAAAAGATGTTTTAAAGAAACACGTTTTTTTATAGTAACGTAGCATTTCAAGAATTAATAACATATTCAACTCTTTTTTTTGAAATTTGAAGTATCATTTGACTTTGCAAGTTAAGACAGCAGTTCATGAATTTATTCAAAGAAATAATCTATAAAACAGCGGTCTTTTCAGGTGCCAGAGTGATTCCAAAGTGATGCTTTATCAAATCAGTAAGTTACGAATATCAGCAAATAATCATCGATTACATATCAATTTTAGGTGCACCAGAAACTCCATCAAATTTCACTGTAATCGGTTTAGGAGAAAATAGTATCACAGTTCAGTGGATTCCTGGATATGATCGCGGACAATCACAAACGTTTTACATTGAATATCGTATAATTGGAAGAAGTGTATGGATGTTTCATGAAATCGTATCTAGTAACAAGTTAGATTTTCCCAAGGTTTACACATTGTTTGGGCTTCAAGAAAAAACATCATACGAATTAAGGATGTATGCAGAAAATATATTTAACCGGAGTCAACGTACAGATATTCAGATACAAACAACTTTAATGACAGGTATGCGACGACTTATATGCTATATGCCATACAATCTTTATAATCAACACATTATTATGCTCTCAAAAAAGTTGATTTTCGAAGCATGTAGTCGTTTTGTCAGTTCTGTCGTCCATTAGTCATTCCGTCTTTTCGTCTGTCTGTCTGAAATAACTGCTTTTCAGATAAAATTTTGGATTTTCCTTGCTATATCATAACAAAAAGTATTTCAAAAGAAGATATATGGAATTGAAAGAAGCCTATTGATTGTGGTGTTGATAGGTCAAAATTCAAGGTCACTGTTTCTAAAGATATAAAATTATTTTAACCAATGCTATGTACTTTCTTGGAGATTTTTTTGAATTTTTCATGCTTAATTTGACATTTTATCATCTGAAGATATAGGTTAAGGAAATAAGCTTGTTGATTGTGGGGTCAATATATCAAAGTTCAAGGTCACTGCTACTGAAACTATATTTTATTGGGAACCATTGGTTTTTGATGATAACTTGAGTTTAAAACTAGAAAATATATAAGGAAAAGACAAACCCTGTTGAATTTTATGTCAAAGGTCACCTCAATTTTTTTTTATGGCAAAATATGGGCTGTTTTTGTCATATCTGTATGATAACTTGAACTACACTTATTAGATATTAATAGAACGTAAAAAAGCGGTTACATAGAAGCTTATGAAGGCAGAAAGCCTGTTTAAAATCAACAAACGAAAAAAAACCGCCCCATTTATTAGCTTTAGATAGTCGCGGGAAAGTAATAACATGAGCAGAGGCAAAAACGATTCCAATGGCATGTGCTAAACGTTTAAAACCACGATCCCGTCAGTAGTCTTTGACCAACAATAAATCAACAATTAAAAACTATCAAGAACTCGTTAGATTAGTTTAAACTAAATTATACAGCCTCTTTTTCTTGTTTAACGATTGTACCCAAACATTGAAAGAATACGATAAGCAAGATTCACAACAGACAGGGCCAACAATCCTGGATGAGTCCCTCACAGATAATGGTTATGAAGATGATGATGATGATGATGATGTGTTTGCAACTAGTTGAAAGCCGAAGAAATCAAAGGAATGCATTTCTTTAAAAAAACCCGAGGGATTAAAAGGCTGAAAATACCAATTTGTCCATATAAGTCTAACGGAACAAAAATTTGAGAAAAAAAAACCGACGAAAAGATAAACAATCAAAACGCTACTGTAACATAGAAACATAGAAAAACAAAATCCCGAGCAATATGTCCCCCCCCAAGTACTGGGGTGCTTTCAGGGGCTCCTGCAGGGTGAGCAGGTACTGATCGACATGGAATGGTATAATGTACTGCACTTAGTCCGCCATTGGTTCAAAAAAATTCGGGCTATTGATACATTTTAGACAGTGATTATGATAAACGTTTGTTTTGTCTTTCCATTTATTCTGAACTGATTTAAATTTATCTATGTTCCTAGGTTTTGTTTGACAGTTATCAACGGTGTAGGTTTTATTTATAAGTGTGAACAATAACTAGTTCACCAGAATCACGATTCTCATAGGAAAGATTAAATAAACTGTATCCATATGTACAAAAAAGTATTTGTTTTATTGTAGGTAAAATTAATTGTTATTTAACAAAAAATGTTCATATGGCTTCTTATTATAAAGTTTGTGAATGTTTTCGTTACGTTTTCGTTTATGATTTCGTTGTTGAAAAGTGTCCAGTCAAATGCATATAAATATTAATGAGAGTTCCTACGCCTTTCAAAATATGCTTCACTCAGTAGTTATTATCAACTTGAATGATAAAAAGTATTCTTCCAGTAAATTTAAACTATTCTTAATGGCATACTCTATTTTCATTTTGACGAATACACAGGCAAATTTTGCTCACGTGAATTTCACATGAATCTGAAATTGACATGAAAAATTTCAAGTGAAATTCACCTCAAACGAGCTATACATGAAAGTCACATGAACATATTCATGTGAATTTCACGTGAATTGAGATTCACATTAATATCACATGAAATTTTTCACATGAATTTTTTGAGAACTTTAAAAAAAATAAATGGTATTTTTCATAATTTTGATGAGATTTGAAAATTTAGATGTTATTTGAACAACTCTATTCTTGAAATTCACGTGTTTATTCTGGTGAAATTCACGTGAAACTCACATGAACTGATTTCACGTGAGTTTCAAAATATGCTTGTTTGAGGTGAAATTCACATGAATTCAAATTCACGTGAAATTCATGTGAGTGAAATTTCCCTGTGTAAAGAGTTATATTTTACATCAATTTTACACCGTGCGTGAACGAGCGTAAAATATTAACATATAAAATGCTTACCAGGCATTTCTAGTGTTGAAACGGATCTATATTTAAGTCGAGTTTACAAAAAGCCATTTGAGTTCGATTTAAGTAGAAACCGTTTACATACCAATGTACCGCATTGTAAGTTCCTTATCTTATATCCAGGAATGTGTGTGACTCTCCTGTATAATATTGGGTTTATTACTCTTAACAGAACATGCAGAGCTAAGTACATCATTAGACGTGGTTATTGGTAGCGTAGCAGGTGTACTGGTAGCATTACTGCTTGTGTTTACTATTATCATTGTGGTCAATAAAAGGAGAAAAGGTAAAAATAAGCAATACAAATGCAAGAAAAAGCGACGCAATTGGTACTCTTTTTATAGTATTTTATGCAGTAAAGACTTTCAGTTCATAGATTTTAATTGAGAAACAGTTGTTTAATGTACTGCAATTAGTATTGTACGTTTTTATTGCAATAAGAAGAGTCGGAAAATAAAATTCCTACAAAAATATCGGTCACCAAATTATCAAAATTAGAATAAAAAAAAAAAAATAAAACACGAACACATGAAAATATGAAAACATGATCAAAACGACTGTGGACGTGGTTGGAAAGCAGGTCACTGTTTTACCTAATCTCTTATAACTCACAAGAATAGAATATTGTACGCCAGACGTACGTTTCGTCTACAAAAGACTCACCAGTGATGCTCGAATGCAAAAATTTAAACGGCCAAATAAAGTACGAAGTTGTCGAGCATTGATCTATCAGCAACAATAGAGCAACGCGACCGAGGAAATTAAACAACAGTGGAAACTAACTTCAATTTTCCTTTTAATATTTCACCGTCATGATAAAAATTTAATGGATAAAATTTCACTCATTAAACCTTCCTTATATTAAAATTTCTTTCTGAAAATTAAATCGTCAAAAGATTGTTAGAAATGGTCAAGTGCCCTTGTTGAAAAGTCTAAATTATTCAGAAGAAACTAAATATGATGGATTTAACAAAGCATCTCATTAAGTAAAGCGCTCGTGTATACATATTCAGGCAGCAGAGCTTTGGATACTAAATTTGTGACTTTATTTTCAAAATGTAGCGGGATTTTCTTGTGCAACATGGCTATCTCTCCTAATATCTCCAGTCAAAACTAAAATCCCACAAAATCCGTAAAAGGGCGCTAACATAACAAAATTAAGAACAAAATAAAGAAAAGTACATTTTCTTAGAAAAACATGTACAAAAGTTTTCCAAATTATTCTTCTTATTAAGTCAAAAAATCGGAGTGATTTGATTTTTGAATTTAAAATCAAAATAAAGAACTGGCTAGTTCTGTAGCCTTTGAAAATGTATAAATTATACAAAATGTGAAGTAAATTTAAACATTTAGTCAATTCACAAAATGGAAACTGCTACCATTGATGTTGCTGTGTCTGCTGATGAAATTACATGTATATACGCAATACTTAATCATGTTAATAGTTTCACGTTAAGGAGCAACTGCGAAATCTGTATTTTTTAGTAAAAGTAGACAATGCTAATTTTCACACTTGATATTTTAACTTAAACATCACTCCAAATTATAAACATCTTTTTTAACGGACAATCGGCCTTCAAACGGGAACCAACTATATTCTCTGTTTTTCTGATTTGTTCCATTATTAATTTATGGCAGACTTCATACAGAAGCTTAGTAAAAATGTATCATGAAAAAAGCTAGAATGATCCTTTAACTTCACGCTATATAGATGAAGCCTGTCATTAATTACAGAAAATGAAGGAGTCAGTTATTTCATTGTTGTGAAAATCCATGGATGGTACCAGCGGGATTCGAACCCTCAATCTCGGGATCTAAAAAGCAGCGCTTTAACCAATTGAGCAAAAGAAGATCTTCCCTAACTCAACTAATAAGACTTTCTTTATATCTCCAGGTCTACAACACTCTTCCCACTTTTCTTTTTTGGGGCTGCGTACCATTCATCCGAGCAGCTCACAGGTCCACTACTGTACAACCCCGAGTCTTCCACTCGGAATCCCTCTGGCATGTCACCTTAGACATGACACTTGTCATCCAATGACCTGGTCAAACCTCATGACCATATCAAACCTCCTAATCCGCCAGGCAATACTCCACATACACTCCTGTGTACCAGTAGTAAATGCTCGCAGCACCATTGTTGTGAAAATCCATGGATGATACCAGCGGGATTCGAACCCTCAATCTCGGGATCTAAAGGCAGTGCTCTAACCAATTGAGCCATAGAAGATCTTCCATAACTCATCTAGTTAGACTTCCTTTATATCTCCAGGTCTACAACATCATCTTTCATTTTCTTTACAATTTTTTAATGCCAAATGCTTGGGTGTTGGGGAAAAACTTTTGAAAGTTAAGGGCATTTCATCCTTACCTCGGCTCCTTCACTAAGTGTTTTGATAACGTTAAATGAACAGAGTTGTAGAAATAAAAACAGTGTCACCGTAAAATTGTAATGGAGCTCCAGACGAGTTTCTGTTAAATAGTAGTGCAGTTATGTTTATGAAATTGTAAGTGAAACCAACACTTGTTTTATTATTCATTTCATCCCTATTAAAATCAATATTTTAGAGTACTTTGAAATAATTTATAATGAAGTGAAGTAGTTTATTTTACTTATTATCAGAACGCTCCAAATCCCGCTTAATAAAGGCAACAGTAGTATACCGTTGTTCAAAAGTCTTAAATCGATTAAGAGAAAAAAATCCGGGTTACAAACTAAAACCAAGGAAATATCAACTTTAAGAGAAAAACAACGGAACAACAGAGACACTGAACAAAAGTAACATATTGGTGAAAATAAAAATATAGCATTTTACGAAAAAATACAGCTCAATAATTACAGTAATATAATAATTACAAAGTTTTCAACTTGCAAACTTACAAAAAAAAACATTATTGTAAAAGCATGACAAGTTCAAAATATACGTTTAAATGTCAATTGATTTTGCAGATTTTTTATCGCCGCTTACTATTGTTCCATCTTTGTTGTTTCCCACGCTGTTGTTATTAAAAGTGCTCGATGACTATCATGACTATGATCGTTTACATACTAAGGTTTCCACCCCATGAATAGATTAACTTAAATGTATTTGGCAAAACCTTCCGGAATGCTCTTCAATTTAGTACTTTTTGGCCTTTTAACTTTTTTGTTTGAGTGTGACTAATGAATCTTTCGTAGAAATAAATCGCGTCTGGTGTATAAAATAATTTGCCTTGCATCTTTGAAGAGTTGTTTTACAAGGAGTTGCTTTCAAATTGTACGGACTAACTAGGTAAGACGCAAACCACCTTTACCGAATTAATTTACTGGAGGAAAGGCTTATCATTGAGTGTCATAAGAACAGGGTTGTCATCAAAAATGGCGCAAACGCTTTCACATTACAAATACACCGATTTGAAGTACTCATTCAATATGTAACATACGTATTGCATTAAAAAGGACAAACACAACCAAAATATATTCTACAAATGAAACACAGTATCAATTTAAAACCCGTTATAAAGAATCTTACAATTCGCTTGAAAAATTTTATTTTTTGTTTTCATTTACATTTGTTCATTCATAAATTAGTTCATGTTCATTTGCAGGAAAGAAACAAAATAAAAAGTAAGTCAAACATTTTGATTTCAGAAACAAAACAGCACAATAATAGTGTATCAAATAAAGGCTTCTTGATTGAATTCACAATACTTTAGCAGGGGCTTGAAATAAGGATTATGTGTAATAGATAACTTCTCGATCATTTCACAAACATAGACAAAAACATATTTTCAAACTTAAAACACAAATTTGGGTAAACATTATAAAATGTGGGAAACAGCATATTATTTATGTGTATACATGTTTTATAAAGATTTAAATTGTGTGTCAGATATGATTAACTGAAGAGATGTTTTATACTATTAAGATCGTCTTGTATGAGATCACTATCTTACAATGTGATAAATGAACCGTTACGTTTTCATTATACAACTGAATTCTGAAACATTGTTTTGTAAACCAGTTGCTTAAGTGAAACAATTATAGAAAAATAGAATTCAGAACATTTGGCTAATCAGCTAAGTTATTTAGAATTGAGCAAAACATATATCACAAGTACCGATCTGTATATATTTAGCTTTCTATGTTGTATTTAGTGTACTATTGGTTTTCGTCTCGTCGTTTTTCGTTTTTTTTGCCATGGCATTGTCAATTTGTTTTCTAATTATGAGTTTGAATATTCCTCTGGCATCTTTCGCCTCTTTTTTACCGAATAGCTGTATCGTGTATTGTATACTGACATCAAGCTTCGAAATGCATTTGAATTTTTTTTAATTCGTTTTATATTTGATAAGATCTTATATATAAAAATAAAAAGATGTGGTATGATTGCCAATGAGACAACTCTCCGCAAAGGACCAAATGACACAGAAATTAACAACTATAGGTCACTGTACGGCTTTCAACAATGAGCAAAACCCATACCGCATAGTCAGGTATAAAAGCAAACATGTCAATATGTGAGACAAAATTCAAATACAGAACTGTTATTCCTTAAACATATATTTATTTTTCTTGCATACACACTTTTCTTAAGTTCTTACTAGCCTATAGGCTAAGAGTAGTATTGACTTAATGAATTAAATAACTTCTAATCATGTTTAAGAATTTTAATATATGTCTATTAATTTGCATATTTCCTGGTACGTATGCTTTTTTATTGATCCCTTGTAAAGAATACGTAAGGCTACTTTCTAGCCAATGAATTCAAAAATAAAAAAGTTTTATTAACCTACCAAATAACATCCTTCTGATGTTCATAAGACAATATCTGTCGGATATCAATATTTATATTGTTGAATTTGTCTCACATATTGACATGTGGTCTTCACTTACATTAAGTACAGAATATGCGACCGTCAAATCTGTAACTGACGATGGCAGATCTTCAAATACAGAACTGTTATTCCTCAAATAGATAATTATTTTTCTTGCATACCAACACACTTTTCTTAATAGGACAAATACGGTAATTTTAAAAACTGAAGCGAAGTTATGATTGCCGTGTGTTTAACTGTTCTATTTTACCCCCTGTAAGATAAAAGCTACAATAAGGCTTGCATGAATTATTTCTTAAATAACCACTAGAAAAAAATGTGTTCAATCTTTTTAATTCTTAACCCAATCATTTTTTTCGTTGGCTACTATTTACTGTCAAATCCACAGTTGACATGTTGTAACTAAGGAGTGAGCCGCCATGTTTGACTTCCATGAATGTGCGAATGATGCAATAGACTAGAAAATGAAACAACACCTACCTCAAAACTCCATTTTAATGCGATATTAGCAGAATTTAGAGCATACACGTAACGGAATAATCTTCATTCGTATGACATGCGCCAAGGTAATTCATTCCGCGGAATTGTATTTTATTTTGATTTTA
This sequence comes from Mytilus coruscus, assembly GCA_017311375.1. Taxonomy (NCBI): domain Eukaryota; kingdom Metazoa; phylum Mollusca; class Bivalvia; order Mytilida; family Mytilidae; genus Mytilus; species Mytilus coruscus. The sequence continues at coordinate 73,423,708 of CM029600.1, read as the reverse complement.
TACATTTTGTAAGGTCTTATGCATTAATTCTTTTTGTTATGCATTATAATAGGAATAACGGTTCCATAGTTTCTTTTTCAATTTCAATTTGAACACAACGAATTCCACATAGTGTTTGCATATAAGTTACGAAACATTTAGATTTACGTGGGAGGTAAATAGTAATAACCATTGATATGTATATCTTTGAGTCTGCGTTAAGTATAGATATATCGATAATTTTATCACGTTGTTGATTACAAAGCGAAAGATGTATTAGAATATTGATTAAATACGACTTAGAATATATAAAACATAAGGATATGCTAATAACATTTTTTTGATAAATATTTTGATATCTATTTATTTTTGAAATCATTTAAAATTATAGAATATATCTCCTTCATGTAAATTTCTGATTTCTTATAAAAATAAGAAGATGTGGTATGATAAAAAATGAGACAACTCTCCACCAGAGACCAAATCATGTAGAAGGTTAGCACTTATAGCTCACCGTACGACCTTCAAAAACAACCAAGATTCATTACGTATAGCTAGGCTCAAAGGACAAACGTAAAACGATTCAAACGAGAAAATTAACGGCTTGATTTATGTACAAAGCGATTCACTAAAAACAAAAATGAAATACAGCATAAAACAACTACTGAATTACAGGCTCCAAACTTAAGACCGACAGGTTCAGAATTCGGGATTCCAGGTCTGGATTTGGATACACTTTAGGTCATGTTTGGTTTGATCAGCTGTTCAACGTTTGTTTTATGTTTTTAGATTTTTTCAAACTTTTGGCCTCGAGAATCACTGAAGAGACATTCTTTGTCCAAATTGCCATCTGGCGCATTGGAATTGGTACCGTTTATGTTATAACTACCGCTAAGTCGATACCGCTGCTGTTTGATTGTTAGTCTCACTATCACTATTCAATTCTGTCCGGATTTCGCCATATTTTAATTTTATGTCCGGTTTGGTTTAATTAGCTCTTCAACAATCGTATAAAGTTTTGAAGTTTCAAATATTTTGGCCCCGAGCATTATTAAAGAGACATTATTATTCGACTAAAAAAGCAGATGTGGTCTGATAGTTGGTTGAACTATATTTTTACATACAATAGTATTAGCCTTCACTGAAAGTGATTACAATTGAAAACACAGTTTCTTGCAGATAGAGAATTTAAAACTCCAAACATAGCTTATAATCTATCGTTAACCAAAAAAGTTGCACGGGTTTTCATGGTTCCAGAGATACTTTAATACTAAAACTGTTTATGATATAACAATGAAAAACGTGTCGAAATGTCCTAATGCATATTTATACATCATATTTTTTTTTATTTTTAGCCATGGCGTTGTCGGTTTATTTTCAATCTATGAGTTTGACTGTCCCTCTGGTATCTTTCGTTCCTCTTTTATAATATTAAGGAATTTTTACCCCAGGAATAGATTTCCTTAGCCATGTTTGGCAACACTGTCAGAAGTTTGAGTCATTAATGCTCTGCAACTTCTTACTTTATTTGACCTGTTAAGCTTTTATGATTCGAGCGTCACTGATGAGTCTTTTGTAGACAAAACACGAGTTTGGCGTACAAAATATTAAGTCTGGTATATATAATGAGTCTATTTACAAATAAATTGTTTATTTCAAAGAAACGCCGAAAATTGTAAAAACAGTGATTTTCAGGACGCCCAAATTGGTGATTGGTACGAGGAAGTTACAAGTCCATCTGGTAAGTCAGTTTTTATATTTGTAACTAATAAAGTAAATAAAGCAAATAACAAATAAGTTATGAAAAAAAGTTCCCATTGCACCAGGCCATGTAATCTGACCTGGGCATCCATCACAGCTCACCAAAAAGCATATGTGACGATGTTATATTAACACGCTCATTTAAAATAATTCGTTCGGACCTTTTTCGAACCTTAAAGATTCAATATAAGCAAACATTTTTTGTACCTGAATAAATGATACACCAATAATAGAAATGTGGATAACATTTGAAATTCGACTTCTTTTCTTACTAATTAGATATAAGAAGATGTGGTATGAGTGCCAATGAGACAACTCTCCATCCAAGTCAAAATTTATAAAAGTAAACCATTATAGGTCAAAGTACGGTTTTCAACACGGAGCCTTGGCTCACACCGAACAGTAAGCTATAAAGGGCCCCAAAAATTACTAGTGTAAAACCATTCAAACGGGAAAACCAACGGTCTAATCTATATAAAAAACGAGAAACGAGAAACACTTATGAACCACATCAACAAACGACAACTACTGAACATCAGATTCCTGACAGGACAGGTGCAAACAAATGCAGCGGGTTTAAAGGTTTAATGGTACCAAACCTTCACTCTTTTTCTGAAACAATAGTGTAACATCACAACATAGAAAGACACACTATAAAATATCAACTGAAATAGCTTAACTCAATCAAAGGACATATTAACACCAGTGAACATACACTGAACAAATAAATTTGACCTATGATACAATGTAAATACAAAATAAATAAACTAAGGAAGAATAATAAAAGTAACATGTTATATCGGTATGAAATGTTAAACAATTTAAGAAAACAATATGCTCGAACAAAATATCAGCCGTTTGCAATAACTTTAAACACAGGTAAATGAAAATAATTTTGTTGTTAGGTATACGTGTACAGTTCCAATAGAGAAAGGAAATATTTTTACAAAATAAATAATTTTGATATTCATAGTACGAAGTGAAAATGTATAGTAGTACCAAACACTTATCAAAGCTGGTATATAGACCAGATATAACCCTGAATAACATTAAATAACAAAAAACATTACAATTAGTATCAACAGGTCAAATAAACAAGAAAGTACGATTTGAGAGTACTGACAGCAGTTACAATTAATAATAAAAATGATGCATCAGAGACTAAAATCAACTAAAACACATTCCAGGGATTTAGTATTTTAAGTCATGGACAGTCAAAAAGACATGACTTGTGCAATGCCAAAATAAATGTATCGACAGACAGTAGGATAAACTATATTCAAATGATCTAATTACAACATTTGCTGATGACAAAATCGATATTAGTGCCAATGTAAACTATATTCAAAGATCTAATTACAACATTGGTTTACTAATAAGTTTATTTAAAGGTTCGATGAGTTTACACGGATCACATAGTGATTTCCGCGCTTTAAGTACAATATTACCGTAAAATTTAGGATGTGAAATACCGTTTTAATCAGTTTTCTACAGGTACAGCCAAATTTACTAATCAAATCTTTGTATCTATGAAAGAACTTAGCAAAAATTTTACGTAATTTATGGTAACGAAATCCCTGACTTAATAATTTACCAGTGATGCATTGATTACGTTCGTTAAAATCTATGACATCACTACACACACGGGCATAACGAACGAGTTGGGATATATAAACACCGTATGATGGAGCCAAAGGAACATAGCCGTCTAAAAAAGGAAAATTAACAATAGGGAATGAAAAATCGTCTCTTTTGTCGTAAATTTTGGTATGGAGTTTTCCTTTAGAGATTGAAATGTCCAAATCCAGAAAAGGACAACTACTGCTGTTTATGTTAGATTTAGTTAAAGTAAGTTCTATTGGGTAAATTTCGGTAGTATATTTAGAGAACTCTGGATTATTTAACGAAAAAATATCATCTAGATAACGGAAGGTATTGTTGAATGTATCAACCAAATGTAACAATGACGTGTCTTTACTGAGTTTGGTCATAAACTGAGATTCATAGCAATACAGGAATAAATATGCTATTAAAGGGGCGCAGTTAGTGCCCATAGGAATACCTACTACTTGTCGATACACTTTATCGCCGAAACGTACATATATGTTGTCCAGGAGTAAGGCTATTTCAATACATGTTATGATTTCGTTTATATAGCTTAAATTGAAGCACGATAAAAGCCTCTAGGAAAGTTTTGTGACAATTAAGTTTACTTGGTGTATGAAATTCATTTATCATTCTAATAGTAAATAATAATATATCTATTAGTATTAAGGTTAACAGTACACAATAATATATCTTCATTAGAGGCGAAAGATACCAAAGGGACATTCAAACTAATAAGTCTAGATAAACTGACAACGCCATGGTTAAAAAGAAAAAAGCAACCAGAAAAACAACAGTACACAAAACACAACATAGAAAACCAAAGACTGAGCAACACGAACCCAACCAAAAACCAGATCCTGCTCCACATGTGACACCCGCCTAAATGCTCATTTTAGGACAAAGCCGGTGACAAGTCTAATTTGATATGTCACATTCGGGGAAAAGGGGACAGGATTGTCGTTACGACAATTGGAACATATCCGTTGTCATCTGTGAAGCAGATATGCCATAACGGTCAACCAACTCGTTAAAATTAAAATATATTTCATTTAATTCTCTGTATATTTTTATCAATTAAATAAATGTGTCCGGATTGTTCTCGGACAATCGTAGTTAGGACTGTCCCAAGATAGCTTTGTTTATATTACATAAGACATATCTTAGGGCATATCAAAGAATAATTTCATTGACATGGCCCATGGTTTTCAATTATTTTTATTTAACCGTTCCTAATGACGTTTAATAAAAAAAGCACACCAGACACACGGAATTTATTAGTGCTACTGGTATTTTCATTTGAGGGCATACGATACAGTTACAGGGGTTGTAATGACGTTGCTAACGTAAAATGTTATTTTTCACAACGTCATACTGTGATATATCGGGAAAAGTTGCATTTTCGACTGATTTTTATCATTTAGACTGATGTAACTTGAAAACGAGTTTAAAAAAAAATGACATTTGGCGTATGTATGAAGATTATTTGTGCCAATTGTTATTTACAAATCACCGATGATGTTTTTTAAATTGGATAAATGTAAAGCGAAAAATGCCGTTCTATGACTTAAATCATGAAAATGTGATAGAAATGAATAATTTCCAATGAGTTGTTTCACAAATTCACAATCATATTGAGAAAATATTCCAGAAGATTTTTCAAAAAGCAGCTTACGTTTATCTTTTAAAACAAGAAAGTAAGGTATGTCTTTCTAAAGGATAGAAACGTCCAAGAAACCAAAATTTCAAGTAAATGTCTAAATTGTCGACCCCACTTATCTCTAATAGTAGCACATGAAGATATATGTTTTAATATATATCTGAATTGACTAGGTGAAAAATAGCTTGTATGCAAACTTTCGTCAAAAATTCACCGTGGGATCAAATCTGTATCGTATGCCCTTAAAACACATAATTATTAAGTACTTTGTGCAAAATTAATATATTTACCTAAAAAATAAAAAAAAATAGTAATATTTGTCTTTAATCGAGGAAATATTGTTTCAGATATGCAACATAGTCAGTAAGTATATACTAATTTCTACTCCATTGGCACAGTATCATCGAGTAACAACACTCTGTTCATATCTTATATATACAAACAATTTTATAATGGACTACTATTAGCCAAATTACAACATTCAAAGTGTATTTAATCTTGAATAATAAACAATTGCAACATATTATCTTCTGGAAAGTGTTGTGAGGGTACCACACTTTCTGTAAATTTAAAGAACTTTGCAACCACTCATTTATTGTCAAAGCAAAATGTTCCTCCTTATTTTACATGAATTTCCTACCAGTGGCGCTCCAACGCATCGTTCTGGTCGAATTAGTTCTTCGAACATATATAATAAATGTTTTCTTAACCTGAATATGAATTACATATTTTCCACTTGATATTAAGGCAACAACAATTGATCATTCTTTTGGATTTTATACTCTTTGTGTTGATATTTAACATCTTAAAGTAAGGATACGTTACTGCTGAGAAATGGTCAGATGACAACTGGAAAGGTGAAATCATTTCGTTAGTTCTAGATTCTAATTTTAAGTCGTCCCTCTATGTCAAAATCAAGGAAGAGATACAGATACGAAGCAGACCTCCTAATCCTAGAAGTATCATTAATCTCAAATTTACTATCATATATGAGATGTAAACACTCATTGAAATGTGGTTTATTGAGTGACAGAATATCATCAATAGATCTGAAACTGAAACTAAGTAACTTTACAAAGTGCTTGTATTTTGTCTTTAAAAACGTTATGTAAGAATTCTGCTTCATATGAATACAAAAATATTTTAATATATAACGGATTACAAATGTGTCGAGTTTTATGATTGGATAACAACACAGAGATGTCAGTATATATTCACGAAATTGCCGGGGTATATACGTTTTTACCTCAATTGGAACCCCAACAACGTCATCATAACGTATGTAACTATGTGACGTAGTCTAAAGCTATACAGAACACTTAAAGAATGTCAGAGGCTCACAGATGGAAATAATGACGTGCATCATTAAGGCAGGGTAATCCGTAATATATGTGTAATTCAGGTCTCAAAAAGGGTATTTAATATGACATTCCCGGATTAGGGTTTATATCCCCTTTGCCTTCGGCTCAGGGAATATAAACTCTAAGCCGGGAATGTCACATTATATACCCTGTCTGAGACCTGAATAACATATCATTTACCATAGTAGTAATAGAAGAAAAGTTTCATATAGGATAATTGAGGTATAAGGATAGATAGTTTTCCAGAAAAACTGAACTGCTACAAAAACAAACGCAAACATACATAGAAACGGACTATTTGAAAACAACTGCCATATTACTGACTTGGTACAGGACATTTTAAGAAAACATGGTGGGTTGAACCTGGTTTTATGGCTAGCCAAACCTCCCGCTTATATGGCAATGGTTAAAATACCGCTAAAATTACAACATTACGTGACAGGAATACAGTACAAATAAATGCAAGAACACTCAGGACAGAGAAATACATAAATGAATAATATAATAGTACATTTCAACATGTAAACCACAGAATAAGAACGAACACCTAAAATTAATTTATGGCAGTACACAAATACTGCACAATAGAATATGAACTGTACGTCACACGATTGTATAAACGCCACAAAAGGTGACGTCACAGGTAAATTTCTAAAAATAGAATATAAAATCGGGATTAAGTTTGTAATGGTGTTATTTGATGTAATTTCTAACCATTACAAGAATATTAATATAGAATACTTTCCATCTATAGATGCGGGATAAATTGATTAATACAAAATTACTTTAGATCCTTAGGTTACAGTTTGAAAATTTTCGAGCGAAGTTATGTAGAAGTCATATTGATCAGTAAATGATTTATTTTTATTTTTCAAGATTGAAATAACCTACTTTTGACTTTTTCAGTTTTTCTGTATCCTTTGTTGCATTGCTTATAATACACGTTAAAAATGAATACAAATTTTTACTTACCTCTAAGTGGTCCTATTTGAAACTACACAAACGCATAACATTTATAAATATGATTAGTCACACGTGTTGTAGAAGTAGTAAAACCTATGAAACACTTGGTACCAAAGACGGTGTAGCTGTTTATGATGATTTACAGAATCCTAAAGGTATGCGTCACTGTAGAAATTTACATGCATATATCTTCTTTTCATAGCTGTGGAAAAATGTGTCAACCATTATGTGTGTGGTAAAAACAAATGAACCAATAAAACAATATATAAAAAATACTAAAAATTCAAAAAACAATTACTTACGAAGTAATTGTCTCATATCATTGTGCATCTTTACTTTTTAAATTCATTACTGACCAAGCGTCAAATCAGATACTCGTAACATTACCATGATATTTTGAGAAGGGATATTTTTTTAAAAACACACGATTACATAAACTGTATGAATTACATTTTAAGGATATAATGGATATATCAAAGGAAAAACATGCGTCATTTACTGTTTTCGTTTTATCAATACTTATTTGGTAATAAATTACAAACTAAATAGATCATATCTTACAACACGATTATGTTTGTCGCATTGAACTAACAGTTAGGGTAGAGTTGTTGCTCCATGTTGATGGAATCATTGTCACACTAAGATAAAGAACGTCAATAAAAGTGCCGATTATTTGCTTTTTCTTACTCATGTGTTTGATAGGCTTCGCTATAGAATCGTATTATAAAAGGAATCGTTCAAATTCTATAACCAATTGCATTATGTGCATCACAGAGGATATTAAATTGAAACAAGGATAAATATTATGTTTTATATCTTGTAGACTTGACACCTTCTAAATCGTAAGTTGTTTTTTGGATAATCAATTTATGCATATAATTTCTAATTTTTTTTTCTTAAAACATACAGAAGCACAAATAAAATAAGGCAATATTCGTAAAGTATAGGAAGTCTGTCTCTTGGTATCCTATTTCGTTTCCAAGTGAATCTTAGTTTGAGATCGACTGCATAATTTTAAACTTGAAAATAAAAGTAAAACGATATCATTACGTACACACGAACTAATTGCTAATCATGGGGACTAATAGAAAACTAGATATTGTAGAGCCCCAATGATCTTAATATAAATCTTTGAGTAATGTGCAGACGACTTGCTTCTACATTACCCGTGGTTACCAGTTCGAAGTGCAAAAGATACAAAATAGATATTTTACAAAAAGTGCCTCAACAAAATAATCAAAACAATTTAAAAAATCTATTAAATTGTGGAAAATATACAACCAAACGGTATTTTGAAATTCATGCCACTTATATAATAACAGTACTGCAGTTGAAGAGTTGCCCCAGTCAACTCTTTAACTACAGCACTGTTATTCCGATTATAATGCTTAACAAACAGAGCTGGAAAAAATGTATAAATTTGAAATAAAATAGAAATTTCGCGAAATTTCATAAATGATTTTGACGCATAGACGTGATGGCTGAACGTGAGGTCATATAATGAGAACTTACAAACTGAAGATTATTACTTCACTTCTGAGATTCAAATTAAGATGAAATCGCATTAAAACGGCGTTTTTGAGGAAGGTGTTATTTGATTTTCTTTAATACTGTAATTAACGAACATTTGTTGATTCAAGCAATACAAAATGGCGGGTCACTCATTAGAAATGATATGTCAACTGTGGATATGATGGTAACTTTTAGCCAATAAAGAAAAAATGTTATAAATTGCATTAGAAATCCAATTCACTGGCATTTATCAAACTTTTACCTCAAATATAAACGTATAAGTAATGAAACTTCTCATGGAATAATCGAAGATAGCATTTCATTTTAATCATCAATTTAAAAATAAAACAAATATTTTTTTTTAAACACTCAAGGGAAATATAACTTCTCTTGATATCTTTTCAAATAACTCTTTGTGAAAATGAAAATAAAGTCTCCAGAAGGTTATTCAGTTATTTCTAAAATTTAAGAATGCAATTTAAGCTTCTAATATAAAATAAGGAGGTGAAGCATGATTGCCAAATGAAACACTATCCTCAAGAACCAAATGACGTTGATGTTTGCAACTATAAGTCAATATACGGCCGCTAACAATGAAACAAACCCCAACACCAAACCATAAAGTAAGGTATGAAAGATCCTTACTTACAAATTGTAAAATTATTTTAACAAGAAAAACAGGTAAAAAAAAAAAACAAAACAATTATGAGAGATAGCAACCAATGATAACCGCTGAATTACAGCCTCTTAACTTGTGATGGGCACATACATGGCGGGGTGAAACATGTTTGTGAATGCTCTACCTTCACATAACGTGGTACAGTGTGTTAACAGTTCAATATACGAAAAAAATGAATAAATAAGTTGGGTTGTGCTTGACTCATCTGATCGGCACAAAGCACAACAATCAACAAAATACCGATACCATTTTGGTGTGCACGAAATTAGTTCACCAAAAATAAACGTCATCAGTATACTCAGATCAAAACGTTTGGAATGCCGACTATACAAACCATTTAAAAAGCATTACACAAGAAATAGGACCGTGGAGAACAGTTAAAATCGTCTGGCGTACATTGTTTGAAGGAATTAGAATTTGGTTTTAGTTTAATTACTGTGGCAACAATGTGTTTTATTTGGTACTCTATATTTCAACTGTTTAAATAAGTTCCCCTTTATTTGTTGTAGTTCTTTTGGATATGCTGACGCATTGAAAGCTGACGATAAATCAAACGTTTATGTGGAGTTAGAAAATCAGACAGGTAACCCATAATTTTGAGGAAAAAACTCGAATTATGTTAGATCATCACGATTCTTTATTGTTTCAAACTTAACGTCTCTGAAATTGATATACAGAAAAGTAAGATATTTGTCGATGAAATAAACGACTGGGTTATTTTAAAAAAGTATACTTTCAATCTAACTTTCAACTCATTTTAGGCATTTCTATTTTTCAAATATGTTAATAACTCAAATGGTATCACAAAGCAAGATTAAAGGAGACATTACTTTATTGGATGTAATCATAAATAAGTGAAATATAAGCGATTTATTAAATATTTCTGTTCTAAAAACGATTTTGGCATAACAAATAATAAGCCTGGAATCTTTGATGAGTTTTTATTTAGGAACGGTCCTTTGAACAAAGGTCTTTACTTTTAAATTTGAAGTTTAGATTATTATTACTATTTGCAGCATCATTTATATACCAACATGAAGTCATTCCAAACCAAATTTGTCATCGATATACTTATTTCTCATAAAGTTTTATATGCAAAACATTTTTATTTAAATTGTTTATAATCCGTTTCGTTTAACGAGATACAGATTACCTATTTTAGGTTAGGTTTAAGTTGCATCGAATACACAATGTCTAGATAGTGCCACAACTCTTACAATTAAAGTAATGTTTGTCACAACTCTTAACATAATCCCTATTGCATACCATTTGCACCTATTCAACACAACCTCATTTTCCACTAGCAGAACAAATGTTACGTATTTTTCACAGTCAATCAACCGTAAGATGTCGAATCGCTTTGAAATTCCATGTTATATGAGGACAGACCAGTGAGCAATTTGTCTAGATAACATTATACTGAAATGAAATAAATCAGTATTACTTAAGTATATTGTAAAACTTTTTTAAAATAAAATTCAAAGTAGATAAGGCAGAATATTGCAAATATTTAAATGTTTGAATCATTTTGATTAGAGTACCAATGACTATAAATTGCAATCATCCGGCATCGCAATATTATTGGCAGAAACGCAAGACATTAGATATGATTAACCAAACATCTCCTTACTTGAACAATGGTACATAATTGCCTCTATATTGACTGTCGTTCAAAATATTACATGGTCTATATAATACTAATGTTCATTAAATTATTTGATGTTTTTCAGGCCAAACGGAAAATGTTTATGTCAATGAAGTATTCTGAACTAAATATAACAACATGATTTTGTATAAAAACTAAGCAATTTAATAAAGGTACAGAGATGTATTACCACAACTTTACAATGCATTGGTGGTTGTTGGTGGTTGTTTTTATCTGTTGAACTCTGTAGTATTTGTTAGGCATTTCTGTTATCCATTTTAATTCTTTTTTTCAAATTGTGTTCAGTGAGATTGGAGAAAAAGTACTAGTAATTGAAATAGGGAAATGTTTTCCATGAGCACTATGATGCAATTTGGAAGTTATATCATGTTTTAAGGTGCGTTTTTGTTATTTGCTTTATTGCTAAATATATGAATACAATCTACATACTTATTTTCTTGCGAATATTCAATATATTTCAATATGTTAATGAATAAAATTTTATGGTTGTGACCACAATCCAGAAGGAAGATTCATATAGAAAGTTAACCAGAATACACTTCTAGAACGTTACAACGATATCCATTTAATACTAGCGGAATCGTCATGCAACAATCTTCTCATATCCCGGTATGGATTTTAGTCATTGTTAAAGGCGTACGTTGACCTATACTGGTAGCTAACATCTACGTCATTTGGTTTCTGGTGGATTGTTGTTTCATCATATAAGTATAAGAAAAAGCAAGACTTAAAATCGGTTTAGATTCATACGTGGATTTGAGATACGAGGTTTCAAATTGTTTGTTCAGTAACTAAGGGCTGAGAAATATTTGTTGGTACACAACGAGAAGCCGGAGACACCAAATGATTATTCAAACTCAAAAGTCGATGACAAACTGACAACACCAGGCAAATAATGGAAAAATACCAAAAGATAAACATGAACAAACAACACTATAAAAAACACAACATAGAAAATTAAAGATTGTGAGCAACACTGCACCACAAAAAAAATAGGGCGATTATTTCTGGTGCTCCGGACGGGTGAGGAGATCTGCTCCAAATGTGGTACCTGTCGTCTTGCTCGTATAAGTACAATCTCGATGATAAGTGTAATTCGGAAAAAACTTGATATCTATTCATAAAGGGAAGCTCAATACTAAAATCTACGATAAAAGTGATGATTTTTCATTTCCTGTTGTTAATTATCCGTTTTTAGATACAAATCTAAACATGGCATTTTTTGGAATTAATATTGATTCACTCATAGGGTCGTTGCATAAATTTTTTTAAATTCTAAAACCAGTAGTTGGCATGATACTTGATGATAATCTTATCGTTTAATTTATGATGGCATGATACTTAACCTCAAAAAGGAGAGATAGTGGTTGATTTTCATATGATGAAGACATAGTCTTGCAATCAGTTTAATTAAAGTCTGGAGCTGGCATGTCAGTAAATGTTATTAGTCCGTTGTTAAATCATGTTTATCATTTTACTTAGTTTCTTCTGTAACCTATTTTAACATCGGACTCGGACTTCTTTTAAACTGAGTTTTACTGTCCGTATTGCTGTGTGTTTTTTTATTCCACATAAGAAAACAAAACATGTTTAAACCGGCTGCATTGTTTTGCGCCTTTGGTTAGTTTTGTGTGTTTTTTCATTTTGGCTCATTTGTATGTTTATGAGTTTAGTGTGGCGTTCATTTTGCTGAACTACTAATGCATGTATACGCTATTGTTTAGGGCCAGTGAAAGCCCGCCTCTGGGTGCGCGATTTTCTCGTTGCGTTGAAGACCTAATGTTGGCTCTTTGGTCGCGCTGTTGTTATTTTTACACATTCCCCATTTTCAGTCTCATTTCTACCTTTACGTTTTTAATTCTAATTTGTATTTCTAAACTCACTGCCTTAATCCATTTGGCAAGAGTAGCTTCGTCTTTCTTTTCGCGTTTAGCCTTTTGCCTGGCATAATTCTCGACTGAATCTATCAGTATAATGACTGAACAACACGAAACCCACCAAAGAAAACCCTTTTGTTTGGAATAGATTGGCATATCTCTCTCCATATGTGGCATCGTCATATTGCTCATATAACTACAATTTCGTGATAGGTCTCATTTGCTGATGTCAGATTCGGGGAAAGTCTATACATATGTTACAGTTGCTGGCACCTCAAAAAATATAAACTAGTAAAAATACCGATGATATTTTATTTTTTAAGTGATTCTGATTGAGACACACATTCGATATATATCTATGTTTTCTTCGCATGACATCCACTAAGAATTTAGCTAAAGTACCATTCTAAAAATCTGACATAGTTGATTTAGCACAAAGAAAAGATGTCTTCTAAAATTTCAGATTTATGAATATCATTTATGAGTTTGCTTCAAACTTAGGTAATGTCTTTTAAGTTCTGTATAGTTCGCTTTTCCTGCACACTCTTTCCTCTCTTTGTTAAGGTGTTGGTTTGCTAAAGAATAAAAAACCAACAGTAATATCCAATATAACTAATACACTTTTGCTTATTTTTTCGGGTCTATAGAAACAAATTAATTATCTTACTTTGGTTTGTAAAATGTATAATTTTAGATTTATCATAATTGACCTCAAGAACATCCATGCCATACCATACATTTAAAGCATTTAATTACTTTGGAAATCGTTTTATTTTCTGATTTTCTGATATCATCGGCATAATAGGGATGCACACATTTTTCATCATCAACGGGAATTCCAATACTTAACCTTTCGACATTTTTAAATAAATCATTAATGAAAAATGTTAAACATAAGGAGATATTTTTTTGTTTTTGCCAGGATATTGTCGGTCTCTCTTCGACTTATGGCTTTTGGTACTTTTGAACACAGCACTGAACACAATTATACTTACCGCTGACTGGTCTTATCAATTTACTACATACGCAAATTGCCTAAAATATTTGAAATAACGTTATCATACACTTTTTTAAAGTCTATATAAAAGCTGCAAATTTAACCAACGTTTTATTCTTACGTCTCTATGATAGAAGTTAATTAGAAAGATGAAAACAACGCATATATTCTTCAATAACCCAGTGAGGCAGTCTTTCATGACTGTATGAAGCAAGTGCGAGATACATTCCCTTGTAACAATGAATAAGTAGGATAAGAAGTTGAAGACTTTTGAATAGTTGCTATAATACCTTTTTACCAACACCGAAGAATAAAACATATATCACGAATACTTTGTAAGATATTTGCACCTGGATAGTTTTCAAATTCGAACGTTTATTATGATATTTGATTCTTTATTTTTTCCAGCTTTTATCTTATTGTTCACTTCAATTTTCCAAATACATTTTCAGACGATTATGCATTCATAACATTTTTATGCGGATGGTGATCTCCATATACATCATAGATAAAAATTCAGACAAGCGCAGACATCCGCGCACGTCTCCAAAATGTTTCCCATATCTTTCAGCACTTCTAAAATAGAAGTTAATGTTCTTTTAAATATTGTTTCATGAAAGTATGATACAATAGGAAATGAAAATGAATTACACCAAAAATGATATAACGCTGTATGCGATTTTATGCGTTTGAGAATTAGTCGCGTATTAAGGAAGACATGAAGTAGCAGATATAAAAGATGGTATCAAATATAGATTATAAACGAAATGGAAAAAAAACAGTAGTGGTGAAGAAAAGACGGATTAGCTTACATGGAGAAAAAAAAAGCCTAATGGATGGACGAAAGATTGCGGTCAAGTGAAAAGTTACATTTAAGTTAATGCTGGTTCTTACAAAATGTTTAATATAATTGTGAAACTGTAATCTTTATTAATAGTTATGAAAAAGTCATTATAATCATGTGAAAGCAATTTACTACTAGTAATGATTTCATATAACTTCAATCATACAACACAAGTGGGAAGTCATCCATTAGTGTCAAGTGTGTAGACATGACCTACATGTATAGAAAGTGCTACTACAAACATGTTAAGACATGCAATGCTTATTTTTAAATATTATGGAAAATCTGAAAGAGTTTGGTATAAAAGAATTACAGCCGAGAATTTATATCACTTCTGAGGAACAGTAGTGTAATATAAGGTAAGAATTTATTTTATACCATAAAGGAAGATTATAATGCAGAAGTACGGAAGCCGAGAAGGATAATTCAGAATTAAAAATTCAAAATTCAAAAATCCTACATTAATCTATCATATTTACTTGCGTATACAAAAAGCCAAGACAGATCGTACATTGATATACTACTGAAAGCTATGTTATAAAGTTTGTTAAGAACACTAACCCTATAAAACAAAGCAAAGGGCCCGTAAAACTTTCAACAGGATGCATTCAACTTTACCATTCGAAACCCTTGGTAAAGCAGCGTCCTTGCAAGCAGCAACCCTCTATCAAGAAAATTGGATAGGACGCCCAATAATATCACATCGTATCGTATCGTTTATAAATATTCAATGTGCAGGCGCAGCTGGAATGCCGCTTCACTGAAATGGAAAGTTCACACTGTGAAAATTGAAATCATCGTTTTTTCGTAAAGTTTTAGATGTCAACCAACCCTCGTTTTCAATTTTTGAATGTAATACAAACTTGATTGTACCTGTGGTATCGTTATTTTATGTTCATTGATATATTTTTAAATAACCCAAGTCGACGAACGCTGATTGTTTCATATATGTCAGAATCAGAAGTAAAGTTAAGATAAATCCCAGTCTCAAACTGTATTCAACTGTATCAAAACTCATCTAATAGAACTTTGTTTTCGTTGTCATGTTCAATCAGTTCATTTCAAAATAACTATAACATTTTAATAATGCTTCATGTGAGAGGTATATTAGTGCAATACTTGATTGATTGTTTATTTGTTATCAAACCAGCAATTTTCTGTCATTCTCGATGTTGAAATTATCATTTTTGTAATGTCTTATGAAAAACGATTTGATAAATTCTTTATTTCTTCAATTTAAATAATCTTATGCTATGCCATTTGACTTCCATCTGACCACGTATCGACATGTAGAAATGAAAGTAGCAAAGGTAGCAAAGGACAGGAAATTTTAGTCTATCATCAATGTTTTCCTTTAAATATAGCACACGTTCAAATTAATCATCATTATATAACATGTACAAGGTTTATAATTTGCATATTCCGAATCCTACTTTTTATTTCTAACAAAGTGTTGAAATTTAATTCATGAGTTGTCGCAGTCTTTTCTGAACATAACCATTATGAATCATCAAATTGACATTGGATAAACTTTTCTTTTACCTTGAAATTATTATTGAGAATTAATTAATTATTATTAAGCATTTTCAAGAGTATTTTTAAAATCGAACCTAACTTCAGTGTATTGTTTCGGAAATAAATGAAGATTTTTATTTGTATGTTCTGTATTTGAATATTCATGACAAAAACTGCCAAAAAACAAGTAAAAAACAGTATTTGCTGCCTTCAAAGTCAATTTGTAATAGACTAATAGGTTTTGTGTCAAATTCAATTCAGCAATTTATACCAAAAACAGGTACGAGAATCGGAACCAACTGTCGTAAAAAACAATCAAAAGTCGAGCCAAAGAAATATTATACATCAACTCTATAATTATAAGACAGTATTATCAACTTGTTAGTGCTTTTCTATCATTTGCTTTAACTTATAGTTTAATTGTTTGATATCCTTTAATTATTTCTTCAAAATATTCAAAGAAGGACCAAATTATCGACATTAGTTCAATAACTTATTTGTCTATGGTAACCGGATTCAATTTACCAAAACCCATAAAACTTATTAACATAACGATATAAATGAAACCATAAAATTTATCATATTATCATTATCAAGTGTTATGTCGGAAAATATTTATTTTCTATTTAGAATCACTAAAATAACATTTAAGTAAAGTAAGTGTCTGCTGAGTTTTAAAGATTGATATTTTCATGATTTTATTATATTTGATATTTTCATCAACTAATAAAATAACTTATTCACATGCAAATTGTTTTTATATTTGATATGGTTGTATAAGTAATTATGAACAAAATAAGTCCATAACGATACAGGTGTATCATCATCAGCCATAGACTATCATGAAGCCTAGGTTTCAAACTGAGTGGCTGTTTGTCACACACATTATTATAATCAAAGATGAAATGACAGAGTAGCTAAAGTTCATGAATAGAAACAAAACAAACATTAACCATAATATAAAAATAAGGAGATGTTGTATTATTGCAATTGAGACAGCTATCCACCAAAGTTAAAATGAAGTAAATGTAAGCATAAGTGTATTAATTTACGAAACAACAAAATGTATGTGTATGTATTTTAGATATATGTTTCATATTTGAACCACTACAGACAAAGATGAAAATATCAGTAGCATTGTGTATTGTTGTTTGTTGCGGTATGACGTTTGCTGGAAATGGAGCTCTGAACCTTATAGTAAAGTCATTTGAGGTACATTTTAAAGTGTTACAAATGCAATTGTGATTTAGTTTAAACTTATTCACAAAATACACATACATTTGTATTGTAAGAGGATAACACAAGTGTTTTTTAGTTGTCATTCACTTGGTTAAAATGTTGTTAAAACAGTAAGCCAGAAATTGCATCAAAACAGTTTAGAGGATTTTAATCATTGTGAGTAGCAAAATAGTTTGTCATATTAAATATTAGAATAATGTTATAGGTTGGGCGTTCCTCGTGCAGGAGGGTCTTGATGCGTGATTCGGATGCAAGAGGTTTCCATTTTGTTTACCCTTATAGTTATATTTTACTTAATTTGTATTTTATCGAGAAAGTGTATACTGTATACGGTGTGTTATATCAACTACAAAACTTTTTTTTATCGGCGTCTTTGTCTATTTACTATCACTTAAAACACTTTTTGCTGGTGTATTTGTAAGATTTATATGTAGATTTGTTTGAATGGTTTAGACAGTTGTATTGTTTGTCTGTGATGTATGTTTACACAGTTGTAGCTGCTGCATCTCAATTATTGTCACAAATAACCTTTTATGTCTGTTTGCTCACCCAATTTTGTCAATATGACGGAACTATAAACCACTTTTATACAAGTGGGAAGATAAGCTATCATAAAACCAGGCTAAACCCACCATTTTCTCCGAAAAATGTCAGCACCAAGACAGGAATATGACAGTTATTTTTCGCTCGTTCCGTTGGTTGATAATGTTTGATTTTATCAGTTTTTATAGACTTCATCTTTTTGAATTACATGGAATTGGTATTTTTGTTATACCTTTTTTCAAATAGCTTTTATTTGTTCTGATAAAGCACATTTTGACCCTCTAACGTTTTTTGTATATGGCTTCCAAAACTTTTCTGTTGAGTGTATATTACGAACGTTTTCTAATAACTCGTGTGATGCTCGATACATTATTCATCCTAGTTATTTCAAACCAACAGAGAATATATGTTCACGAAAATTAAATGACACAAGCGAAAATATATGGACTTATTTCTACAGACAAGATTGAAACTAAATATAATGAAAACTAATTTGCAGATGCACCAGACCAGAATAAAGCGATCCTCAATGCCAGATATTGAAGGTTCTTTGCACATCGTATTCACCAATACAGACGAAAACCATGATGGACACATTACAGTAGACGAAATAGTAGACTCTGTCGTTGGTAGCACTGGCCTTAAGATTGATCAGAACATGAGACGGGGCTTCAATGTTGTATTTGGTAATCCAAAATACGACTTGAATGAAAACGGAACTCTCGAGGAAAATGGTATGAATTCATTAACATTAGAACAACACAGATATTAGCATAATTGTTGTAGATTTGTTGGCATGTTACCTGTTTAAGCATATGCTACATAAACAATAACATTTAGATAATCATCGTTAGACAAACTTAATCAAAAACACAATTTGCAAACATTATCAGGGTAATTATTGAGCTGCATGCTAGAATGTCATCAACTCCTTTATGTTTTAATGAGCTCGTGCAGTATGATATGGAACCTAGCTAAAAATGAAACAACTTAAGTAAATTGTTTGGAAACCTAAGGCCAAACGACTTTTTAAAGGAAATACATTTTGTACTCTCTTAAAAGTTTTTTCCGGCTGTAAATGTAGCTTTTGATAGTTAGGATTGATTTCCAATAGTAGGGAAGTATTTAATATATGAGTCATTTACCTTCAGTCTTAAGATAAAGGATAAAGAATATCAAGTACCATGTAATGTACCAAATAGACATACAAGTCAATCAATAAGATTGAGTGACATATATTAATAACGGTAGACAAACATGACCCATTTCCATTCTCAATTTTATGTAATACTTAACAAAGATTCTTTAAGAATCTGATACTTCAAATTTAATAAGAAAATACTGAAACATAAACGTGAAGAGAAACTGGGAGAACCACCCTACGTTCCAATAATGCTTCTTAATTTTCTGATAGAAGGTAATGCTAATTTGTAGATGTGCTTTATACGCTAGTACATGTAAAACTTAATGAACCAAAAACGGTAATCCTTTTCTATTCGTTGAATCAAACGCAAAAATGTATTAAAAAACGGAACACAAATGTATAGGAACAGCTCGCCTAGACGAGTGTAGTAAAGTTTTTTTTTACAAAACATAATCTTGTTAAATACTCACATCATTTGGTCTTTTGTATTCAATCTATAGAAAACGTAATATGTGACATTGTTTTAGCACTAAGACTATATTTCGTATGGTCATATTAATAACCTTCCTGTACTATGTAAAATATTACCGTGAATGAACCGTCCGTTATTTCATACAATGGACATTTCAACTCTAAATCATATACCAAGGTTATTTATTTTCCATTCTAAATTGATTTAAATGCTATATAGTAGTATACACGAAACACACGTTAAGTGTATAAAACATATACTTATGACTGTTGACAAATACATCTATCTCAAACCAACTTGCATTTTTTTATATTAATAATAATAATAATAATAATAATAATAATAATAATAACTTGTTATGCTTATTTCTTTGGTAAATTGTTTTAGAATTGTCTCTTTTTATTATTGTCATAATCTGTTTTGTTTTTTTAGACAAGAATACAGTAAATTGTTTTTCCATAGTCAATTTCGTATATCTCAAAGACTTTAAATGCTACCTTGTCTTTTTTAGAATATGGTGAACTGATTAAATCAGGAATGGGAATGTAGAAAAAAAAAGCTGGGAACTTGCATTGAGGGGAACAGAACAGGAAATCGACAATATATTTTAGTTAAAACGGTGGTTCTGTTGATATTTGTTATACAGTGTAATAACATGTAAAGTAATATTGTTTGTCATTGTCTTCATATTTTAAAAATAGAAATTTCTAAAATGTTATCTGAATTTACAAAGTAACAAAACAAATTCGAACATGTTAGGTTTAATGTCTTTTTCAATTTATATTTACACTTCATCATTGTTCATTTTGAAAGCTCCTTTGGATTTCTTCTACTGACACGGTACAACCTTTATCTGATGTTTATATAACAGAAGTGTAAAGATTTAAGATAAATTATATACGATATTAAGGTTCTGAAAGTACAATAATTACAGAATTTTTCAACACATGAATCAAATGAAATTCAGACCATTTTTTACAGATTAATACAAACAAATGCTGTAGCTTTGATATTCATTATTCCAGCACAATGAGGCTATTGATTATTTGAATCTGTATGTTTTAAACAAAGGCTGAAAATACCAAGTAACTTGAATTTAAATTGCAAGAAGGTATACTTATATTTTAATAACTTTAAGTTTTATGTTTCAGTTAATGCATCGTTTTAGGAAACATTTAAAATAATGCGTGAACAATCAATAATGTTTTATAATTAATGTTTGACTTTTTGTGAAAATAGTCTTTGAACTTCAAACTAACACCTGCTTTAAAGGCTTATCTATTATCATGGGCGAAACTTTACTCAAGTTACAATTCTATTTTTCGCTGTCAAATTTAGCCGAACTAATAAATTAATTCAATGTATTGTTTTCCATTGTACTTGAACGTTTGCAAGGAATTGCCGAAGTTCTATATGGAAAAAAACCTGCCGCTAGCGCATCAGGGCCCTTAATGATCAGTAAAAACTCTGGGAAAATAGGTCGTATTGAAGAAAAAACCCCAAATTTTATTGAATGTTATTTTAGCACCCTTGTTTTTGTATTGGTTATCAATATCAAAATCTAGGTGTCGTCTTGCTTTTAAATACACCATTGAATATTCCATAAAAACCAAGATACAGAACATCAACAAAATCGCAGTTAATGATGATATTGTGCAATACATCCAAACATATTCTTTCCTTTCTTAAGACTACCGCAATCAAAATTGAGACTATGCTAATCATGATTCCCAGCAGACTTAAATACTTTTTATCAGTACTTAGAAAGTAGACCTAAAGATAAAATAACTTTAACAGTTTTTGGATAATGTGCATTTTATATAAAAAATGATGAAGATAGATGATCAAATAAATCCGACTTCTTCAAGGTCTGTAGTTTTATTGACTGCATTTACTCTGTAACTCTCAAGTATTGGTCGGAAATATGACAATGTAATTGTTGGACGTCCTGTGTTCATGGCACTGCACTAACCTAACTAGTAATGATGCTGTTACGAAGTAACCTTAACGAATCCCTATACATATTTACGCCTATGCACTTACACTATAAATCAATCGATGCAGTTTGACATATCAAAGAAGAAAATATATGGTTAAGGGGTTGGGATCTCAACTACTTACTAGATATTTGAACATTCTAAAATGGTTATATATATATATATATATATATACATTTTGTATGTGCCTGTCCCAAGTCAGAAGCTTGAAATTCAGTGGTTGTCGATTGTTGCTTTGTATCATATTTGTTTTTCGTACATTATTTTGTACATAAATTAGGCTGTTAGTTTTCTCGTTTGAATTGTTTAACATCTGTCATTTCGGGAACTTTATAGCTGACATTACATTTTTTTGTATTCCATAAATGTGATAAAATAATGATCAAGATCAAAGGTCAATGTCCTAAATGATCGTTGACTGTTCAATCTTTTTGTATGGATCCCCTGCTGTTCTCAAGTTTTATCATTTCAACATAAAATTGAAATAAAACTACCTGTTAGGTTCTTCACTCAACTCCACCCTCTTTTGCAACCCTTTCAAACTACCCCTTACTAGGCCCTAGTCCCAAAATACCCTGAATGCACCTCTTAACATGGAAGTCTGACAGACGTAATGAAGAACATAAGTAAATCTGGCCAGCGGTTTTCGAGAACTGCTGCAGACAAGTTCAGGTGTCAGAAAGCGAAATAGAAGAATTAGAAAAATAATTTAGAAAAAGACCTGATGTCACCCGAACTTCAATTTTAAAATGTTATACCACAAACTGAACAAAACAGATCTCATTTCTGAAAGGTTTCAAAGTTAAAGGTTTAGCTAGCTATAAAACCAGGTTTTAATCCACCATTTTCTACACAAGGAAATGCATGTATCCAGTCAGGAATAGGACAGTTTTCCATTCGTTTGATGTGTTTGAGCTATTGATTTTGCCATTTGATAAAGAACTTTCCGCTTGGAATTTTCCTTGGAGTTCGGTTGCTATTTAACTATTGTTTATTTTTTTTACCTTTGTTGCAATTTCCACGGCGACGGCGGCTTTTGTGAAAATGCTAAAGACTGACGACACATACATGACATATACATATGACAAAACAATTTCTGTTAAATTTTGAATAAAGAAGTTTCCATTGGAATGGTTGCAGTTAAGAATTCCAAAGTCAGGAACACAACTGTGATATGATACAAAGTTTTGTATTCTTGTCTTTCATTTTGTTCGTGTGCTTTGTCTATATGCCTTTCTGTGTTTCTTTGTTACATATTTGTTTTTTTTTTATAGTGATTAAGATTATAATACAATGTTGACTGCTGTACCCCTATTTTTGACATTTTTACCTATTATGTCTGTTTGTTTTGTTCACACATCGTTGTCAATATAATGGAATTTTATGCAACTGTCATACAAGTCAGAGGTTTAGCTAGCTACAAAACCAGGTTTTATCCACCATTTTCTACATAAGAAAATGCCTGTACCAAGTCAGGAATATGACAGTTGTTGTCCATTCGTTTGATGTGTTTGTGCTTTTGATTTTGGCATTTGATTACGGACTTTCCGTTTTGAATTTTCCTCCGAGTTCAGTATTTTGTTATTTTACTTCTGATGATGGTTGCTGTAATGGTTGAGTTCCAACTAGTCAAATCAAGTCAAAAAATGCGACAAAAAATAAATAAATGTAATCTTTATAATTATAATCTATAATTTATAGATAACAATTTGTCACCCGATTTGAGTCTGGGATAACACTGTCATAACTAGATTTGGTTCGTATGGCGTTTATATATCTCAAGTTCGTGCATAGTTGCACTATACGGATTTGATTTACAGCGACGTGTTTTTGCGGTCTAACATTTTCAGATACATGTATGGTCGTCTGAGCTGTAATTTTACCGAATCTGTCCAATTATCAATTGTGACAATTTGCTGAGTGTGAATTCGTATGGCAGGTGATGCAGGTTAAGCTTGTTTGTATCCTGCCAAAGCGTCTAGTCTCGCTCCTTTTGGAGTTCGTGGTTATTCCTCAGTAGTTTTTTGTTACCTTTTATTGCCTCTTCCTAATCGATTTACGAGATTTGAACATTAGTAAATTACTGTCGTCTTAATTTGCAATTGGAAACAATTGAGAAAGTTTGCAATTTGAATCAATAGAGGAAGTCATCCCGAACATATAGGTACCGTGGCAACGGTAGCAATTTCGAAACTTGTAAACACTTACAGCACATATGTGACTAGCAATAAGATTTCCTGTCATATGAGAGTACCTTGTCTAAAATAGTCTTTTTACATACAGTACATACTGATACAACACTCTGTTATGTATTTCTGACGTATTATTTGTAATAACAATGTCTTTTTGAATACCGGCATAAACTTAACAGATATATTATAAAGAATTAAGCGGTGTTTGATTTGCAGACAAATAGGCCAATATAAACCTGTCTGAAGTTATTTAAATAACTTAAATTCCTTGTGATGACTTTGAAAAAAAAAATCGGAAAGAAATTTTTATTTTTTTTATGGTATATGATTTTATTTGAATTTTACATTTAGTACCGGTATCTTATCCGGGCCTCGCTAACGATAGTATATAGCATATCAGTGATAATTTTTAGTACTTGTTAGTTCACAATATATATAATAATACAGCTAATAAATAAAATGTAACTGATAAAAAAAAAAAAAATATGATATAATATAAATTTTAGTTTAAGAAGATAGATATTTTTTCTGCAACCACAATTTGGAAGTTCTCTCATTTGCCTTCTTTATTTATCAATATTTCGTAATGTTGAAAATTCCTTTTAAAAATTTCATACACGTTGACTTTATTTTTTTCTTTCTAATATAATGATATATAAAATATGCTTTGTATACAGTAAAAGGTATAATGGTTTGAAGATTGTTTATACGGTAATTATTTGTATCGTGTATCTTGTATCCATACAAAAGTGATGCAAGCGATGTTATATGATGTCCTATTTGAAGTTTATCGAGTAATAGTTTTATTTGATCCCAAAATAATTTCAGAAATTTGCATGTCAAAAAATAATGTTCATAATCTTGAATGACATATATTACATAAAGTAGTGTTAGTTATTTTCCGAGAGAAAAGTAATTGTTTGGTTAGTAAAATGTAAGATAGAAATTTCCATCTTAACATTTTCAATGTATTGACTTGGATATAGTAAGAGATAAAGTACAACATTTGTTCTCTTTTACTTGTGTTGTTTTCAAAATTAGGCATTCTGTCCCATTTTTGAAATCCTATTGGCTTCTCGTAATATCTATTTAGGAGGGAAATATAAATGTCTTTGGAGTATTTTTTGTTAATTGATACCATTTTTCCATTTCTCTCTTGAAATTTAAATTCGAATCAGTAGCATATTTTGTTTTAATTGAGTCGTCATTAGTTAGCTCTTGTAACCACAGTTTTGGTATTGCTTTCATCAATTTAGAATATTCCGAAAACCAATTAGCATGGCAAGATATTTTATCTAAAATCATATTTCGATTAAATTTTCTTTTATTATCAATTTTGTCATTTACAAATTTTTTTTTACTGTTTATCTAGTTTGTGTAAATAAGGCATTTACCATTTCATTTGATATATTTATTGCCCCATATAATTTGCTGTCTAATCTGTTTTTATGATAGTCGATTTGATTCTTTTTCAGATTTAGAATTCATCCATGATATGATTATATTCAAGTAAAATTGTGGAATGATTTCTTTACGTTTATTAGTCAAAGTAATATTGTTAAACTTCATTTGAAATATAAGGAATTCTTGTCTAAATTTATCTAAGTAAATGTTTGGTAAGACTTTCCAATTGGGTGATTGATCTTCGTTATCAATTATTTCTTTTTATCCATTTAAAATTTATAAATTCTATATATTTTTCTATGTCTGTCATTATAAGCCCGCAAGCATGATAATTTTACTTATTATAGCCCTTTTAAAAGAGGGACGAAAGATACCAGAGGACAGTCAAACTCATAGATTGAAAATAAACTGACAACGCCATGGCTAAAATAAAAGACAAACAGACAAATAATAGTACAGAAGACACAACATAGAAAACTAAAGACTAAGCAACACGAACCCCACCAAAACTGGGGTGATCTCAGGTGCTCCGGAAGGGTAAGCAGATCCTGCTCCACATGTGGCACCCGTCGTGTTGCTTATGTTATTACAAATCCGGTAAATAGTCTAATTTGGTAGGTCACATTCGTGAAAAGGGAAGGGTATTGTAGTTACGACATAAAGGAACATATCCGATATCATCTGTGAAACGGTTATTCCATAACGGTCAACCAACTCGGCGTCCGTAAAATGTACGAAGGATGATTTCAACTTCACCATTTGGAACTCTTGGTTTAATAGCTTCCTTGTGAGCAGCAATCCTCTATCAAGGAAATCATGATAGGAAATACAAGCCCGGGAATATCGTATCAATTGGGAGATATATACTCCGTATGCAGGCGCTGCTGGAATGTTGCTACATAGAAATGGAAAGTTCACAATTGGGAAGCTGAAATCATCTCTTTGTCGTAAAGTTTTGTTTTCAACCGACCCTCATTGTCAATTTCTAGATGTAAGTCAAGATATGAGGCAGACTTATCTGTACCTGTAGTATCCTTTATCTCTAGTTCGATGGGATAGATTCGCTCAACATAGTCACCAAATTTTGTATTATTTAGTGAGAGAACATCATCTATATAGCGGAACGTAAAGTTAAAGGATATTACTAACTTCTTATCTTTCTTTCTAAGAAGTTCCTGTATGAAGTCAGCCTCATAATAATAAAGAAAAAGTCGGCAAGAAGTGGGGCACAATTGGTTCCCATTGGAATTCCGACAGTCTGTTGAAAAACACGTCCTCCTAACGTAACAAATATGTTGTCAATCAAGAAATCAAGCATCTTTATAATGTCAGTTTCAGAGAATTTTTGTTTGAATCAGAGTTTTTCTGGTTTATTGTTCCATATAAAACTATATATCATTTTGTTTTAAATTTTGCTAGGTATTCTTTATCAATTTCTGTTACTGATGCAACATAACTGATATTTGGTAGGATTAATGATTTAACAAGAGTTGTCTTACCTAACATAGTTAATTTTCTTTTATACCAGTCTTTAATTATTATTTTTTTTCTTCAGATTTTTCGTTTTGTCGTTGCAAGTTTAATTTTTAACACTCATTTTATTAGGTCCAAAGTATATTAACAATACCTTTATATATTATTGAGTCCACTTAATGTTTTCAACCTTATCTTTACAGGTCCTTAAATTGCCGAGCCATATTCCCTCTGTTTTATTTCGATTAACCTTTAGGCCTGAAAGTGATCCGAAATTTCTATAATACTCAAAGTTAATGAAACTTCCTGTTTTGAATTTAAAAAGAAAGTGGTGTCATCTGCAAGCTTAACTTTAAGGGTTTTATTATCTAGTTTAATTTGAAAATCTTAAATCTTTTCATTTTCTCTAATTCTACATACTAACATTTTTAACAACAATAACGAAAATTATAAAACTCGCTGGACACCCTTGACGGATCCCGCGCTCAAAACTGAAGGGTCTTGAAATCCAGCCATTATCTAATATGCAACCCTTCATGTATGTTTATAAAGTATAAAGTAGAAAGAACAAATTTTTATCTTTCAAGAAAGCTTATTGTTTTGAAATTTAAATCAAATGTATTGAATTCAGTTTCAATAAGAGTAAAGCGATGTGTACATCAGCTATCATTGTTAGGTCGTTTTTCGCATAAATGAATATGGATACGCAGGTAAAATTAAAATGTATGTTTACGTAATATTTCGGTCAACGAATCAAAATGTTTTTATACACAATTGAATTGGACTGCTTTTTATACAATTATTAAAAAACATTTTATAAATCAATAAAACATGTTAATCAACAGATAATAGATTTTAATTTGTTCCAAAAGTACTTTTCGACTGCTATTTTTACTAAGGAACAATTGCAGTGGCTACGCATGTGTACCTTTTGAGGTCATTCAGTGTCAAATATGTCTGTCGTTTATCACCATCAGTGAAACAGAAGACGTTATTATACTGTAAGTTCACATTTCTAATCTAAGTATTGCAAAAAAGTACCATTAACATTTGTTACGTTAATGTTGTTTATTATAAGTTAGAAATCAATAATTTTCCATGGGCAAAATGCAAAAATTGTCAACTAGGAAGTTAAATTATATTATGAAATTGGAAACGTAGAAAGTACATAAAAATGTAAAATGTCAAAGATGAGCGTATTCAGTATTGCTATTGTCAAATCATTGACGTCACTAAAACTAGATAAGTCATGATACCATTATTTAAATCAAATGCCTTTAACCCCTTAATTGATTTGAACATTTTTCTTTAACTGTATGGCTTAGATACCAGGCTTAATATTTTGTATGCCAGACGCGTGTTTTTTCTATAAAAAAAACCCCCTCATCTGTGACGCTCGAATAAAAAATAATAAAAAGGCTAAATAAAGTACTAAGTTGAAGAGCATTGTATGATAAGTTTTTATTGTCAGTTTTAGGGAAATGTTTTGCATTGGTATACATAGTATTTCTTTTGTGTTGCATTTAGAGGAATGGAAACTACATCTTACAACACAAGTTTATCCAATGTAATGGCACAATCAACAGGAAATCTACCACAACAACTTATATTCAATATCAAGACATTTAAGATATTAGGTGGTATACAGATAGGGCTTGGTGGAATATTAGTCATCATGGGTTTGGTTGTATTGACAAGGATGTCTATCATGTTCTACTATGGTATACCGATATTAATATGCTCTGGATGGGTATGTTAATTATGGTTTTAGAAAATGGTCTTTTAACAACATGAAATGTAGCCGCTAAATTAGCAAAATATACTATCACTAAATTCAATACCATGATTTAAAAGCCAATATTGTCAATGTTTCTTAAACATACATGAATAGAGTGACACCCTAATTGCTTATCAACATAATGAAAAAGCAAAATTATTGAAGATGCATGGATATATATTTCATAATTATCATTGGACCACTTTCGAAAAAGGTCAATAAAATCATCATTGCATTTCATTGGATTAGATCACCAAACTGTTTTTTTTTTTTAAATAAATGTTCTTTTTGAAATATCTTCTATCTAATAGAATTATAATTTGTTTGGCAAAGTAGTCAGGGTAAGGTTGTGTCACTGACTGTTTTCTAAAGTGGTCCATTTGTTTTACATAGAAATAGACTTTCTCCATAGTAGATAAAAGTGTACCCAATATGAATTGAATATTTCGATGTCTCTCCTTAGAAAGGAAATTCTTTCTAAAGGCTAGTAGTACATGTATTTAGAATTATTGTTTACAGAGTCCATTTTCTGAGTCATCAGGAGGCCTTTCATAATACCAACCACACAAAATATGAACACAAAACTTTCTTAGCTTTCAACATAGTGCTCAATCCTGAGTTTAAAAGAATTGACAATCGTAGGATATATTTCACATTCTTTAATAACCTACCAATGTTATTTGACATAACCCTGCAACGTTAGCACAAGTTGTTAGACTAGTTATTAAATGCTTAACACCTCCTCCCATTTTAGGTCTACATTTGCTACAATGTATTTGATATCTGTCTCAATGATAGCATGATAATCAAGGATTACAAGATACTGAAGTGCAGCGTAGCAGGATATTCATAACCTGAAAAATTACTTCTCATAATTTGCCTTCGAAACGAAATATTTGAAATCCAAAAGTGTCAAAAGTTGAAGAGCTAACCCCATTTTTGATATGGAAGTAAATATATATCTTTTAGATATCAGAATAAATTATCAACTATCAATACTAGTTTTAATTGTTTAACATATAATAAATATAAAAACGCTGATTACTATGATAATGATACCATTGGGCTTCTTGGACTCATATGGGCCATAAAAAGTGGAATCGACCAAGTTATTAGAATCTAGTATTTCCCAAAATTTTCACAACAGCTTTACACATTCTGTTATTCCTGTTTGCTTAAAACAGAATACACTACTTCATCTGTTTAATAACGGCTAACAATGACAATCTACCGTTTATAAGGTTGTTAAATGACCTTCCGTTTTGAATTTTCCTTGGAGTTCGGTATTTTTGTTGTTTTACTTTTTATAAGTACTGTATAACAAATATATATCTTGTTTTTACTTGAAATGTTGTCGATAATTTATACATTTTGTTATTTTTACTCCAACAAAATATTGCTTTACCTGTATCATTGTAGTTTATCCTGACTGGATTCCTACCAATGTGCATGTCAAGGAATTCAGTATCTAGCTTGAAATGCCAGGTATAGACAGCTGAAAAAATAATTATTTTCACTACGTGTGTTTATTCTGCAAGAATGACTCTAAAATAGAGCAAACGAATATGTGTTATTACCGTTAGTATACTTTCTAAAAAAAGAAGCGAGTGTGTAAATATGTAAATTAAGATAGTCTTTAATGTAAACAGGTTAGGCTTTAACAAATTGACGAACGTTTGTAAATCTTGATAGAAAAAAAATGAAACAAAAATGAACCAAAAGAAAACTTTTTTTTAATCAAAGAACAGGTAACATCATAGTCAACTAAAATAAGACAATTCTACAAATACCAGTGGATAAAAAATTATACAAAAATAATAGAATGAAAATAAAAAGTGGAGTAAAACTAAGAGGAAAAAGATACACCACAGTAAGCTTCTTTCCTTCGGCAACATAATTTCTGTTTCGCCATTTCAATTAAGACAATTTTCGTTTACTTCAGAAAATAGGCTTCATGGTTTGCAGTATAATAGGAGCAGCAGTATTTTCACCCATCATGTTTACATTAGCTATTGGCTCAGGAATGAGTGTAAGTGATACATTTAATGATAATTATTGGTCGAATTATTTGTTATACTTTTAAAACTCCATATTCTATATTTGCTGATACAGATTTGAAAAAGTACTATGGCTTGGAGAAACAAAGGGAAATGTATGACAAGCAGTTCTTGTCAAACCTATGTTTGAACCATTTTTCGAAAAAATTACTCAATGAGACTTAAACTGAAAAAAAAAAACCACACTGAGATTAAAGAACCCCAAAACACACACTGAGAACTAAAAATTACACACTAAAATTTCAAAAGATGCACTGTGTGTAATTGACAATTCTCAGTGTGTGTTTTTGAATCTATTTCATCTTAGGGTGTCTTTTTTTAAAAAGTGTGTGGTTTAAAAATTGAAAATTACATACTGAGATTTCAAAAAAACACACAGAGATCAAATAAACTGAAAAACACACACTGAGAATTGAAAATTACACACTGAGAATTGAAAATTACACACAGAGATTTAAAAAAAACCAAAGTGAGATAAAAATAAACTGAAAAACAAACACTGATAATTTATAATTACACACAGAGAATAAAAAAATACACACTGAGATTTGTGCGCACTTTTTATGCGCATATATCTAATTAGCATACTTAATCTGAATCTATTACAAGCTTAAAGCAACTAGGGGACAGAACTCATTAGTCCTTCACTTTGGCGCCAAATGTTTTATAAAAACATTAGAAATACAACATATAGATGAAACTTCGTTATTAACGACAAATAAAACAAGAAAAATACCCACTTATACCCATTACAAAACATAACCAAATGGTGAAAATTTGATTAAAATTATAAGAAAACAATGGAACAGTCTGCGAAAAGACAAACAATAAGTCATGATTTGTGAGATCCCAATCCTCTCTATACGAATAGCCAATGTGGAATAAACACACAGCAAAATACACAGTAAAACTCAGTTAATATGCACAGATTTGTTGCTAAGAAGGATAATGGTTTATTTTTCTGGTAAATTGCATGTGGAGGTTTTACAAAGTTTTGAGGAAAGTTTTTTTTTAACAGAACATGTGTACATAATTATATCTAGTAAACTTTTATAGATTTACACACACAATTTATTTTTCAGTATTTTTACACAGACTATGGAAACAATAGGTATATTTTATCGTTTTCCATAGCCGTATTATCATTTGCTTCAGCAATAGTTGCAGTCATTTCAGCTTCCTACTGTTGCTGTTGTTCGCCTTGGGGACGTCAGCAGGTAACTATATAATCGAAGTAGTAAATACACTCATCATATATACCAGGATTGAAATGTTGTAAACCAGATGCACGTTTCGTCTGCAAAGGATTCACCAGTGATGCTCGAATGTAAAAATAAAAAACAAGGCCGAAATAAACTACGAGGTTAAGAGCATTTGGAACCCAAAATTACGAAAGGTTTTACAGCTTAGGTAATCTATTTTAGGGTAAAATATCTTTAGTAATTCGAAAAAAATTTTTGTAAACAGTTAATTTATAAAAATGACAATATCTATGACAATTAATGTCAACACAGAAGCGTTTTTCTATATAAAACTTTTGAATGCTAATAGTAACACTGTTTTGGTTTGTGACCCGAATTTATTTTCGCTTAATCGATTTATGACTATTGAACAGCGGTAAACTACTGTTGCCTTTATTTAAGTTATATAGTAAAAGTATTACTAGATTTCTGCCTAGTATCTATCTATCTTAAAATAACAAAGTTTGTACACAATAAATTGTCTATTGAAAGTAAGACTTATGGGATATAAACACAAAAAGACAGAATTTTGTCATACCTTGCCAAAATATTTTGTTAGAATATATGGTACAAATTATATGCCACCAAGTTTGTTTTCTAGCTGCAAGTTGTGATACTTTGACTAGATTTTGTAAATTTATACAAGACAAAAAAATTTCATATAAAATTAAATGAGAGAATTTTGAAATGAAATGCAAGAGATAGATCTTTTAAAATGCTATTATACAATTTAAAAAAAAAAAAAAAAAAATCAAACCAATCTGTTACCATAAATTATTTCAAGCTATTCTACAAACTAGATAAAAAAAGAACACTTGAGAACACACAAGAAATATTATGTTGTAATTATAGTCCTCAACAGGAAATCACACAATTTTCTTTATTCAAATGAAAGTCGTAAACATGAATTTCATTCCGGTCTGAAATTTTTTCATATTTCATTAAGAAGTCTTGACATATTTTACTATCCAAGATTGCGGAAGACTCGATGAGAACCATCTCTTACGTCCAGGGCAAGTTAAATGCATCTTGATGACAAAGATGCAGAATATACCAAAGGTACAATAAAAGCTCATAGGTCGAAGAGAACACGCTAAAACCATGGCATCAAACGATAAACGACGAATAGACAAGAATGAAACAAGAAAACACTACATAAAAACCAACTTAAAACTGAGCAACACGAACCCAATCAATAACCCATGGTGATCTAATGTGCTGCGGGAGGGTAAGCAGATTCTGTTTTACCTGTGGCATTGTTCATGGTCAGTTCCAATCCGCTCATAATGTTCATTTGTTAATATCACAACCGCGCAAAAAAGTGTCGTGATTTTGTTTCGTAAATTGTACCATATCCGTAGTCATCTGTGACACCCATTTCCCAAACTGTCATCCAAATAATGATTGTGTTCGTTAAACTTTCGAAAGAATGCCACTTTACCACTTGGAACACATGGTTCGATAGATGTTTTGCAAGCAACAACCCATTGTTAACAAAATCATGATAGGATCCCTAAGATTTTGAATACCGTGTCAATTGGGAGATATATACTCCATATACAGGCGATATTTGAATGTTTTATACATAGAAATTGAAGGTCATAACTGGAAAGCCGAAAGCAACTCTTTTGTCGTTAAGGCTGGTCAAGGTATGAGGCAGACTTAACTGCATCTATGATACAAGTATTCTTCATTTCAAGTTCGTTGGTATACATGCGTCCCCAAACTTTGTATTTTTTAGGGAGAGGAATACGGATAACGGATCTCAGAGTAATCACATTTAGAAAGCTAGTTCAAATGAAAAATATAGTTTACATTTTATAAATGAAATATATTTGTATGTTGACCGCTGAACAAAGGTAGCGTGCGTCCAAAGAAAGGCAAATATACTATAATGATATTAAAACTCGGAAGTCGAAGACAAACTGGCAACGCCATATCGAAAACAAACCCGGCTAAACGACAAATAACAGTCTGCAGAACACAACATAGAAAACTAAAGACTGATCAACTCGAATCCCGACTACATTATGTAGTTCCACACGTTCTGATTGTTTATATAAACTATGAATACAAAGAAGGTTAAATTGATTTGGGATAATGTACCCTTATTACAATCTCCTCCAAATAGTTCATGCATAGAGAAAGAGCACTGTTCAAATCATTCAACTAAAAATCGCATGCTACAATATCCAAAGTAATTTTTCAATATTTTAGTGTTGTGTACAAATTTTACCATGACTATTGCAGTGTTCATCGAATGTCCAGGGAAATGATTTTTAAAGTAATTGTAAAAACGTTTTTACCAATTTACCCACAAGTATCCGCGAAACATATCCGAATGGATTAAGGCTGTGAGGTCGTTAATACAACTCAGAATTAAAAACTGAAAGGGTCTATCAATACCCATGCTACATCAATCTTTAAAGACCCAAATATTTCAAAAATAAATTTTTGATAAATGAATAAGATATTAATAATTCACTTGGAAACTCAACATATACCCCCACGACTCTGACTAAAGAGGAAATCCTGGATAATCGTAGGTCTGTTCTATGTTCCTTTGGAATTTCAACCAAATATGAAGAACTGGATCTTCCATCACGGTATTGGATACCTAAACTACATAAATGTCCTTACAAACAACGGTATATGCTAGGTCTTCCAAATGCTCAACGAAACCTCTTACAAGTATCTTGTCTTAGGGAGGGATAAATTCTACTTTGTAAAAATCACTCTGATTCAAACAAAAAATTCTCTGAAACTGACATTATCAAGATGCTTGATTTCTTGATTGACAACATATTTGTTACGTTAGGAGGACGGGTTTTTCTACAAAAAATCGGCATTCCCATGGGAACCAACTTTGCCCCTCTTCTTGCCGACTTGTTCCTTTATTCTCATGAGGCTGACTTCATACAAGAACTTCTTAGGAAGAAAGAAAAGAAGTTACTTTCCTCTGTATAGATGATGTTCTCTCACTAAATAATTCAAAATTTGGTGACCATGTTGAACGCAATTATCCATTCGAACTTGAGATAAAGGATACAACAGATACAGTTAAGTCTGCCTCATATCTTGATTTACATCTAGAAATTGACAATGAGAGTCTGCAGAAAACAAAACTTTACCACAAAAGAGATGATTTCAGCTTCCCAATTGTAAACTTTCTATTTCTATTTAGCAACATTCCAGCAGCAACTGCATACGGAGTATATATCTCCCAATTGATACGATATTCCAGGGCTTGTATTTCCTACTATGATTTCCTTGATAGAGAGTTGCTGCTCACAAGGAAGCTATTAAAAAAAGAGTTCTAAGTGGTGAAGTTGAAATCATCCCTTCGTAAATTTTACGGACGCCATCAGGAGTTGGTTGACCGTTATGGATATCCTTTTTACAGATTATAGCGGATATGTTCCTATTGTTGTAACTACAATAACGAATGTGACCTACCGAATTAGACGTATTACCGGGTTTGTACTCAAATGAGCAACACAACGTGTGTCACATGTGGAGCAGGATCTGCTTACCCTTCCGGAGCATCTTTCTGAGATCATCCCCAGTTTTTGGTGGGGTTCGTTTAGCTAAGTCTTTAATTTTCAATGATGTGGTTTGTGTACTATTGTTTGTCTGTTTAACTTTTTCTTGTTTTAGCCAAGGCTTTGTCAGTTTATTCTCAACTTATGAATTTGAATGTCCCTCTGGTATCTTTCGCCTCTCTTATATAACCGAAAAATATAGGTTTTTAGCAAAGTATTTGGGTCCTTTAGATGTATTACATTTCTGATTGTCACCTTTTAAGATGAAATATTCAGATTCCTATACAGTTATTTATGGATCTATTGTTGATTTTAGTTGAAAATAACATTTAAGTTGGACTTTATTTGCAACCATCTCAGTCATCAAAGTGTTATAAATCATTTTACTATCTAGTTGTATCATTTTCGTCTACACAAAGAAAGTATAATTGCGAGAAAACATATGCAAAGCAAGCACTTTTATTGAAAAATAATAACTCATCGAGACTTTGAAAGATGCAAAGATTTTAAATATATATGCCTTTAGTCATGTATGTTGTGCATGAATTAACATACACGAGTTCATCTTTTACTACAGATGGCTGTTTTGATGAGTCCTCCACAGCCTGGAATGAATCTACATGCCCATGGAAATCAAATTTGGAATACAAACATTCAGAAATTAGTTGAAACAACCGAAAAAACAGAGGTTTATTCAAATGCTCAACAGTTCCAACTTGTTGGAACTGATCAAGTGGCTTGTTATTTACAGAATCCGAACAGTTCAAATCCACCACCGTACGAGGAATGAATAAATCCAATTTATTTGATGTATTTTTATCTAGAGCATATAACTATAATAATGTAATTATGTATTTTAACTGAAAATATGAAAATTCAAAATAAATCATAAAGGACAGAAATCAACGCCCACCTTCCAATACATATGAAACCTTAAGAAAAACGATGTGTTTTAAAATTCTAAACTTTAATCACTAGACCTTACATCCATGCTTTTGGGATTTTGCTGGAAAGTTGTCTCATTGGCAATCATACCAAATGCCATTATTTTCATAAGGAAAAGCCGATGACTAGAAGATGTATTAGAATTAAGAAAAACAAGCAACTTAAAAATACAAAAAACCCTTCTAATTAGGTGCACTAAGTCTTTACCCGTTTTGATGATATTTTACTTTTTATATACGCTATTC
The DNA here is from genome assembly GCA_017311375.1 of Mytilus coruscus. NCBI lineage: Eukaryota > Metazoa > Mollusca > Bivalvia > Mytilida > Mytilidae > Mytilus > Mytilus coruscus. The sequence goes on along the minus strand of CM029600.1, from coordinate 73,387,018 downwards.
AACTTTGAGCGTTCCTGATGAAGATAAATCCAGAAAAGCGTTTCGGACGCATGCCATTTATAGCGTGTTTATTCAATTATTACAGCACTGTGTTAATACCTCTTCTGTAGGAAGCATCATCAGCTCAGTAGTCATTACTTTCGGTACTAACATGATTTATAACAAACCTTTCTCAAATTGTCCCTTTATAAATTTTGAATTATGAAGAAACGAAGGTTTCAACTTCCTCAGGCAAAGTTGAGGTTAGATTGATTTGGCTATTTTTTATTTCATTTTTGGACATATAGCTCTTTAACTGTTTCGGTTCTTGAATATTCTTGGCGTTCAAAAGTAACGGACAAAAAGTGCGGAAGGAAGAAAAAGTAGATAAACGTACGATAACACTTTGTCACTCGACTTCCGACTGAGGTGACACAATAATAACAAGATTTTTAATAAGAAAAAAGTATTATAATAACAAAAATTCCGAACTCAAAGGAAAATTCAAAACGGAAAGTCCGCAATCAAATGGCAAAATCAAAAGCTCAAACACATCAAACGAATGGAAAACAACTGTCAAGTTCCTGACTTGGTACAAGCATTTCCTATGTAGAAAATGGTGGAGTAAACCTGGTTTAATAGCTAGCTAAACCTCAGACTTGTTTGTCAATCGCATAAATTTCCATTATATTGACAACAATGTGTGAACAAAAAATCAGACATAATAGGTAAAAATGTAAAAAAAATAAGGGCACAGTAGTCAACATTGTGTTATAGTGTTAATCATTATCAAAACAAACAAATATGCCAACAATCAATACAAAATGGCATATAGACATAGCACATCAGCAACAATGAAAGAAAAGAATACAAAAAATTACCATAGCACAATAATACGATGGCGGGATGTATAAGTACTTTTGTCCGTGATCTCATTTCATGGTTCAGTGTCTACTTGATTTTTTGTAATGTTAATTTCTCTCTTATTATGAGTTATAGAATATATGGCATGTGCGTACCTTGCAAGGTCCTAAAGCCTGTCAAACATTTTGCACTTGACCTCGACCTCATTAAATGGATCAGTGAACTAGTTTAAGTTTTCGTGGTCAGGTCCATATCTCAGATACTATGAGCAATATGTCTACTATATTTGGTGTATGTAATGCTTGTGAGGTGTACATGTCCAATTGGCAGGTGTCAATTGACCTTGACCTCAGTTTCATAGTTCTTTAGACAATGTTCAGGTTTTGTAGTTTGTTCTATTTCTCAGATTTTATAAGCAATATGTCAATTATATTTGGTGTAGTGAACGATTGTAGGAATATACAAGTCTGTCTGGCAGGGTTTATATGACCTTGACCTAATTTTCATGGTCATTTTTAAATGATAAGTTTTCGTTATTTCGTTATTTTGTCAGTTTATCAGATACTATACATAATAGGTCACCTACATTTGGTGTATAGAATGATTGTAAGGTCAACCTGTCTGTCTGGTAGGGTTTATATGATGTTAGCCTCATCTTTATCGTTCATTGGTCAATGTTAAGATTGTGTGGTGTGATAGGACCACTATATTTGGGGTATGGAATGATTATCAGGTGTACATGTCTGTCTGGCATGGTTCATCAGACCGTAATGCCTTTTTCATAGAACATTAATAACGTTAAGTTTATGTGATACATATAGTAAAACCTTCATATTACAGAATATCAACATAAAACCAATGATAAGTAAAAGCTACGAGCCATTTCAGCGTGTGTACTTTTTTTTTAAGTTTCGCAGTTTGGCAGTTTGATGGTAATGATGGTCATTGTAACAAATCCAAGGTAATACTTCATATCTCCTCATTACGGTTATCGTTATTCAATCAAAAATATATGTAAAATAATAAGAAAAAGAAATAAAAACGAAACGACGGAGTAGCAATATGTCACCTGACGTTCAATTGGGGCGACAAAAAACTCTTCAAAGATACCAGAATTAATAACAATAAGTTCGGTTCTAACACAAAGTCGCCTAAACCGTAGAAGCCATTTATTGAAACCAAAGCAAATATGGACTTTAAAACAAACTGCAGTAACAAAACATGTAAATCAAGTTTCACATGTTTCAATCGCCAAATCTTTTTCCCCTATGAGCCCTTCTAATTGGAAAAGTGGGCTGCTGATGAAAACACAAAATAGTTGAAACAAAACAGGATATTACAATCTTATATAACTAGTCAAGCATCAGGTCTATATAACTTATAATATTAGATATATAAAAAAGTCAAAAATGTTCTCCTTCATGCCTCTTAAGTAAGCCTATTGTTTGAATAAAACATTTGGATGCTAAACCAGCTATCGGCTTTTTATATCACACAAAGCATGAGTCGTCATCTATTATTTTTTACATGCTGCAGGGATCTAATAAAAATAAGAAAACTGAACAATGATTATATTTGAGTCACTTGGAAAACACTAGACACAAGTATGCACAGCTGATATTAGGTGAGAAATAAAGGCCTCTTCAAACAACTTCTTCCTTATACTCTTGATTTACTTCATTTTAAATGACAGCATGAGTAGTATTAAAAATTTTAATTCATCAGTTTTATTCACAATAAACGCCTTTGTATGCTTGGTGGTAACTAGGAGAATAAGTATAGGAGACAGAACAACAATTATATGTTAAGGACAGCCCACTATACAAGTTTCTAACAAAAGACTTGGGTGTTGTAAAATGCGTTTAATACATGATCTTATTATATGTTGTCCGTCCGATTTCAAAGCTACTGGAAAAATAAACTTAAAACAAAAACAATTCATTTATGTGCCAAATCTACGCTCATGTTATGTGTGAATTTCGTTATTTTAATGGGTTGCATTGTAGAAACAACTTTACAGTTTATGAATTGTAACTACTGTTTTGGCTACTTATAGAGGAGATGTCGGGTGTATGTAAAAGAAACAACATCCCAACGACACGAATAACCCAAGGATATCTAATAACATTCATATGACAAAAAAAAAAAAAAAAAAAAAAAAAATGCCGGATAACCTTATGAAGACTAAGTCCTTCTTTAGGTAATGGCAAACTGGGATTTCATAAATTCTTTTCTTTTTCTGTGTCAATTTTATTTCTCCCCTGAAAAAAAAAACAAAAAAACTTGAGTTTTCCCTTTGCAACTTTAGTTGATACATTTATGGTTATTGGACATTCATCATTATATTTTAACTTATTAAAAAGTGACGGAAAAATTGTTTATAAAAACGCAGGAGGGAAATCCAGTCAACAAATACTTATTGTCTATTTACACTATATTCAGGACTAACACCATATTATATGTATAATTCGACATAGATTTAGCCAACAATGTTAGATCCTCAAATTTGCTAACCCACATTTGAAGATTTAACATTGTTAGGCTAAATTTGAGACGAATTATATATAGATATGTGTGACTGTTTTCGAAAAAAGGAAGATCTTAATAAATAAGTCTCCTCGATCTTATTTTACATTCTCGCAAGGCTGTATTGTTACTTTCTGTCCTATGACATTTTGCTCTACAATCAATTACTTTTAGTCATGAAAATATTAATGTGTTCAAGTCAATTTAAGACTTTTAAATGTTCTCCATGTTTCCCTAATGAATTGACATTTTTTTTGAACACACGATGAACAATGATTATAAGAATAAAATATATGAAACAGATAAAACAGCAGCCATAAGAATGTAAGAGTAAAGATCCTTTAAACTTTCCATTTCTTGCATTAAGAAGATTTCCATCATGCTGTTTTATATTCAGGAATAAATTTTTAACGGTCTTGAATTTTTTTTTGTTCTGGGTTCTTGTTTTGTCAACATTTATCACGTGACAGTTTGTGTAGTAACTAAACGTTTGGCACCTGTTAATCATATAATAAATAATGCTCTAACTATATTAAACATGTTAAAGGTAATGCTTTGGTAATTTAGTCTCATGTAATTCTTTTTATCTGTAAAAATCAAACCTTCTCAAGAAAAATGTATGATTTATAAATGTTGTAATAACTGAAATTGCAATTTTATATGTTACTAAAGTATGCAATATATTTACCCCTATGAACTAAACATGCTAAATGAGTATTTTTTCATATCAATAGTTAATATAATTCATTTTTTATAACCACAATAATGCCAAAGTAATAAAGTTAAATTAATTTCCCCAATCAACCAGTGTTTTACTAAATTGACAGTTAAGTCTGTCAAAAGGACCATGAAAATTTCAATCGATTATTATTTGCCAGTTTTGACCACCCGATGAGTATTGACACGGTGGGTAAGGATGTTCTGCAAGAGAACGTTCTGTGCTGGTGATTTGGTCCTGACTGGTGCTGGTAGGTCCTGATTCTGTGCTGGTGGGTTTGTTTACATTGCATTAGAACGACAATAAAAAAAAACATTCTTTTGTTTAATTTTCCACTAACACGTTAAACGTACCTGCGCGAGGTATAATACAAAGATTTTTTTTATGCAAAAGTCGTGCAAATTGGCAAAACGAAATTGTCCTGATGATGTGCTGGTGATAGGAAAAAATGTCCTGGTTCTGTGCTATTTATGTTGGAAGAAAAAGTGGCAAATATTCAAGATCATTAAGGCAGTAAATTTGTGTTATTGATAGAATAGACACCTAGCGTACATTTGGGGGTGGGGGTGGGGGGTGGGGTGGTGGTGGTGGTGGGGGGGTGGGTGGGTGTAGAAGTTTTAGATGAGAAAAGTTAAGTCTGTTTTGTTCATTTTTATTTCTGAAATAAGAAAATATGCATATAATGGGGAAGATTACGATCATTTTGTGCAATGAAAATACGCTGCAATATATCCTATAACTTGCATAAAAAGGAAGATGTGGTATGATTGCCAATGAGACACATATCAATTAGAGATCAAATGTCGTAGATGTAACAACTACAGATCATCGTACGACCTTCAACAATGAGCCAAACCCATACTGTATAGTAAGCTATATAAAGCCCCGACATACAATTCAAACGAAAAAAACTAATGGCCTGATTTATGTACAAAACAATAAACAAAGAACAAATATGATAGACAGCAACCAACGACCACCAGTGAATTATAACTCCTGACTTGCGACATACAGCGGATTTAAACAAGTTTGGAAACACTCAACTCTCTCGCTAACGTGGGCCAGTGGTGTAAAAACACAACATAAAAACAACTGCAAAACTCAGTTGAAAGGGGCTATACCATGTTATCATTATACTAAGAAGCTTAGGATGCTATATCTATTACTAATGATAAAATTATATATAATTGATAAAAATAGATAGTATATCCGCCTTTTTATTAGTCCCCTACTGGCAAAGTCGAGGGGGGACTTTAGGTCCGTCCGTCCGTCCGTCCGTCATGCTTGAAGATATTAATTTGATTTTTTAATAGTTTAACCATGACAATTTATAAATCAAGGTCGAATCTTATTTCGTTCAGATGATTTTTTTTGCAGAGTTATTGTCCTGTGAAAATACATTCAAGTAATCAGTTTTCCATAACTTTTTTGTCATTTTGTTCCAGTACAATGTATTTTTAACCGATAGGGGACTATGTATTGTCATACAATACTCTCACAATGCTTGTTTAACTTATTGCAAGTTTGTGTGTATTGTTATTCCTAAACTGTATGTCGGTTAAAAGATCAGTAGAGTTTACGTTATGTTGTTGATTTGTAAACCATGCCGACTCTATATAGATATAAGAAGATGTGGTATGAGTGCCAATGAGACAACTCTCCATCCAAGTCACAATTTGTAAAGTACGGTCTTCAACACGGAGCCTTGGCTTACACCGAACAGCAAGCTATAAAGGGCCCCAAAATGACTAGTGTAAAACCATTCAAACGGGAAAAGCAACGGTCTAATCTATATAAAAAACGAGAAACGAGAAACACTTATTAACCACATCAGATTCCTGACTTAGGACAGGTGCAAACAAATGCAGCGGGTCTATATTCATTATAATTTCTTTTGATCTCTGATGGATATACTATTAATTACCAAATATTCTTTTTCATACTTAATCCTTCAAATTTGTTTGTCTAATATTCATCTAATATATAACTCAAAATTCAAAATGTAAAAGGTTTTGCATAAAAAATTACGAGCTCAAAGGTGATTTTATCCTAAACTGGGAGGGGGTACAGCACCAAATTTCAAAACAGTCTTACCCTACATGTATGCAGATAATAAATTTCTAGATACACATATCACAAGCAATGGTTACGCATAAAGTTTTAGGTAATAAATCAAGTGCAGCCTTACTATCCTGAATATCCGTTCTTTAACAGTTCGTGCGGCACTCTAAAAAATAACGGCCTAATTAATGTACAAAACAAGAATGTGTCCATAGTACACGGATGCCCCACTCGCACTATCATTTTCTATGTTCAGTGGACCGGGACATTGAGGTCAAACTCTAATTTGGCATTAAAATTAGAAATATCATATCCTAAGGAACATCTGTACTAGGCTTCAAGTTGATTGGACTTCAACTTCATCAAAAACTACCTTGGCCAAAAACTTTAACCAGAAGCCGTCACTATCATTTTTTAGTGGACCGTGAAATTGCGGTCAAAACTCTAATTTGTCATTAAAATTAGAAAGATCATATAATAGGGAACATGTGTACTAAGTTTCAAGTTGATTAGACTCCAACTTCATCAAAAACTACCTTGACCAAAAACTTTAACCTGAAGCGGGACAGACGGATGGACGAAAGAACGAACGAACGAACGAACGCACAGACCAAACAAAAACATAAAGCCCCTAGGTGAATAAAAATGAACGAAAAACAATATGTTACACAGCAACAAACGACAACCACTGAATTACAGGCTCCTGACTTGGGACAGGCACATACAAAAGAATTATGCATCTAATTTAGTCTTAGATGCATGATTTTTTTGTTAGTTGTTATTGGCTTTGAATTAGCTGTCAGTAACTGCGAGTACTCTCAGATCTGTATTTATTTTCCTTTTTGTTGTTGGGATGTACAAGTACCCGGCCACGTCCACTCTTTATGAGGGCCTCAGGAAGATTAGTAATTGTAACTAACTGTGTTTACCCTCTTTAAATAAAGAATATTATTATTATTATTATTATAATTATGTTTTTGTTATATGTATTTCTATTTGTATCCATCTGATGAGTTAAACCTTTTTCAACTGATTTTTCTAGTTCGTTCTTATGTTGTACTGTTACACCACTGTCCCAGGTTAGGGGGAGGGTTGGGATCCCACTAACATATTTAACCCCGCCACATTCTGTACGTATGTGTCTATCCCACGTCAGGAGCCTGTAATTCAGTGGTTGTCGTTTGTTGCTGTGTTACATATTTGTTTTTCGTTCATTTTTTGTACATCAATTAGGCCGTCAGTTTTTCTCGTTTGAATTGTTTTACATTTGTGATTTCGGGGCCTTTTATAGCTGACTATGCGGTATGGGCTATGCTCATTGTTGAAGGCCGTACGGTGAACTATAGCTGTTAATTTATGTGTCATTTAGTCTCTTGTGGAGAGTTGTCTCATTGGCAATCATACCACATCTTTTTTATACATACATACAGAATGTGGCGGGGTTAAACATGTTATCGGGATCCCAATCCTCTCCCTAACCTGGGAGAGTGGTGTAACAGTACAACATAAGAATGAACTATAAAAATCAGTTGAAAAAGGCTTAACTCATCAGATGGATACAAATAGAAATACATCTAACAAAAACACAGAGTGGACGTGGCCGGGTACTTGTACATCCCAACAACAAAAAGACACTAATTACAGATCTTAGAGTACTCGTAGTTACTGACAGCTAGTTCAAAGCCAATAACAACTAATAAAAAAATATCATGCTTCTAGAACTAAATTTTCAATCAGTACACATCCAACATCTATTGGATTTAGTGTGAAGACGTCATAAACAGTCAGAAAAAAACATGACCTTGTGCAATACCAAGATACAGGTATCGACAGATTGTAGATCCATGAAAGTGCATATGTATATAACAATAATATTTAGTTTGCTTTTAATTTTCTGATAACAAAATCAATATTAATACCAATAAAAACAATATTCAAAGATCTAATTACAGTGTTGAATTGGTAACCTTTTAGAATAAGTTTATTTAAAGGATCGATAAGTTTACCAGGATCGTTTCTAAATTTCCGGGCACGGTAAACAACATCTCCGTAAAAATGAGGATGTGCTATCCCGTTTGAAATAAGTTTTCTACAGGTACAACCAAACTTCAAAATCAAATCTGTATATCTATGGAAGACTTTAGTAAAGTTTAAAGTAATTTGTGGTAACGTAGGTTTGTCTTCGTGCCCCTATAAATCGACTGGGGAAGACTCCAGGCCTCTACTTCCATTGATTTTCCTTAGGTCTACACAGACTTTCCATGTCTTATCTCCGGCATGTTCGATTTTTGATATATACTGGTGATAACACCTGGATGGATTTTGTTTGGTACACCATCTGACGGAGCAATTACATTTTATTTTACTCGGGACTGCAAAATTCAGCTTAGCATTTTCTTGTGTCAGATGACCTATCACGTCAATGTTATCTCTCAATAGTGCCTGATTGCCTAATCCTTTCATAAATTAAAAATTTGCCATGGAAAAGTCTTAACACAAGTCTCCGGAAGTTTTTGGTTACGTCGTTATATCGCACGGATGCAGCGTTTTGTTCCTTTAATAAAATACTAGAATTAAAGATGCTTTCATCTGATAAGGAACTAAAGATTTTGTCCTTAAAAGTAATATGTAGTTGCGATTATTTTTAAACGCTAATACTACCATCAAAACACATGTCCAAGGTTAAAATAGGTGTCATAAATAAGTTTTAACACAAGTCTGTACAAAAAACAGTTGATTTAGCAACGTTTGAATCATGATAATATTAACATCTTGTGAAAAATCACCAGCACGGTATCAGGACCCACCAGCACAATGTCAGGACCCACCAGCAGGACATGAATAATCTATAAAAATGTGCAATTTTAAGAGAGCGCTACAGTTTTTACAACGTTATTATGCCAAAAAGTTCTGGGTATGGTAAACGGACTCAAGGAGCACTTTTGTTTGTTTTTTTTTCTGTTCCAGATGTTCTGAAAATTAGCACTTTTGTGTTTATCATACTACAGCAGTGTAGACGGCTAATGTGTTGGTTGCTTGTTTTTGAACCAATAAGAAACAAATTTGAAACATCTAACTTATCTATTTTCATCTTTTATTCAATAAATCGTCAAAAATCATCCTTTCTGTCTTTTTTTACATTTTAAGATGATCACAATCACCGATCAGGACCGAATCACCAGCACAGAACGTTCTCTCGCAGGACAACCTTACCCACCGTGATTGACCGGGAGGTAAATACTGGTGATTACCGGGGGCGGAATTAACCGCCCAACCTTGCTGTAAGGTGATATTTATATATATAATGCCGTATCACACATGTTCATGCAGCTTCATATTTTGAAATATAGATGAAATATTGATTTTATTCCGTCGTTTGAAAATAATTTGAATCTGTCTTTCATTAATCTAAATAATGATGAATCAAATCTGTATTTATAAATAACACTTTAACATTTAATTTATTTATGAGGACAACAAATCAAAGACTGCGGTCATAAATGATTTCGCACTTTTTGGATTTGCGATCCCCCCAGTTTATGATTTGTTACTTTGATTTGCAACTTACTCATCGATTGCCCAAATATTATTTGTTATAAGAAAATCAGAGTATTATTCTGTTATCTTAGAATTTCCGAGTATGAATTAAATAGGGTTGTTGGTATACACCAATGAGATACCAAACCAAAGACACAGTGTATTATTTAATATTTTAGATTATCAAATAGTAAAATTTGAAATACCTTCCTACTTCCAAGATCGTCTGTGCCAATCATCTCCAATTTTTAACAACTTCGAGTCTAAACAATCTATTTCAAGTTTGCAAGTTCCCAATTTCAATTAAATTGCAATTCCAACGCTATAATAACTGGTGACCTAAACATTGTAAACAACACATCCTAGCGAAATATACAAGCAAACGGGCCAAAATATTGTCGACAAGAATCCATAATCTTGAAACAGAACGTTACAATACTAACTGTTTCAGTCGAGTATTAAGCCAGACAATGTACTAAACGTTAAATGGTTACAGAGAAGACGTTCACAGTGTCTCCAAATAGGTAGAAATTGTGCGGTTGTTGAAAGTTATCAAGATTGAAATACTTAATTGGGGTATACATGTACATGGTTTACGCATGCCTGGCTCCCAAATGTTTTGTTTTCAGCATTCCTGATTAATGTAAATCATCTTAAAAGACCAAAATGATTCTAAATACTTGTCTTACATTTGTACCCCCATTACAAATATGTTGATGTCTCACAGACATAACCCCGAATAATATAGTTTTTATTTGTAAATTACATTATTCATTTGTTATTCTTACGGCTTGATAAAGGTGTTGACAATTCACTTGAACAACCCAACATATACTCCCAACGAAACTTACTAAAGAAGAAATTCTGAACAAGCATAGGTCGCTTTCTTTGAAATTTAACACCTTTTTAGAGCTTTATATTACTACGGTTACATATGTGTCGATGATAATAACAGATGTCAATATTTCTTTTATTTATTATATTGTTTTGTACTGGTCTGATAATGAAATACTTTATATATCTCAGGATGGATTGTTTGACGTAAAAGGAAAGAAATTATTTCGACGGAAGCTTTTGTTATAAGAAAATCAATTGCTGTGATCTGAAGCAATGAACTTGTTTGATAGATTTGACGTTAAACAAAGTATGTACATAGGTCGATTAATAAAATCCTTTTTAAATGCAAAACCATGTACTACGGTAGATATATTGAAATGAGGGTATTGTCTGAAAAATATTCAGAGCCCATTTAATGTCGTCTGTTTTATTTCTAGTCTTAAATCATTACCAATTAAATCTGCCGTAATTGATATTGTTGACTTTTGCTACATTTTGCAACATTTGAATAAGCCATTGAAAATCAAGTAAATCAGACTGTGAGTTCTCTAAATATACTACCGAAATTTACCAAAAAGAACTTACTTTAACTAAATCTAACATAAACAGCAGTAGTTGTCCTTTTCTAGATTTATACATTTCAATTTCTAAAGGGAAACTCCATACTAAAATTTACGACAAAAGAGACGATTTTTCATTCCCTATTGTTAATTTTCCTTTCTTAGACGGCGATGTTCCTTTGGCTCCATCATACAGTGTTTATATATCCCAACTCGTTCGTTATGCCCGTGTGTGTAGTGATGTCATAGATTTTAACGAACGTAATCAATGCATTAAGTCAGGGATTTCGTTCCAATAAATTACTTAAAACTTTTACTAAATTCTTTCATAGATACAAAGATTTGATTAGTAAATCTGGCTGTACCTTATTAAACTTATTAAAAACGGTATTTCACATCCTAAATTTTACGGTAATATTGTACTAAAAGCGCGGAAATCACTATGTGATCCGTGTAAACTCATCGAACCTTTAAACAAACTTATTAGTAAAGGTTATCTTACCAATGTTGTAATTAGATCTTTGAATATAGTTTACATTGGCACTAATATCGATTTTGTCATCAGGAAATTAAAACTGTAAATTTGTATTCTTTTCAAACGGGATGTATAAAGACACACCCACGTTCATTTTTATCTATTAAGAGGTTAACTCCTAACTATCCTACTGCCTGTCGATACATTTATTTTTGGCATTGCACAAGTCATGTCTTCTTTGACTGTCCATGACGTTAAAATACTAAATCCCTGGGATGTGTTTTAGTTGATTTTAGTCTCTGATGCATGATTTTTTATTATTAATTGTTTTTGGCTTTTAACTAGCTGTCAGTAACTGCGAGTACTCTCAAATCGTACTTTCTTGTTAATTTGACCTGTTGATACTATTTGTAATGCTTTTTTTGTGATTTTAATGTTTACTTATTCAGGGTTATATCTGGTCTATATACTAGCTTTGATAAGTGTATGGTATTACTATAAATTTTCACTTCTTCGAACTATGAACATCAAAATTATTTATTATTTCCTTTCTCCTTAAATTATTTTCATTTACCTGTGTATAATATTATTGTAAATGGCGGATTTTTGTTTAAGATTATTGTTGTTTTTCTGAAATTGTTTAACATTTCACAGCGGTATAATACTGTTACTTTAATTATTCATCCCTTATTTTATTGATTTTGTATTTACATTGTATCATAGATCAAATTTATTCGTTCAGTGTATGTTCACTTATGTTAATATGTCTTTTGATTGAGTTAAGCCATTTCAATTGATATTTTATAGTGTGTCTCTCTATGTTGTAATGTTACACTATTGTTTCAGATAAGGGTGAAGGTTTGGTACCATTAAAACGTTTAAACCCGCTGCAATTGTTTGCATCTGTCAGTAATCTGATGTTCAGTAGTTGTCGTTTGTTGATGTGGTTCATAAGTGTTTCTCATTTCTCGTTTTTTATATAGATTAGGCCATTGGTTTTCCCGTTTGAATGGTTTTACACTAGTAATTTTTGGGGCTCTTTATAGCTTGCTGTGCGGTGTGAGCCAAGGCTCCGTGTTGAAGACCGTACTTTGACCTATGATGGTTTACTTTTATAAATTTTGACTTGAATGGAGAGTTGTCTCATTTGCACTCATACCACATCTTCTTATATCTGTTAACGTTTCTCGTTCTTTACTGGATTGAGATAAACATATCATGAGAATCGGATAGAAAGTACTTTTCAAAAAGAACTGGATTTACATTCAAACTATAAAATAAAAAATCATTTCAATTAGAAAATATAGTTGATTTATAATTTATACACAAAGTTAACGGAATGAGTTAACGAATGTTTTTTTACAAGCACGCACAAGTAAAGGTGTAAATTCTGAAGTGAACGCCCGTAAACTGCTAACTAAATTGATACAAGGTAAACAAGCGTTTTCTCGAGTAGACATAACACATTGCTATTTTGAACGCGTTAACGTAATAAAAGTGAACGCGCATTTACTAGAAAACGCGGAAATAGAGTAAACAAATGGAGTCTGTGCACGGGACGTTAACGTGCGTTTACTTATGTAATGCTTGTTTAGCACCCTATTGTGGCAATTGAACAGGTACACACTAAAACGTCTACTTAGTCAGTTAGTGTATCCGTGGCAAAAAATTATAATGACAATTAGATTGCCTTGAATGCAAACATTTGATATCTAGAACAAACAAGGACAAAAACAAAGGAATTTCAAGAACAGAAGCGAATGATATCCGAAATGAAGATAGACAAAAGGCATTATTTAATCAATTATCAATAGGAAAGGTATATGTAATTAGATTAATTGTTCGATAAAATTTTGTCTTCAGTTATATCAAGCTTTTCAAAAAGATATTTTTATATGCAAATCTTTATTTATTAACATGAATGTATTGGTAAAGATTTTTAATATATCAAAACGGAAAATTTAGCAATTTAAACTGCATCCACAAAGTTATGAGGAAGATCCTGACATCATCACGAATTGGTTAACCGAAACGATTTGTCGCTTTCTCATCTAACTAACACCATGCTTTCGCGGTCTTAGATCTATAGACACAAGTATAGTCGTCTGATCTGTTATTTTACCGATTATGCTATACATGGTTGTAAATAAGTATGAATTTGCATAGCGTGTGTTGCTTATATATTTGGAAACGTCTATCCTTTCGCCGCATCAGGTTTCGCTCCTTCTGGAGGTCATGCCGTTATCTCATTTTTTGTTGTTTCCTTGATTTGTGTCTTTAAAATTTTAGATTATCGAGATTTGAACATCGGTAAACTACTGTCGGCTTTATTAACCCTGATTACACAAGTAGCAATTCAAACAAATTTTACGATTGCGGTAAGCAGAATTGCACAGACAGTTCTGATAATAGCTTTTCGTCTATAATTTCTTATCCTAAATGGATAAAATCACGTTTTTAAAACATAAACTTATTGATATTGAACCCTAATTCACATCGTACATATATATGTTACTGTGAATTTGTAGAATGAGAGATTTTGTAAAATCCCTGGAATAATGAGTGATTTTTTTAAATCACTAACAGTTTCACTGATTTTGTTAAATCCCTGAAATTGTCAGGGATTTTATAAAATCAGCGACAATATTTCTATTTTTTGTAAAATCCCTGATTACAAGTTTAAATTTGATATTAGACATGTGCTTTTTAAATAAAATGAAATTAACAAAAATTTTGAAATATATTTTTAATAACTAATACAAGTTAAAACTATTGTACAGTGAATAATAGGCATATATTATATTATATTTGAATATAGTTTACATTGGCACTAATATCGATTTTGTCATCAGCAAATTAAAACAACTAAATTTGTATTCTTTTCAAACGGGATGTTTAAAGACACACCCACGTTCATTTTGATCTATAAAGAGGTTAAACTCCTAACTATCCTACTGTCTGTCGATACATTTATTTTTGGCATTGCACTAGTCATGTCTTCTTTGACTGTCCATGACGTTAAAATACTAAATCCCTGGGATGTGTTTTAGTTGATTTTAGTCTCTGATGCATGATTTTTATTATTAATTGTTTTGGCTTTTAACTAGCTGTCAGTAACTGCGAGTACTCTCAAATCGTACTTTCTTGTTTATTTGACCTGTTGATACTAATTGTAATGCTTTTTTGTTATTTATTGTTATTCAGGGTTATATCTGGTCTATTTACTAGCTGTGATAAGTTTTGGTACTAATATAAATTTCCACTTCGTACTATGAACATCAAAATTATTTATTTTGTTAAAATATTTCCTTTCTCTATTGTAACTGTATACGTATACCTAACAACAAAATTATTTTATTTACCTGTGTTTAAAGTTATTGCAAATGGCTGATATTTTGTTCGAGCATATTGTTTTTCTTAAATTGTTTAACATTTCATACCGATATAACATGTTACTTTTATTATTCTTCCTTAGTTTATTTATTTTGAATTTACATTGTATCATAGGTCAAATTTATTTGTTCAGTGTATGTTCAATGGTGTTACTATGTCCTTTGATTGAGTTAAGCTATTTCAGTTGATATTTTATAGTGTGTCTTTCTATGTTGTGATGTTACACTATTGTTTCAGAAAAAGGGTGAAGGTTTGGTACCATTAAAACGTTTAAACCCGCTGCATTTGTTTGCACCTGTCCTAAGTCAGGAATCTGATGTTCAGTAGTTGTCGTTTGTTGATGTGGTTCATAAGTGTTTCTCGTTTCTCGTTTTATATAGATTAGACCGTTGGTTTTCCCGTTTGAATGGTTTTACACTAGTAATTTTGGGGCCCTTTATAGCTTACTGTTCGGTGTGAGCCTAGGCTCCGTGTTGAAGACCGTACTTTGACCTATAATGGTTTACATTTATAAATTTTGACTTGGATGGAGAGTTGTCTCATTGGCACTCATACCACATCTTCTTATATCTATATATACACTGATATAAAGACTACAATTTACTTATTTTTGCACGATAAGTTTGGATGACATCTACTGTTACACAATTGCGTTACTTTTCGACAGTCACCTCTGTTGTTGACATCTATTCTTTCCAGAACATCCACATTTAAAAAAAATGACAAATTGAAGACATTTAAACTGCTTGCCTGTTGTACGTGTCTTCAAGACAAACGTAATATTTGATATCTTCATCTGATGAATATCGTTTTTTTAACGTTTGTTTTTAAATCTCCACATTAAAGAACTTCATACCTACATTAAAAGTTAATGAAACAAACAGACATAATAGGTAAAATGTCCAAATAGGGTACAGCAGTCAACACCGTGTCACAATCTTAATCACAACAAAACAAACAAATATTTAACAAAGAAGCACAAAAGTATATATCACATGTAACAACCTCGTTCATTGCTTATTTATTTTTGTATTTTATTTATGTATGCCAAATCAACCCATAAAGGATCGAGGAATTTAAGCACTGGGACCGAATCGTAATTTTAACATAAACTCTGGCGTAGAAAAGCGTGTTTGACGTCAGAATGTAAACGTCACACAGGTAGAGATATAAAATAATTTTGTCGTTCAAAGTTTTGCAAAAATATAATAGAACAATAATACAATGGCGGGATGTTTAAAGTACAGAGACACGTCATATGTATCAAAGAAACATAAAAAGTCACACGGACAAAGCACACAAGTAAAAATGAAAAATAATACAAACAACACGATGACTGGATGCATAAGTACAGAGCCACGTCATATGTGTATCACCAAAAAAACAGACCAAACAGTAAAAGTAATATTAATAAAGACAAATAAAAGAACACTTAAACACGTTATTAAGATGATCAACACCGTCAGGACGCAGAATCTATACTTCAAGACCATCATGTATTATTTGTGAAGTTGACTCGGATACGGAATATTTATCAACAAGGTGAACGTTTTCAGAAAAAGGGCGAGACGTTCTTTGACATACCCTGGTTCATCAACTTTCTGCTCAGACACTGGTGACGTTTTACAAAGTCTGAGTAGGAGCTGCAAGCTCTTGCATACCGAATAAGTTGGGAAATGTATATCCCATATGAGGGTGAAGTTGGTATATTGCTACTAAGGTGAGGGAAATTGATAATTTTAAAATTGAAATCGTCTCGTTTTCATAGATTCTGGTACTGAGATGACTGTGTATGTCAAATTCGAGGTATAAGTCTAAAAAGAGGCGGAGGAAGCCGTGTCTGTTGTTTCTTTAATTTCTAGTTCTGGGGATATATTAATGGACCCCAATCAGAAAAGTTCGGATTGTTAATGGAAAGAACATCATCAATATATCTGACAGTGAAGTGTCTGAAGGAACTCTTATTCATATGAAAATAAGAAGAGGTCGGCAAGGAGAGGCCCACAGTTCGTTCCCATAGGAATGCCGACAATTTGTTGAAAAAGTCTACCTCCAAATTCAACTAAAATGTTGTCGATAAGAAACCCCAGCATTAAACACACATTAACTTTTAAATAAATTTGGATCTTAAGAGTGGAGTAAGTATAGAAACTTATTTGAAGTTTTATCACTTTGTGACAGAATGCATGTATAAGACAGTATCTGAGATATGACCAAAGTTTTTTTTTCATATTCTCAACAGTTCCATATGTGACATTTTAATTTTCCCACAATTGTTTGAAATAACTTTTGTGTGTAATTTTCCAATCCATTGGCCACCATCAAATTGTCTATTGAATAAAAATACATTTTGTCGTTGTCTGGGAACAAAGATGTCTGTGTTTCATTCATATATTCACCTTTCAGTGAACAGACATTTCTTTTCTTGTCATATTCTGCTGCGGTACAGGCTGTCTTGGCGATGCATTTTATTGTACACTGAATGTTACTTTTGCTATATTGGTCTCTATGACAGGACCTAAATATCTGTACCCGATATGTCCACATGCATAGGATTTATCAGAACTGCTTTCAAAGCCTGAAAAGTAACAATGAATAACAACTAATCCGTTAAAGAAAGAAATATAACGTAAATAAGTGTCAAGGAACAATACTCTTGTCTTTAACATGTTTAACATTTATGTTTTCCTTTCTTTTATAGATGAAAATATAGGATCTGAAATTTTATATCGTGTAGGAGATCAGTACTTCATACGCAGTAACTGGTGGAGTGTCTGCTTATATCATACCTTATTTTAAGTGCTCATGTCCTCACCAGAGTACTGTAAACCAACTTTATTTCGAGTTTAGCCTTTTCTATCCTAATTTGCGGCAATTTAATTGGCGATTTTCAAATTACTTGATAGACAAGGAAAGATCCAAGTTTTAAATTTTCGCGATGATTTATATTCGCGTAATTTTTCTTCATTCGAATGTCACAGAAATAATTCGTGTGCGGAAATGAGTTGGTTTACAGTATTCATATTGATTGATTGCTAATTGTTTGCTTAACGTTCAATGGCATATATATCATACATATTCAGGCCGAAAATAATAAAGACACAATGGTAGGTAATGGAAGTTTGGACGGCCTCTGTAAAATTAGGGAGATATTGGATAAGAACAGAAATAAAATCCCGCAAAAGAAAACCAAACGTCCTACTTTGGGAAGGCTTTTACTGTTTAGGGAATGACAATATTATTGTACCTCGGTCAACCATAACTGTAACAATAATATTATGCTTTAGTTCCCTGATTTAAAGTTATCTACTTTATTGACCTTTGTTTTTGTTCACAGCTCATTTTAACCTGTGAAAGTCATCAATCAAATTTTATGATTCGATGGGATATTTCATTTCAGTATCATAAAACGTAATTTGTATTTAGAACTAATTTTGTTCGTACATTTGTCTGCAGCAATACTAACTAATAACAGTTACTAAATGTCATTATGCGATAATTTAACATTACCATAAAGCTATGGATTTCAATATTAATTTATCAAGTCATCACCATTATTCTTAATTTTCCAAATTTTGCACTTGGTAAAAACTTTTGGACCTTTTGGCTCTAAATGCGCTTCAACTTTGTTCTTTCATATATTCGGCTTTGAGTGTTCTATGCTGGTCATAAGCTCTGCAAGTATTAAAGTATTTTTTCATCTTTTGCTTTAATCACAAATGAGCTTGAACGCACCAAACTTAATAAAGTGTTATTTTGATATTTGTAATCAGGGCCACTACTTTTTTTAAAAGTTTGCATTGACAGAGTAGAAGCCTTCTTTCCGCTCACTTTCAAATATAACAGACATTATCGCAATTTTACGAAATTTTCCTTTGATCTTACTGACTGATAATTTCCTTTCTCAGCACAGTAGAGGATATGAAAATTATCGCCAGAAAATAAGAGCGCACGTGCCGTTGTCAATGAAATTAGCAACGTCGTCATAGGTAAAATAGCTCCCGGCTCAAGCGAGAAAATCAATCTCGTTGAGATGATCAACGATAATCTATAATTAACAGTTAAGAAAGTTAGGATGATTACCTGACTCCAAAGAGCTATTGCTTAGATTCCCATATACTTCTAATTCACAAATTACTAAAGGTTTCAAATCACGTCGTTTTATTCTGACAAACCTTCCTCTTGTGTTTGGGGGACAGGTTATAGAGATTTGCTCAACTGCTGTGGACTGATAATGACAGAGCAATATATTTCCCACTGATAAATTATTCCAACGATTACATGTACCTGGCGAAATAACATCAACATCAAAGTTTTCTAGATACCAAGCTGAAAATTAAATAAATCTGAGCGTAAGTTGACTATGATTTCATGAGTGCTGTTGAGACAATAATTCACAAATTAAGTACTATAAGGAAGGTTTAGTTCTATTTGTAGTGTTCTGTTAATTTTTTTTTTCATAGCGGACGTTGTTCTTTTTTACTGACTTATATTTAGGCAATGCGCATCTTTATGTCTAATGTGTATTTGGATGTAATAAATATATACACGAAAAGATAGTGAGATCTAGTTGAATACCCCAAATCTGGTAATCTACTTGTAAGAAAAATGTTAAAATGTATTAATTAAGAAAGCAATGACATTAGAATTTATTATTTTTAAAAGATTTTGCTGAATGTGAAAAGATTATTCATGTTCTAATTGGAACCTAACTAAATATAGATATAGTCCAACATGTCAACTGAAATACGAAAACATTCCTAATGTAAGTCCTTACATTCTGCAGTTATAAATGACACTATTTGCAGGAAATGTTTTCTTGCGTGAATGTACGATGTTGTCAAAATAACGCATGTTTGGAAACAATGCAGAGAGACCCACCTTAGTGTTTTCAATCTGCTTATATATAAATTTAATATATAAAATTAGTTTCCAGATAAAATCTATTTCGTTTCCTGAATGATTAATATGAGTTTCATAAAGTAAATAAAACAGGGAAATTGAACACTTTTACTTGATTTAAACATCATATAAAAGTAAGAGGATGTGGTATGAATGCCAAAGAGGCAACTCTCCACAAGAGACCAATGACATTGAAGTTAACAGCTAAAGGTCACCGTACGGCATTAAAAAATGAGCAAATTCTATACTGCATATTCAGCATAACTATTTCAAAATTGCAATTCCAGGTAGTTTGTACAGACAAGAGATACGAAATAATAAAAAAAATTATGATTTTTGTTCATCAGGTGCGCTTTTATGGGTCCACCGTCATCAGCAACGAACAAATCCAATTATGCTAAAGTTGGAATGCAAACGTTTATATGAGCTAGAGAAATAAAAACGAATTTTTAAAACTAATTACGGTCAACTTTGACTGAGGGCGGGGTGTAAACATAAGTTTCTAATATTTTATTAATCAATTCTCATATTTTTGAAAGTATAATCCCTTCTGTAATGTTAAAGGAAATTGTTTACACAGATATTTTACATATTCAGTTATTAACACTTTGCTACATTTATGCAATTTTGGAATAAAGAATTGAAAATGATTTTGTATAATTCATCTTCAGTAGATCCACTATTAAACGTCTACACCACTTTATTATATTATAGCTTGTACTAACATGAAATTTTTATATGTAAAAAAAAAAATTATTACATGAATGGTTGAAGTCACTGGGAAAATGTGCAAAGATAAATCTTTATTTAAATGCGATTTCTGTTGTTTTTTGTTAAACTGAATTTCGTAAACGTAAACGTAGATGACACATTTTACGCCCGTGTTTTTTTTAGAGTTTACTACTTATTCAATAAAACTGAAAATGGAATTAGGGAATGTGTCAAAGAGACAAAACCCCGACCTAACAGCAGAAAACAGCCGAAGGCCAGCAATGGGTCTTCAACACAGCGAGAAAATCCCGCACCCGGAGTCGGGCTTCAGCTGGCTCCGAAACAAAATGTGTATTACTTCAATGACAATAGACGTCACACTAATCTCCAACACATATAAATGAACTAAAATTAAAAAAACATACAAAACTAACAAAAGCCAGATGCTCCTTACTTCAAACAGGCTCAAAATTGCGGCGAGATTAAACTTGTTTTGTGAGATCTCAAACCTCCCCCTATACATCTAGCCAATGTAGAATAAACAAACACACAACAATACGCACAGTAAATCTCATTTAAAAGAAGTCCGAGTCCAATGTCAGAATAGGTAACAAAAGAAACTAAGCAAAATGACAATGATATATACATTAAAAGGGACAGCTAGCAGTAACTGACATTCCAGCTAAAGATCTCAATTTTGAATTTCAAACGTCTTGATAAATAAGAATATGTTTCCAGTAATTGAATGTTTTCAATATAAAATGTTTAATGCGTTTCGTTTACAATGATTATGAGAACCGAACTTGTTGGAACCTTAGTTTCTTATTTAAATTTTCTAAATTTATTAACCCATAATTTGAAAAAGTAACTTTATAAGCCATTTAGTTACCGGTTATACGTTCAAAACCTTATAATAATTAATATTTAATCTGGGTATTGAGGTTTCTTTATACTAAGAATCACTTAAAACGTAATGCGGATCACGTATTTATTGTGTAATATAAAGATGAGGTACTGAATTGATCCATAAGAAAATGCCTGTACCAAGTCAGGAATATGACAGTTGTTATCAATTCGTTTGATGTGTTTGATTTTGCCATTTGCTTAGGGACTTTCCGTTTAAAATTTCCTCGGAGTTCGGTATTTTTGTTATTTTACTTTTTAGTAAAACACATATACCTTAAAACGTAATACTCACGACGATTATCTGTCCGCCCATAAATATCTATATACCCAATAGTATAAACATTCTGAAGGTCGACTGCCCACCATTCCTGCCGATTGGGTATGCTATCTGTATGTGAACACCAAAATTCCCAAACATCGCCTTTACCCAATCACGTATGTCTCCATCAACAGCTTTGTCAGAGTCACAACATGCATATTCGGCTTCATGAATTGAAGAGAGGTTTGTGGGTTTCTTCAATGCAATATTTACATCCGAAAAGTCTAAAACGAAAGATACACGTTGAAATCGAACGTATATTTGTTGAATTATTAAACAATTACCGATATATTTTTCGGTTCTTTTTATTAGTTATTTATCCTTTGTTAAATCAAATTTAACTCACCATCTATATCGGAACAAAAATGTTGTCGATAAGAAACCCCAGCATTAAACACACATTTACTTTTAAATAAATTTGGATCTTAAGAGTGGAGAAAGTATAGAAACTTATTTGAAGTTTTATCACTTTGTGACAGAATGCATGTATAAGACAGTATCTGAGATATGACCAACGTTTTTTTCATATTCTCAACAGTTCCATATGTGACATTTAATTTTCTCACAATTGTTTGAAATAACTTTTGGGTGTAATTTTTCCAATCCATTGGCCACCATCAAATTGTCTATTGAATAAAAAATACATTTTTGTCGTTGTCTGGGAACAAAGATGTCTGTGTTTCATTCATATATTCACCTTTCAGTGAACAGACATTTCTTTTCTTGTCATATTCTGCTGCGGTACAGGCTGTCTTGGCGATGCATTTTATTGTACACTGAATGTTACTTTTTGCTATATTGGTCTCTATGACAGGACCTAAATATCTGTACCCGATATGTCCACATGCATAGGATTTATTAGAACTGCTTTCAAAGCCTGAAAAAGTAACAATGAATAACAACTAATCCGTTAAAGAAAGAAATATAACGTAAATAAGTGTCAAGGAACAATACTCTTGTCTTTAACATGTTTAACATTTATGTTTTTCCTTTCTTTTTATAGATGAAAATATAGGATCTGAAATTTTATATCGTGTAGGAGATCAGTACTTCATACGCAGTAACTGGTGGAGTGTCTTCTTATATCATACCTTATTTTAAGTGCTCATGTCCTCATCAGAGTACTGTAAACCAACTTTATTTCGAGTTTAGCCTTTTCTATCCTAATTTGCGGCAATTTAATTGGCGATTTTCAAATTTACTTGATAGACAAGGAAAGATCCAAGTTTTAAATTTTCGCGATGATTTATATTCGCGTAATTTTTCTTCATTCGAATGTCACAGAAATAATTCGTGTGCGGAAATGAGTTGGTTTACAGTATTCATATTGATTGATTGCTAATTGTTTGCTTAACGTTCAATGGCATATATATCATACATATTCAGGCCGAAAATAATAAAGACACAATGGTAGGTAATGGAAGTTTGGACGGCATCTGTAAAATTAGGAGATATTGGATAAAAACAGAAATAAAATCCCGCAAAGAAAACCAAACGTTCTACTTTGGGAAGGCTTTTACTGCTTAGGGAATGACAATATTATTGTACCTCGGTCAACCATAACTGTAACAATAATATTATGCTTTAGTTCCCTGATTTAAAGTTATCTACTTTATTGACCTTTGTTTTGTTCACAGCTCATTTTAACCTGTGAAAGTCATCAATCAAATTTTATGATTCGATGGGATATTTCATTTCAGTATCATAAAACGTAATTTGTATTTAGAACTAATTTTGTTCGTACATTTGTCTGCAGCAATACTAACTAATAACAGTTACTAAATGTCATTATGCGATAATTTAACATTACCATAAAGCTATGGATTTCAATATTAATTTATCAAGTTATCACCATTATTCTTAATTTTTCAAATTTTGCACTTGGAAAAAACTTTCGGACATTTTGGCTCTAAATGCGCTTCAACTTTGTTCTTTCATATATTCGGTTTTGAGTGTTCTATGCTGGTCATAAGCTCTGCAAGTATTAAAGTATTTATTTATCATTTACTTTAATCACAAATGAGCTTGAACGCACCAAACTTAATAAAGTGTTATTTTGATATTTGTAATCAGGGCCACTCCTTTTTTTGAAAGTTTGCATTGACAGAGTAGAAGCCTTCTTTCCGCTCACTTTCAAATATAACAGACATTATCGCAATTTTACGAAATTTTCCTTTGATCTTACTGATTGATAATTTCCTTTCCCAGCACAGTAGAGGGATATGAAAAATTATCGCCAGAAAATAAGAGCGCACGTGCCGTTGTCAATGAAATTAGCAACGTCGTCATAGGTAAAATAGCTCCCGGCTCAAGCGAGAAAATCAATCTCGTTGAGATGATCAACGATAATCTATAATTAACAGTTAAGAAAGTTAGGATGATTACCTGACTCCAAAGAGCTATTGCTTAGATTCCCATATACTTCTAATTCACAAATTACTAAAGGTTTCAAATCACGTCGTTTTATTCTGACAAACCTTCCTCTTGTGTTTGGGGGACAGGTTATAGAGATTTGCTCAACTGCTGTGGACTGATAATGACAGAGCAATATATTTCCCACTGCTAAATTATTCCAACGATTACATGTACCTGGCGAAATAACATCAACATCAAAGTTTTCTAGATACCAAGCTGAAAATTAAATAAATCTGAGCGTAAGTTGACTATGATTTTATATGAGTGCTATTGAGACAATAATTCACAAATTAGGTACTATAAGGAAGGTTTAGTTCTATTTGTAGTGTTCTGTTAATTTTTTTCATAGCGGACGTTGTTCTTTTTACTGACTTATATTTAGGCAATGCGCATCTTTATGTCTAATGTGTATTTGGATGTAATAAATATATACACGAAAAGATAGTGAGATCTAGTTGAATACCCTGGTAATCTACTTGTAAGAAAAATGTTAAAATGTATTAATTAAGAAAGCAATGACATTAGAATTTATTATTTTAAAAGATTTTGCTGAATGTGAAAAGATTATTCATGTTCTAATTGGAACCTAACTAAATATAGATATAGTCCAACATGTCAACTGAAATACGAAAACATTCCTAATGTAAGTCCTTACATTCTGCAGTTATAAATGACACTATTTGCAGGAAATGTTTTCTTGCGTGAATGTACGATGTTGTCAAAATAACGCATGTTTGGAAACAATGCAGAGACCCACCTTAGTGTTTTCAATCTGCTTATATATAAATTTAATATATAAAATTAGTTTCAGATAAAATCTATTTCGTTTCCTGAATGATTAATATGAGTTTCATAAAGTAAATAAAACAGGAAATTGAACACTTTTACTTGATTTAAACATCATATAAAAGTAAGAGGATGTGGTATGAATGCCAAAGAGGCAACTCTCCACAAGAGACCAATGACATTGAAGTTAACAGCTAAAGGTCACCGTACGGCATTAAAAATGAGCAAATTCTATACTGCATATTCAGCATAACTATTTCAAAATTGCAATTCCAGGTAGTTTGTACAGACAAGAGATACGAAATAATAAAAAAATTATGATTTTTGTTCATCAGGTGCGCTTTTATGGGTCCACCGTCATCAGCAACGAACAAATCCAATTATGCTAAAGTTGGAATGCAAACGTTTATATGAGCTAGAGAAATAAAACGAATTTTAAAACTAATTACGGTCAACTTTGACTGAGGGCGGGGTGTAAACATAAGTTTCTAATATTTTATTAATCAATTCTCATATTTTTGAAAGTATAATCCCTTCTGTAATGTTAAAGGAAATTGTTTACACAGATATTTTACATATTCAGTTATTAACACTTTGCTACATTTATGCAATTTTGGAATAAAGAATTGAAAATGATTTTGTATAATTCATCTTCAGTAGATCCACTATTAAACGTCTACACCACTTTATTATATTATAGCTTGTACTAACATGAAATTTTATATGTAAAAAAAATTATTACATGAATGGTTGAAGTCACTGGGAAAATGTGCAAAGATAAATCTTTATTTAAATGCGATTTCTGTTGTTTTTTGTTAAACCGAATTTCATAAACGTAAACGTAGATGACACATTTACGCCCGTGTTTTTTTTTTTTTAGAGTTTACTACTTATTCAATAAAACTGAAAATGGAATTAGGGAATGTGTCAAAGAGACAAAACCCCGACCTAAGAGCAGAAAACAGCCGAAGGCCAGCAATGGGTCTTCAACACAGCGAGAAAATCCCGCACCCGGAGGCGGGCTTCCGCTGACTCCGAAACAAAATGTGTATGCAATGGACGTCACACTAATCTCCAACACATATAAATGAACTAAAATTAAAAAAACATACAAAACTAACATAAGCCAGATGCTCCTTACTTGAAACAGGCTCAAAATTGCGGCGGGATTAAACATGTTTTGTGAGATCTCAAACCTCCCCCTATACATCTAACCAATGTAGAATAAACAAACACACAACAATACGCACAGTAAATCTCATTTAAAAGAAGTCCGAGTCCAATGTCAGAATAGGTAACAAAAGAAACTAAGCAAAATGACAATGATATATACATTAAAAAGGGACAGCTAGCAGTTACTGACATTCCAGCTAAAGATCTCAATTTTGAATTTCAAACGTCTTGATAAATAAGAATATGTTTCCAGTAATTGAATGTTTTCAATATAAAATGTTTAATGCGTTTCGTTTACAATGATTATGAGAACCGAACTTGTTGGAACCTTAGTTTCTTATCATTTCTAAATTTATTAACCCATAATTTGAAAAAGTAACTTTATAAGCCATTTAGTTACCGGTTATACGTTCAAAACCTTATAATAATTAATATTTAATCTGGGTATTGAGGTTTCTTTATACTAAGAATCACTTAAAACGTAATGCGGATCACGTATTTATTGTGTAATATAAAGATGAGGTACTGAATTGATCCATAAGAAAATGCCTGTACCAAGTCAGGAATATGACAGTTGTTATCCATTCGTTTGGTGTGTTTGATTTTGCCATTTGCTTAGGGACTTTCCGTTTAAAATTTCCTCGGAGTTCGGTATTTTTGTTATTTTACTTTTTAGTAAAACACATATACCTTAAAACGTAATACTCACGACGATTATCTGTCCGCCCATAAATATCTATATACCCAATAGTATAAACATTCTGAAGGTCGACTGCCCACCATTCCTGCCGATTGGGTATGCTATCTGTATGTGAACACCAAAATTCCCAAACATCGCCTTTTACCCAATCACGTATGTCTCCATCAACAGCTTTGTCAGAGTCACAACATGCATATTCGGCTTCATGAATTGAAGAGAGGTTTGTGGGTTTCTTCAATGCAATATTTACATCCGAAAAGTCTAAAACGAAAGATACACGTTGAAATCGAACGTATATTTGTTGAATTATTAAACAATTACCGATATATTTTCGGTTCTTTTTTTATTAGTTATTTATCCTTTGTTAAATCAAATTTAACTCACCATCTATATCGGAAAATGCCTGTATCTGATAAGGAATATGGCAGCTGTTTTGTGCTTGTTCTGTTGACTGAAAAGTTTGATTTTGTCAGTTTTGGTTGACTTCCCTATTTTTGAATTTGCCTTCGAGTTTGGAATTTTGTTAGACTGTTTCAATATTGTAAGTTGAGTGTATATATTGTGCTTGCGGCCTTAATGCAAAGGTCTATAATTCTTCATCAGGCGAATGTCATACTGACTAATGGACTAATGGTAATAACAGTTACCAGGAGTAGGGTATCAAATTGGATTTACGGCTCTTAATTAGTTTTAAAAGCATATGATACGATAGTACATTTAATAAGCAGTGTTGGCTTCAGACCACAATTAATTCCCTTTGTTCGTGGTCTAGGAATATAGTTCCCAATTATTATATGGGGTATTTCTTCCTAAGTATTCTGACTACTGTTTTCTTTGAAATGTTTACTATTTAAGTGGTCCTATCAGTTGCATATATATATTGAAATAAGTAAAACATGTGGAAAAATTTATTGTTGAAAGTGAAAGTAGTGATTTGGCCAAAATGAAAGTAGGATAGAAATTTGCCTTCGTCATTTATTCAAGATTCAAATCCTACCATTGGCATGTTAATATGGCTCTCAAAAGAAAAAGCACTGATGGATTGTCCTGGGACAAGCATATTTTATTCAAATAATAATGGTCTATAAGCAGTTAAATTTATTTCATGTTTGAAGCGGTGCAATTTTTTAAATTCAATTTAATTTTTACCAAAAAATGCATTGTAACCAATGGGAAGAATAATTGTGGTCTGAGGCCCGTTCTATATACAGACATTATTTGCAAAACGGTAAACATAAGGCTATACTATAGGTTATTTTTGGTTTGCTCAGATCTTCATCATTCGTATTTAGTTTTCTGTATTCAAATACTTTCAAATACTTTGGCCTCGAGCATCACTGATGCGACATTACTTGTCGAAATGCGCATCTCATACAGTGATATTGGTACCATTAATATTGCTATTGTAAAATATGCTACACTTAGATTGCAAGGAATGGAATCTTGGATCGACAGAGTCCGTACCCTAAACACAACGGATTACAAATCTAACTGTAAGAGTACAATATCTCTACGAACATTTAAATATATACGGTCGTGTAAAATTAAATGTTACCCGTTTACAAAATGAACAACTCTAATTCATACAAACGACTTGCATAGAAATCACACTTTGGTAGGTTTTTCAACCACATTGAACAGTGGATCTACGTCAACCAGTAAGATGTCTCACCATTTTTGTCACGTCATAAGTGTGTGTGTGTGTGTGTGTGTGGGGATGGGGAGGGGGCTTATGGGTTTTTTGTCTGAGTCAGAATTTTTTTTTCGCGCACAGCGCGATCAATTTTATTAAGTTTTTCAACGCTATCAATCAAATTATTTTTTTCAATACCTAACACTATAAGGTATGGGGAAAATCTGTATTCAGAATATTTCTTTATCATCTGCTTGCCCAGAATATTTTTTTATCAAATTGGG
Organism: Mytilus coruscus; assembly: GCA_017311375.1. Lineage (NCBI taxonomy): Eukaryota > Metazoa > Mollusca > Bivalvia > Mytilida > Mytilidae > Mytilus > Mytilus coruscus. Next base: position 73,358,239 of record CM029600.1, on the reverse strand, counting down.
GATCAGAATATTTTGTTTTAGAAAAAAAACAAAACATATCCCCCCTTGAAGTTAAATGGTCGTTCCCTAATGACAATATTTAGCTGAAAATAATGTATTTTAATGTGAAATGCAGTCTTTACAAGTTCTATATTTTCATAGTCATCGTTTTATATTACTTTTGTTGTACAGATATGTATATACAGAAATTGTGAAAAAAATATATATTTAACTAACTAACGTATAAAACCTACTAAAACTTGAACAAAATTTAAAAGAAAATTAATTTAACTTTAATAGGAAGACATAGAAATGTATTTTAAGTGAGTTACAAGTAAAATCATCAAATGGAAAGTCCGGTGTTCATCGTTACTCGTATTGTTTCGTTAGAAATATTTTTTGAGAGTCTTAAAAACAACCAACCACATCATTAGATATGCATTGGATTACGTTGAAATGACGATACTTCACAAACAGGACAAATTATATAGGTTTAAGGATTAAGACTTTAATTCCATGTGGGTATCTTAGGAACTATCAACAAGGGTTAACACTGAGAAAGGCCACTTGTTTTATGATGTCTTTGAATATGATACAATACAATATTGTTCTTGCATATTTTGTATCAGTACATTGTAAGAATCTTTTGACTTTATGCATACTAAAATACCGCATACACTGTGATTTAATTAAGAAATAATTCATGGAAGCCTTAGATTTGTTGGACATTTACACATGGCCTGGGCCGTGATATTCGAAGGAATATCACGACCCAGGCCATGTGTAAATGTCCAACAATTCTATGGCTTCCCTGAACTATTTCGATTATAATAGGACAAATTCGGTAATTTAAAAACTGAAGCGAAGGTAAGACTGTCGTGTATATGGCTGTTCTATTTTACCCCTGTAAGATAAAAGCTACAAATTTCAAATAAATCTAAGTCTTAAAAAATTACATGAATTATTTCTTAAATAACAACTAGAAAAAAATGTGTTCAATTCTCATAATTCTTAACCCAACGTTTTTTTCTCTTTGGCTACTATTTACTGTGAAATCCAGAGTTGACATGTCGTAACTAAGGAGTGAGCCGCCATGTTGCCTTGTTGAAATCCATAAATGTGCGAATAATGCAATAGAACAGAAAATGAAACAACACCTACCTCAAATTCAATTTTAAATCAATATTAACCGAACTTATGGGGTAAACGTAACGGAAAACCTTCAGCTTGAGAGTTTTCATTTGTATGACGTCAAGTTATGACAAGACGTTAATGCGCCGAGATCATTCATGAAATTTCGTGGAATTCTATTTCATTTTGATTTTATACATTTTTTAAGCATTTGTGCATTGATTCTTTTTGTTATACATTAGAATAGGAATAACGGTTCTGTTGTTATTTTTTCAATTTCAAATTCAACACAACGAAATCAACATAGTGTTTGCACAAAGGTTTCGAAACATGTGGATTTACGTGGGAGGTAAATAGAAACAGCCACCAATATGCACAGCTCTGAGTCTGCGCTAAGTATAGATATATCGAGAATTTTATCACGGTGTTGTTTACAAAGCGAAAGAAGCACGTCATATTAGAATTGTAAACAAGTTATTAACATACTCTGCAATTGTTTGCACCTGTCCTAAGTCAGGAATCTGATGTTCAGTAGTTGTCGTTTGTTGATGTGGTTCATAAGTGTTTCTCGTTTCTCGTTTTTTATATAGATTAGACCGTTGGTTTTCCCGTTTGAATAGTTTTACATTAGTAATTTTTGGGGCCTTTATAACTTGCTGTTAGATCCTTAACTAATTAACAGTTTTTGTGGACAAACCCATGTAAGAAATGACCACCACAAAGGAACATAAATAGAACCAGACAAATCGCACAGGCATGCATGTTCTCAAATAACATCTCCCATATTAAAATCACATCATGCAGAAATGAACCTTATGTGTTGTTATTGTGTTCCTCTCCTACTTATCAAAAATCAAAGATGTGGAACATATCTTATCATAATCATTTGGTAATCAATGCAATTAGTGTCTCCTCCATGACAGTCTTGAAAATTAAAACTAAATATTAAATAAACAACACTGCTAATGTTTAGTGTTTGGTTAAGTTTGGCTGCCATTATGCAACACAGTTTAATATAGAACCCTATGGGAAAAACAGAGAACTCCTTTTGTCAGAAAACACTGTCAAACATCCAAACATGCTATCCACACTGATCTGTGTCCACACTTGTTGTATTCAAAAAAAGAATCTTAAAAAAAACTTTGTAATGCAGGAAATGCTTACACATGAGTTCATTTCCGGTTTTTGTGGGGTTCGTGTCGCTCAATATTTTTCTATTAGGTGTTTGTGTGATTTGCATATCAAACTATACAAGTCCTATTCTGGACCGATAACTCTGTCGATAAATATTGGCGGGTATACCATGTTTAAATGTATGCAATCACAAGTTTTTGTACACAAGTTAAAATTTCAACATCGGCTTTAATGTCTGGATTTTGCTTATATTGAATTAAAAAAATAAATGACAGAAATCATATGCAATGAAGTCTAGTTTTCTATGAAATAATAACAAAAAATATTAAATATAAAATTTGAAATAGAGTATTTATTTCAAAACAATTATCGTGTAACATGTATATTTAATGTTTTTAAACAAAAGTCAACTTATCGAAGAATTTTTCATAATATTAATTTTTCTTAAAGTTCTTTATGGTATATATTTCTTCAGGTATGTACAAGGGAAAGAGAAAATATTTATTGGTACATTACAGAAAACATTTGTGAATAACAAAATCTAAACTCTGGAGATACATGTGTACACAGGATGTTAATGTCACCTGGTGGCTTTTGGTTTGACTCGATTCTTTTGCATTACCTGACAATTTGTTGTTATTTAACATTATAACCTTAATCCGACTTCACCTGTTCGTCAAGGGACATTAACTTTAAAAGGTACAGATCATTTATCTATTGTTGGGCATTATTTTTTCTCTCTAAGAGACGAAAACATTTTTTTACTATAAAGAATTTATATATTTTCAAAATAAAAATAAATTATACAGAAAAAGGGGGAAAAAAGAAAAATAATTTTACAATAAATTTATAAATTTCAGTGTTAACTATTTTCTGGGAACAGTGTATCTATCAAAATATATGTTCCTACTATTTTTTTTCACTTCACACTTGAAATAATTATTTTTTTATCAATAAATTTTGAAATCAAACGTATCAAAATATCAACAACAAAAATAACAGAAACAGCACAGATTCTGCATGAAAAATAGACTATGATTAAAAATACATGCGACATCCCATCCGCCATTTTGAAAAATCCCGAAAAATTAACTTTTTAAATCGATGTGGGACGTAATTTGCCCTCGAATTAAAATGTTTTAAGTAGAATACTTCGCCAGATATATGTTTTAATATACTCAATCGAGTTGCAAAGTTTTACTTTTATTTACGGAATTTGTGAATTTGAAGTACAAGAAGACGTGGGGTCGCTAGATTTAACATTGATACAACGGGGAAATGAAAAGTGCGATTTTAACGAATGTTCAGGGACGTAATTTAATCAATAATTAAACTGTCAGAACCAACATTGTTTGGTAGAATTATGTTCGAATACCATGGATGAAGTTGCAAAAGTTAGAAAACGGGTCAGATTAATGAGAAAATTGAACTTTATTGCAGCACTTATGCATTTTATATGGGGCAATATAACACAAAATGGAGGCTCTCCTAAGTCACCAAAGCCACGTGATATCTTACTTAGTTGGATATGTTCGTCTTTTCGCGTTATACGTTTTTGCCATGTCGTGACTTATGAACCGTAAATGTCCCGTTGGTATCTCCCGACGCTTTTTCAAATTTGTTTGGTTACAAAGGATGTTAAAGTAAAAATAAAAAGCGAATTTAGAACAGTATTAAGCGTTATGAAAATAATACATTACCACAAGTGGTTAGTAAATATAAGACTCCTAATACATCCTTGTACATCATTATTACTTGGTGTTTTTCACTTTCAAAGTTTCAAGTGAATTCAAAGCAATTAATATTTAATTTTATCATACTGCATCTTAAAATTGATAGGTTTATCTTCAAATCATGAGCTCTGAATGTTCATTAGGTTTTCTTTGCCTCTTTTGTTTGAATATGACTCGGATAATACATGTTTATAATCTTTATTAGAAAAAAAATAATTTACCGCGTGATGTAGATACTTATTTCATAAGTAATCTTCCTATAGTTGATTAATAATTGTGTTCGAAACAATATATTTTGTTTTTCAATAGCTTTATGAATTAAACACGTAGTCCATGACAAAGACTTAAACACTGATTCAATGCACGGAGAAGAATTTCAATTACAATAATTATAGTTTGCTACTTTTCGAAACAGATAATTCTGTTTATGATGTAATAACTAAATATGTTTTGTAAGGCAAAGTTAGGAAAACCAGTCAATACTAGGCTTAACCAGACCAGTGGTACATACAGGGTCAGTCCAGGAAAATACTGGCAAATGCTGACCAACACTCGTCAATACTGGTAAATACTCGCAAATACTGGTCAATTGAAATAGTCACAAGACATGAATAAAAAGAAGGCCCTACCTGGTCAATTATTTATCAAATGTAATGGAATTGTGACAAAAATGTTTTATATATATATATATATATATATATATATATATATATATTTAGAGAACAAATTTTTTACAAAAATAAATCTCCTCGATCTTAAAAAAGGTTCTCTCAAACGCTGTATTTACTTTATGTCCTGTGACATTTTGCCCTGGATTCATTTATTATTAGCTATGTAAATATTAAAGGTTTCAAGACAATTCAAGACTTGTTTTATGTTCTCTTTTCTATTATAAATTGAAATTCTACATGAGCACACGATGGACAAGGTTATTTATATACAATATAAGAAACTAATAAAAACAGCATAAACATATAAGAGTATGGATCCTTCAAACTTTCCATTTCTTGCATTTAGAAATATTTTATCATGCTGTTGACTAGTCAAAAATTGATGCTTATCGGTCTTGAAAAATAAGTTTTTTTGTACTGTTTTCTTGTTTTGTCAATATTTTTTAGGAGACAGTTGTCATAGTAATTAAACGTTTGACACCTGTTTCGATACTGTTCATATTTAGATTTTTCAACCTTATATATACCTTTTTTCCTCATAGTCTCATTACAAAAAATCACATCCTTAATTAATTGTGTATTTAAAAAGTCAGAATATTGATATATCTGGGTTTTGATATTCATGACTTGGTACAGGAATTTCCTTGTGTTGAAAATGGTGGATTAAACCTGGTTTTATAGCTAGCTAAACCTCTGACTTGTATGACAGTCGCTTAGATTTCCATTATATTGACAACAAAGTGTTAGCAAACAAGCAGATATAATAGGTAAAAATGTCATTAATTAAGGTAAGACATCATTCCTAAATAACTTGCAGACTTCTCATATTTTCAGGTATTTCATATCCAATCTTTTATTGTAATATTCTATACAAAGCACAACAGTATCGCCATTGGCCTTTAACAGCTAACCAAACATTTAAACAGACTAAATTACAAGGGGTATAGTTCGATACTGTTGTCAAGCCATTAAAGATGGCATTGTTTAGAATTAATATTGATTCACTCATGGCGTCTTTGCGTCGGATATTAACATAGTTATTCTAAAACCAGTTGTTGGCATGGAAAACACTGTTAATAGATCAATACAACAAATTTGGAGCAGACAAAATATTGTTGATGACACCTGAATGGATCCAACATATTTCTACAAATTCTAATAATTATTGAAAAGGCGTTTTACTAAACTGGAATATCCTAAACACTGTCAATGACACTACTTAATGGATCATTAAACAATCCATATAGCTAAACAAAAGTCTAAAAAAAAAATAAATCTGTCTTTTACCAGAGTTTGTGTGAATCATGAGTTTTCTTTGTAGGTGATTTAATTGATTAGAACAGTGCATTTGTTTACTTTGAAGGAATTTCGCAGAAATTGTAAGCTTAATATTAATTTCATGGAACATATTCTATTCTTCATATAATACCAAAATCTTGGAAAGGTATATTCACTGCTTCAGAGAAATAATGAATAATTAGAATTTATTAAAAACAATAAAAATCATGTCAATTCTTTTATAAAAAATCTTGTCAAAGTATGCAGAACTTCCTACACAACAAGAAGAAAAATTGTGTAAAGAACGGAGCACTCCTATAGAAGATTAAGATTTCATTTATAGTTTACCCTTTTGTTGTACTAAAACCAACAAATTTAGTATGTTCCAGTTAAAGAGTTTGCATAGAACTTATGCTACTGCAGTACAAATGCATTATTGCAGAAATATGAGTTAAAAGAAACAAATTTATGTAGTTTCTGTAATGGAACTAAATAAATTATAAGTCATCTATTCTAGGGTGTTAAAATTCCATTTATTGACAGATTTTGTAAGTGCTGTGACAAGTACTTTATGGTTATTCAGCAGGGAGAGGTAATTAACAATAATGACATTACACAACTATATGTTTCATTAAAATCTGTTATTTTGATTGGCTCTCTACAATCGCGAGGCACTCCAATATCATATTTTATTTCCGTATAAAATACAACAGATATGACTGGACGTGCTATCTGTTACAATATGAATATAATGCATTGAAAAAACAAACAAGAAACTTGAAATTTCTTGGTTGTAGCATACATATGTAATGATAAGAATTGAATGCTTCTTTTTATAATTTTATAGGGTTGTTAGAGCGTTGATCGTATGCACATTTTATTATGAAGCGCTTGCGCTTCAAACAAGATGTGCTTCGGTCGACCCTCTTACAACCCGAAGTGTCCAATTCTTAAAAACATTGATAAAGCAGGGATGTCAATGGTTATTGACACAAAATTTATTTCACTGCAACTGAAAAAGAAGGTACACAATGTATGTTTGAAAGGTGCAGTTGCATTATAACTAGCAATATACAAGTAAATAACCATATATATATAAAAGGAATTAAGATGTGGTGTGAGTGCAAATGAGACAACTCTCCACAAGAGAGCAAATGACATAGAAATTAACAATAATATGTCACCGTACGGTCTTCAACAATGAGCAAAACCAAAACCACCTAGTCAGGTGCTTTATTACTGTGTGACCAAGTATAACATACGCTTGATCAGACTCCTATTCACAGTAAGAGCAATTGAATAGATAATATTTGACAATGCACAGCAAGTCGGTGTTGTGATAATGTGTAGTGGAAGTTCGTCATAATTTAAAAAAAATGTTTTTATTCCCGGGAATAAAAATAGTAAACGAACGCTTAAGAAGAAATAAATTCGTTATCTTGCTGCAATCAGGGGTGTATGTAATTTTACAACGGTGATGAAAATTAATATCTAAGTATATTTATATTCCATGTTCACATTTCCGTTGACATTTGCATTGGTATGAGTATAAAATGGCTTTAATCTATATTTTGGAATAAAAGCATTGTAAGGCTAAATTAAACGTTAAAAATAATGTAGGGCTCTATCAAAACTGCTAATTTATCTTCTATGATCTTGTATGTAAGGTTCTAGCATCTTTTCATGTTTTACCAGAAAGGAAGTCTGTTTGCTTACATTTTTGATCATATTCACTCGAAAAAAAAGTGCGGGTCACACTCGAAAAACCCCGATCAAATCACTTGAAAAACCACGATCCCAGGCGGACACTATACATACCCTGTTGTTGTTATGTATGTTCTTTCTTTTACAAATTTCGAATAACATCGAGGCATATTTTGATATATTTCCTTCAAAACTTAAGTACAGAAAGAAGTTGTTAAGCTTTTAAGACTACCATGTGGTTATGAAAATTCGGGTATAATTATATATCTGATGTCATTATTACAGTTGTCCTTCTAGTTGTTATACTAGTATACTGATGTGAATTATTTTATGGTTAAAGATACTGTTTCTTCATAATCATCACTTTTCGTCTTTGACAAATCTGGTTGTGCCCCATTTCCATGCATGCACATGAAAGTATGTTCCACTGTCACTCTAATGACATCAATATCAAAATTGACATCCAATTATAGTCTAATTGCCAATTCGCCGTTTCAGAATCTAAAAGGCTATTGGTAATTTTCATTGTTGTTACCTCAAAATGAAAACAACGTCACGTCATTGGTTGCATTTCAATTATTTGGGATGGCGTTTTGAGTTACGATTTTGAAAATATTACCTAAAATGCATTAGAATCTGAAACGGCGAATTACCTTTTTTATTCTGTAATTACAAACTTTAAACACAAGTTGCATCTCTTCGCCTATAGTAGATTGGTTTTAAACGTGAAAATGCGCTGTTTCCCATGATGAAAAGCATGCTAAGTTGAAAGTGGTAATATATAGGCGCTATAACCAATTCTTTAAATGAAAAATAACTATTGATATCAAACGATTTTAGCTAAGCAAACGATTAAAATAAATGAAAAGATTTGAAAATTATATAAAATTACAGACATTTATATAACGCATTAATACATTTTCTCATCCCACTGGCTATTCATAACAATTATTGTAAATTATGTCTGCTAGTCTTGTGCGTTTTTAATATATTTTTGGTTCATTTGAATGTTTCGGAATTTAATGTGGCGTTCATTTCGCCGTACGAGTATACATTATTGTTAAGAGGCAATCTGAAGCCCGCCTCCAGGTGCGGAATTTTCTCTCTGATAAGACCGATTGGTGATCTTGACATGTTTTCTGCTATTTGGTCGGGTTGTTGTCTCTTTGACACATTCCCGTTTCTATTCTCTAATTTTTCTAAGGGAAGCAATTCATCCAGATTGATCTCTTATTGTAGAATCAATAACGGAATTGACCAATAGACTATAATTACACGTATTGTGATATTTAAGATTATTTGTTCTCTCCCTTTAATTTTTCATTCACCAACTTATTTACATATAGTTCATTGTATTTCATTTTTAAATACCTTGATTGAAATACACAGTGGCTAAATTTGCAACATGTATTTGAGCAGATATATATATGTGTGTTAAAATAGACTATAAAGGTTGTACACTATGTACACATGACACTTAAAACAGTGACAATAGTAATATCAGTATAAGGCAGTAGAACTAATACATAACGAATTGCTTGTAAACATGATTCTAAATTAATATCTGTTCATCTTGAACCTGAAATCTAGGTCGTCACACTTATGCATTCATGTTATAAATATAGAAGTATCATAAACAATCTAAAGTTGAGAATGTAAATGGGGAATGTGTCAAAGAGACAACAACCCGACCAAAGCAGAAAACAGCCGAATGCCACCAATTGGTCTTCAACACAGCGAGAAAATCCCGCACCCGGAGGCGGGTTTCAACTGGCCCCTAAACAAGAATGTGTACTAGTTCAGTGAAAATGGACGTCATACTAAACCTCAAAACATATAAATGAACTAAAATTAAAAAACATACAAGATTAACAAAGGCCAGAGGCTCCTGGCTTGGGACAAGCGCAAAAATGCGACGGGGTTAAATTATTTAAAATTAAGGAATGTATCTCCCTCACGCAAAGCTCTGATTCCTTGCCCAGCTTTGGCTATACTTTTGCTCCTTTTGGTTTATAGCTCTTCATATTTTTAATAAGCTTTGGATTTTCAAATATTTTGGCCTCGAGCATCACTGAAGAAACATTGATTGTCGAAATGCGCATCTGGTGCAGAAAAATTGGTACCGTTTATGTTATTACTACCACTGGGTCGATGCCTCTGCTGGTAGACTGATAGTCCCCGAGGGTATCACCAGCCCAGTAGCCAGTACTTTGGTACTGGCATGAAAATACGGATTTTGTGTTATTAAAATTTGCTGTTACAAAATTTGGGAAATTATTTAAAATTAAGGAATGTATCTCCCTCATGCAAAGCTCTGATTCCTTGCCCAGCTTTGGCTTTACTTTTGCTCCTTTTGGTTTATAGCTCTTCATCTTTTTAATAAGCTTTGGATTTTCAAATATTTTGGCCTCAAGCATCACTGAAGAGACATTGATTGTCGAAATGCGCATCTGGTGCAGAAAAATTGGTACCGTTTATGTTATTAAACATGTTTTGTGAGATCTCAACCTCCACCTTATCCTCTAGCCAATGTAGAATAAATAAATACACAGCAATACACACAGTAAAACTAGTTTAAAAGAAGTCCGAGTCCAATGTCAGAATAGGTAACAAAAGAAACTAAGTCAAATGACAATGATACATACATTAACAAAGGACTCCTAGCAGTTACTGACATGCCAGCTCCAGACCTCAATTAAACTGATTGAAAGATTATGTCTTCATCATATGAAAATCAAGCAAAATCCCTCCCGTGAGGTGTTTAGTATCATACCATCATAAAATATATGAGAAGAACATAACCCGCATCATGCCAGCAACTGGTTTTAGAATAAATTTGTTTATTCCGATGCAAAGGCCTTATGAGTGAATCAATATTTATACCAAAATATGCCATCTTAAATGGTCTGACAACAGTATCGTAACTATGTCCTTTCTTACTAAGTCTGTTTAAAGATTTTGTTAGCTTTTGAGGCAAATGCCGACACCATTTTTGTGCTTTGTATAGAATATTACCATAAAAGGTTGGATCTTAAATACCTGATCGTATAAGATGTCTGCATGTTGATTGATATTTACGAATGATCCTTGTACCGATGATAAAATTTAGTAAATGGTTTACTAGTTAAGATATCGAAAACCCTGGAGTAATAATTTTTCAGTAATACAAATATTTCTTTCGTTAAAATCAAATAAGCTGTTATATACACGAGCGAATCGAACAAGTTGAGATATATAAACACCATAAGATGGTGACAAGTGAACGTGACCATCTACAAATGGATAATTAACAATAGGAAATTTTGTCATTTCAAAATTACGTGTGTTTGCTTTTATTGTCTTCTCAATATTAAATACAAAACATGACAGATGATATATATCACTCAAAATCGATACTAGAAAAAATTGTTTACCTGAGGTATTTTGAATGACAGGCAATTCTCTAGTCGGAGTAGACATTATATGTAGATAAAATACCGTTTGCCAGGCGCTATAAACACTCTGCCTGTCTATATTTTGTTATTTAATGGCAGATTTTAAGCTTCATTATCACTACAATGTTTTTGGTAAAAATATCGGTAAATATGAAAATAAGAAGATGTGGTATGTTTGCCAATGAGGCAACTCTCCACCAAAGACCGAAATGGCACAGAAGCTAACAACTATAATATGTCACTATGTCGTGTTGTGTTTAAGGAAAAGTAAAATCTCTTTTCTGATTTTGAGATTCATTTCATATTATCACTGCAAGATATTGTTTATTAAACTAACATCTGATTAATTTGATTATCAGGTACCGTCTAAGTGTTAACCAATTGTTTAAATGTCCTTCTATTGTCCCTGGCTACATGTACAATACAAATCTTAACTTATGGGGCATCACACAAAATGTTATCCCACTAACTCGATAATGCCCATCAAAATGAAGGAAAGTGTATAACTTTGTGAAGCTCAAAATCATTTCAATTTGGTAAATATATAGATATAAGAAGATGTGGTATGAGTGCCGTGTATCCTGTCAACCCCTGAAAAAACTGTCTTCTGCACTACTTCCGCGCGCCATGCACTGATTTTTAATATATTGTTATAGATAGATATAAGAAGATGTGGTATGAGTGCCAATGAGACAACTCTCCATCCAAGTCATAATTTGGAAAAGTAAACCATTATAAGTTAAAGTACGGTCTTCAACACGGAGCTTTGGCTCACACCGAACAGAAAAACGAGAAACGAGAAACATTTATAAACCACATCAACAAACGACAACCACTGAACATCAGGTTCCTGACTTAGGACAGGTGCAAACAAAAATCGGGTTTAAACGTTTTGATAGGTACCAACCTTCGCCCTTACCTTTAACAATAGTGTAACATCACAACATAGAAAGACACACTATAAAATATCAATTGCAATGGTTTAACTCAATCAAAAGACATATGAAAACAAACAAGTGAATATACATTGAACGAATAAATTTGATCTATGACAAAATGTAAATACAAAATCAATAAAAGGGATGAGATTATAAACAATTTCAGAAAGTCAACCATATCCTTCAACAAAATGCCGCCACATAAATTATATAACAATGTAAACCTTGAACAAAATGCCGCCAATAGTCATACCAAACAATTATCAAAGCTGGTATAATTAAATTACAAATGGAGAGACGAGATATAACTTTAAATAAGTGAACATTAAATGACAAAAAAGCATTACAAATTGTATCAACAGTTCAATTTAACACGAAAGTACAATTGGAGAGTACTCACAGTTACTGAAAGCTAGATAAAAGCCAAAAACAATTAATAATAAAAAAATCATGCATCAGAGACTAAAATCAACTAAAACACATCCCAGGGATTTAGTATTTTAACGTCATGGACAGTCAAAGAAGACATGACTTGTGCAATGCCAAAAAAAAAAAGTATCGACAGGCAGTAGGATAGTTAGGAGTTCTATATAAAAAATGAACGTTAGTGTGTATTTATTTATCCCGTTTGAAAAAAAAAATTAGTTATGGTTTAATTTGCTGGTGACAAAATCGATATTTTTGCCAAAAAGGTAAACTATATTCCAAGATCTAATTACAACATTGATAAGATAACCTTTACTAATAAGTTTGTTTAAAGGTTCGATGAGTTTACTCGGGTCACACAGTGATTTCCCCGCTTTCAATACAATATTACCGTAAAATTTAGGATGTGAAATACCAGTTTTGTACAGGTACAGCCAAATTTATAAATCAAGTCTTTGTATCGATGAAAAAATTTAGTAAAAGTTTTAAGTAATTTATGGTAACGAATCCCTGACTTATAATTTACCAGTGATGCATTGATTACGTTCGTTAAAATCTATGACATCACTACACACGGGCATAACGAACGAGTTGGGATATATAAACACCGTATGATGGAGCCAAAGCAACATCGCCTTCTAAAAAAGGAAAATTAACAATAGGGAATGAAAAATCATCTCTTTTCTTCGTAAATTTTAGTATGGAGTTTCCCTTTAGAAATTGGAATGTCTTAATCTAGAAAAGGACAACTACTGCTATTTATGTTAGATTTAGTTAGAGTAAGTTCCTGTGGGTAAATTTCGGTAGTATATTTAGGGAACTCTGGATTATTTAACTAAAAACTATCATCAAGATAACGGTAGGTATTGTTGAATGTATCAACCAAATGTAACAATGACGTGTCTTTATTGAGTTTGGTCATAAACTGAGATTCATAGCAATACAGGAATAAATCTGCTATTAAAGGGGCGCAGTTAGTGCCCATAGGAATACCTACTACCATTTGATACACGTTATCGCCGAAACGTACATATATGTTGTCCAGAGAAAATTTAAAGCTTCAATCATATCTTCAAATTTCCAGGAAGTGTATCTGGCATACTTTCCTTTTTGTTACAGAAAAAGGCTTTAAACGAGTTACAGCAAATAAATTTGCAAAGAGATTTTCAAAAGACCATTTAATCAAATATGAAAACTTTTTCTTGATAAGATTGTGTGGAAGTGTAGTGTAGAGAGTAGAAAATCATAACTGTCAACAGAATTAAAAGGACCATCAAAAACATGTATTTTATCTAAAACCTCTAAAGAATTTTTAACACTCCAAAATAATTAATACCGTTTTTTCATAAGCTTTATTATAAAAGTTAATAACAAGTTCTTTGATAGTAGTAAGGAGGTAGTTAGAACCACTGATAGATTAGTAGTAGAACACTTACTAGATGCGGAGATGAAACGGAATTTAAATGGTTTTTGTGCAATTTAGGTAACCAGTACATAGTAGGGACTTTCAAATGTTCGAAAGAGGCTTTTAGCTGGGTAGTGGCAGTGATATGCTTGTTTTCAATTTGACTCTCTGTGGAGCGTACGGACCTGAATGTAATGAATTGACAATTTCGTTTTGGAGAACTTCCGTGTAATGTATGCGTAACACCACCACATCATAAATGGCTGCTTTGTCTGTCGGTACGAACACAAACCGTTTTGCGAGTACTTGCAGTTTATTTTTTATTCTAGAAATCGGTATATCATGGACCCTTTCATGAGATATACGAATATCAAGCGTATTCATAATTTTATTCAATTAACTGTCTAGAGATTTTTATCAGATTTTTCACGTTTACACCAATGTTTACAGTAGGCAGACAGAGCGTCTTTAATGACCTGACGACACTGTTTCCAATCTATTATAGATGGAAGACGATATTTAGGTCCTTTCTTAAGAAAAGTTTTGACCTCACGGTCTTCGACGACGTTGAGGTCTCCTGTAATGACATGACCATAAGAAACATAACTAAAACTAGATGTTTCACAGTCTCAAGTGAAAGGAACATTATTATCTATATTGACGTCTGATGTAACTGACGTATAATTAAAAATCAATCTTCTGCTGTTTTTTTTTTTATAAGAATACGAAATAATAGGTGGTTCTATATTATCAAAATATGGAGGTATTTGGCTATGGATGGTCGAGTCATTGAATATACTAGATATATATTTTAATTTTAAAAAATGCCGTTTATGATTTTCAGGTTAATCGATACTAGGAAACAGCCTGTGATGACAAAAGGCTGCAAAAATACCGATGTATTCATACAACGGGCTAAAAAAGGAAATTTTATCACACTTCAGAAAAATAGCATATAATTTACTTATTGGTATATGACCCAGTTTGCATAATACTTGACGTCTACCATTATTTTTTAATATAGATAACAGATCAGCAAGTGTATAATTTTTACGCTGTTTAATACGTTAATTACGGTTTTTGCGTTTACCATGAGACCTATTATTTCTAAGTTTTAGTTATGTTCCCCTGTCCTAATATTTTGTCATTGAGACCGAGAGGATAAGCTGTTTGAAGTCTTTTTATCCAAAATAATTCGCGAACTTCACGGGATTTTTCAAATTGCTTGTGTGATTGTCCTGGTTGTTTCTGAACGGTTTCAAGTGGTTGGAATTTTATAAATTTTAGATTATGATTATGCTTATCTAAATGTTGGTATATTAAACTTTTGAATTGTTTAGGTCTTCGAAAGCGGTAAAGGTGTTCTTGATTTCTTTTGTAATATTTTCGTCCCGTCTGTCCCACATATTGAATACCACACTTAGGCTGGCTTCAAGTTACCACATATATACATGTAAATGCGATTATCCTTTAAAACTTAAAATGAAAGTTACAATTTTTATTCTCTATTTTTAGAGAAAAATTGAAAATAAAACAACACTTAAAATGATGGACTGTAAATCACAAAGTACCAAAATAACTATCGAAGGTATAGCTTCACTAAGGAGATAACACTAACTATTTTCTATCTGACTGAATTATAAAAAGAGGCAGAAGATGCTAAGGGACATTGAAAGTCCCCCTGAGGTAACATCTGTGTTGTATACTGTAAACTAGCAGGACAAAAGATATACCTGCACAACAGGTTAGCATTTACAGCATTATTAAGGACCTACAACTAATAACAAGGCAGGGGGTAGAACTATTTATAGTATTCCAGCAATCCAAGCAAACCATTGATAGTCTGTCTGGTCCTTGCTGGTATGAGAGTCAAGTTGGGGGTTCTTCAGTTCTGTATTCTTTAATTGTTTAAGCCATTTTCTTTATTCTTTCTATATTTTGCCTGTTATTCTCTATTCTTTATATTTAAGCACCCCATTATTCTCTATTCTTTATCTTGTATGCCTATTTTTCTCTATTCTTATATTTTTACCCTTTATTCTGCATGTTTTGTCAATTATTCTCTTTTGTGAACCCCATCAAGACCCTCTAGTATACCATCTACATTTTACAATTTTTCTTTTAGTTTGATATAGGTACACAATTGTAGTTCAGTCATGGAAGTCGTTACTCAACAGTCATTTTTAATCGCTGTGGAAAAAGTACAATACAATTCCAGTCCAATCAAAATCCGGAATTTGATCGATACACAGGAAGATTTCAGCTTTTATGGACGTTTGTCAACAGAAGCATTCAGAGATAAAGTCATTCATGCAACAAAGGAATCGAGGTATAAATTCTTTATTTATTATGCATGTAAACTTTTGAACCAGGCCCACTGATCTATTATGTACAATTTTCTTTTGTAGCGTTTATTAAGCTTAATCCTTTCGGGAATTTTGCAGTTCACCAATATAGCTTCTACATTATACATTTAAATATTTTCCCTAAAACAATTCTCAATTAATTGATTTAAAACATAGAAAAATAGGGCTCTGTTAAAGGAGATACTACCTGGTGAAATCACAAATGTTTTAAAAAAGTTAACAAATGGGTGACATTTTTTTATAAGGGTGGGAATGGGGATATTTGTTGGTTAGTTTAGTAAAAAAAAAACATTTTAATCAGTACATTACACATATAAAGTCCTCTTATAGTCGATATGTTTTCCTCGGTTTTGGTTTGTGACCCGGATTTGTTTTCGCTTAATCGATTTATGACTTTTGAACAGCGGTATACTACTGTTGCCTTTATCTAACAGTTTGCATAGATACACTATGTTTGTATATATATATATATATATATATATATATATATAGACGTCATGGTGCATGTGCGTTGTCTGGCTTTTGTTTAATAAGATGCAGATATAATTTGATGTAAACTCACTAAACTTAGAGGGAAAAGTGATCAAACCAATCCGAATATTTAAAGTTATAAAAAAAAAATGTTGAGGAGAGAAGATATTATTTTGCAATATTCAAGATGGTAATTTGGAGGAAGCATGTAAAACTTCATTTAATTGAAATTAATATATAGCAGACAGAGTTCTGTTGTTTGCTCAGTTTGAAAAAATAAGTATTTATATCATGATATAATTTATTTTAAAATCTTTAAAAATGTCAATAAGGATAAAGGTATAATACACATCAGTATGCTCATTTAATTCATATCACAAACTGGATCGTAAGAATTTCTAACTCCTAAAACATCGATTTTTGAATATTAATTTCTCAGTTGACCTCACAATTAGGAAAGGAATATTATTATCAATACCTCCATAAACCTAAATGCAAAGTTAAATAAACAGCAGCACAAACAGCTTCGTCTTTGTCAAATACGTTGTATTTTCACGGAAAATGCAACGAATTTACAACTTCAAATCCAGTTATAATTAATTTTAGTAAAAAGGACTATGATAAACTTAGAATTACACAAGCTGATTAATCCAAAATCTGTACGTTTAAAAATCTGACATGTAAAGTTGTGTCTATTAGGTTCATTTATAAACTACTTGAAATTTCAAAATCAGGCATTTAGCACAATATCAAAATCGCATCTCAAGTCTTGTTACTAAATTCCTACTTTCAGCATAATATTTCAGTATTCCAAAGGTTATAGAATACACTACAACGACCAGTAGGGGTCGACCTCAGGAAATGTTTGATCGAATATTTGTTGCTGAATATGATGGAGTACACGCTGGCTTATGCAGTATAGCTTATCACGGAGACAAAGCTTCATGTTATTACAACAGTTTTATCATCATACTTGTACATTGTATTAACAATACGAAGGATGTCAATAGTAAAGCATGCACTTCAACCTTTCAGGAACACGTGGATTCACCCCTCCTCCTCACCCCGTTTTTAGGGGGGGGGGGGTCAATTGTTTGCTCTTCTGTGTAAAGTTTTATAGTATTTCAACTTTCTATTCTTCTTTTTTTATTGTTTTGACCTTGTCTGTCGTCGACATATTATTTTGATAGTTCCTTAATCTATACTACATCTGCTTCCTTTTTTTCATTCAGTTAGTTTTGGTTATCTTTATTCAAAGTGACAAAATTAACTATGGCTAAACGATATGTTCATGCACGAAATTCTTTAAATTCAATTGACAAAAAAAATTTTACAATCAACTACATGTTTAAAAATGATGGATGGGATGAAGGGCATTGCATTTGACTTATCAAAGTGTGGGAAAAATACAGATTGAATTTTTTGGTATGGTGTTAAATATAACCAAAATAATGCCTATGGGTTTGTGGCACAGATCCTCTTTTTCTATTTGTGTTTAAGATTTTTTTATTTGATATTTCAACTGATTTTATGTTCTTGTTGTTATCCGTACGAACCGCTTCGGTGATAACCTGGTAGCGTGTTCGCTGCGAGTGATGGAAGTCGTTGGTTTAAACCCCGGTCGAGTCACTTAAGAAAATTTTAAATTGATATTTATTGAACAAAAATGATAAACAATAAAAACGTAAACAAATACCAGAAGTAAAGCCTTGTTTTTTCCTTTCACATAGAAATTATTTCATTTTACTTTATGATGTCCTTCGATGCAAAATTGCCTGGCATCCTGGTCCAATCTCTAATTCGTCGGTACGTCTACTGCGCATTTCGAACAGCGAGCCAAGAACCCCGGCTAGAGAAACGACTGTAAAAAAACTTTATATCCCGTACCCCTCCCCGACAAATTTATTACATATTTCTCACTGACCGATGTCAATGTATTTAAATATATCTTTGACTGTCTTTACGTACACGTTCTTTTATTACCATCATTATATTTTACAGTGAAAGAGAAACTGATGTGGTTCCAAATTTTGATTGCTGTGATTTGTGTGGGTAAGTACAAGACCAAGTACAAATTTGAGGGTCTGGAAGGGGTTTATAGAATAGAGAATAAAAAAGCCAAAATGTGCAACTCCTCAATTTAAACGAGACTTTAACTTGACCTATAAATCTATAAATCTTAGTTAGGATTTTTTTTTTAAGTAAGGAGTTAGGAAAGGCAAAGAATGTATGGTTGACAGAGAAACATTAAACATTACTTATATTTTTTGGACTAATATACACGAAGTATTAGTTTTCACTCTTTCAAAATAATCATGCTCGCTGTAATTATTGTACAAATTTGTAATTGTTATTAAATGTTGATGCGTGGCTCTGTATTTGCATTACAATGAATTGATATCTGGGAGAAGACTACATAATTGTACTTTCTTATATATTAAATGTATTGATATCTTTATTGTGTGTCTGGTCCTTTTCATTATGCCTACAAGCAAAATAACTATGCGTATCTTACCTCCTATACATTTCTAGGAACATGATCGGTTAAAATCAACCACGTAAAGACGTGTATATTTTATATGAGGTTAGAAGGCGTGGTTTATTTCAATACACGGTTAGTAGTGGTATTAAAATCCTTTGTTAAAACAACACGGTGTTGAGGAAAAATCTAAAAGGTTACAACAGACGAAGAAATTGATGATGAACAATTGAAAAATTTCATAAAACACATATAAAGCTTACAAATTGTTGTTGTTGGCATGTGTTTTTGTATCGACCTCTCAAGATATCTCAATACTAAGTATTCAAGACTTGATCTCTTTGATAGGCCACTAGTCTTAAAATACCACATGTTTAGATAGTCGGTTAGATAAATTCATTACCCAGTGTGCTAGTGACCTAATGGGATATATATGGGGTTAGTAAATTCCATATAGGGATTTGAGCTACGCTCTCACCCCATATGGAATTTACTGACCCCATCTATATCGAATTAGGTCACTAGTACTCTATGTAACTAAAATTATTATTGAATAATAAAAAAAAAAAAAAAAAAAAATAGGAAAAAGATATCCAGATATTCTAGAAAGTGTGGTGTAACTGAACATGCTGGTTAACAAAAGCCGGAAAACATGAAAATTTACATCGAAGAAGTTGTTTATCTTCTTCTTCTGATGATATACAGTTTTAGCTTCATTTAATATTGAAGATGACGAACTGTTGCATGCGCGGAGTATGTGATTAAAAATATTCAAATTATAGTTAAACAAAGTTTATCTATTTTTTTTAATCTGAATATCTGGATATAATCATATGACATTCTTTTATTATTTTATCGTTTGGTCATGTCCATCAGGAACATCTAAGTGTGCCCATGTATATATATTAAATCAACAGATGTGCACATGTATATAGTAAAACAAAACATGTGCATATGTATATAGTAAAAACACATGTGCACAGTCATGTATATAGTAAAACGACACTAATTTCCTTGAATACTTTTATACATCGAGGTAAAAAGGATATAGAGTGTTTACATATGCAGTAAAGACAACGTCTATGACTTATTACTGAATTTACATTTCTGGGAAATCAAAGGAAAGGTTAGGTGTACCAGAGACTAACACTGACAACATTGTGTTCATGTGTTTCATAGTGTGGTTTATACTCGAAACTGATTTTACAGTTAGGTCATATCTTGTGCTGTCAGACCAGTGTCTTAGGTTAAAACTCTCACTAACATGTTTAATCCGGCCACATTTTACATGAGCCTGACACAAGTCAGGAGCCTGTTTTTCGTTAACTTTCATTAGTAAATGTCCGTCATAAAATCAGACTTATGTTTTTTTTTCAGTTTGAATTGTTTCACATTTTTTCATGTGACGGCATTTGTAGATGACTATATGTTATGAGTTTTGATCATTGACGAAGGTGACCTGTAGTTGCTTAAATCCATTTTATTTGGACTCTTGGGGAAAGTGTTGTCTCATTGGCAATTATACTACATATCATTACTTTATATTGAATCTGAGAAATTCATAATGTTTTATTGAATGGGAAAAGTTAGTTCACTGGAACGACTTATCTTTATAACAAGTCAGTCAAAAGTTAGTCAAGCAGAACAAAAAAAAAAAAAAAAAAAAAAAAAAAAACTTTCTCAATTTGTAAGTCACCAAAATATACCAATGTACCAAAAGTCATATAATTATATACCTACAGCGAAAAAAAAAAATCCTGGAAAACGTTTGTTTGCTTGAGGACGAAATGACCCACATTTTTTTCTGTATTGCCTTTGTATTGACGTTATTTGGCGTATATACATGGAAGTTCTGAAAGGAAATGTGTACAACGTATTTCGTCATATACATAAGATCTCTTCGTCGTAAACATACGATCGCTTACATTTTTCTCAAATGAGTAATATTGTCTTTTTCTTTATGTGTATGTACATTGTTTAGGTTGTTAAGCTTAGATTTGGCACCAGTAGAGAAAAATGTTCCTGTCGGTAATTGCTATATTGAAGTTATTTGTGTTGAAGACAAATGTAGAGGGAAAGGAATTGGGAAAGTTCTTATGGACGTTGTTGAAACAGATGCAAAAAATCATAATTGTAAAGTGAGTATGAAAGTCACTTAAACAGATTCATTATATTCTGCTTTTTATAATGTCTACATATCTATTAAATAATAGGCAAAAACGAAATAAATAGTAAAAACAAAAATTTAAGGACAAACACTCATATTAAGAGTCGTCTGTCGAGTTTGACAATATGACTTTTGATTAATCAATTTCTCTCTATTTATTCATAGTTTTGAGGAATATAGACAGAAATGAAAATAAATATGATACAATTTCTCATTTCCAAACAGACTTAAAAATTGTTCTCCTCACTAGTGAAATAACTGTTCTCGGCAAATGATTAGTCGAAATTAAATTATTTGTTTATTTCTCGTGAATTTCCTATTGTGACGTCATGATTCAAATGAGTTATATGTACCACAATACTGATTATGGCCAATTTGGTTTCAATTGGCTCAGTAATTTCAGAGAAGAATATTTTTTTGTAAAAGTTAACGAACGACAGACGATCCAGACGTCGTTCGTACACCAAGTGAAGACAATACCTCGCTTGGCCTGTTGGAATCAGGGAGCAAAAAATCTAATTTTAGACATAAAACTATGATGATTGGTGTTATGCTAGCATTTAATTCATTATAGCCTGTTAATTCTTTGTCTGAGCAGTATACAAAATAAAAATAACTAGAAAAAAAGTTCAAGCGTATTTAGGTCTCTACGTTACTATCGTCAGTTTAATACAAGTAACAAAAGAAAAAGACGACATTTGGACAAACTTTAAAAAAAAGAATTTTGACAAAGAACTTCAGGCATTCATTATCTGGTCATCGGTTTAGAATAAAACAATGGTATTGTTAGAAGTACAAACGTATACACATAATGCAGGTGAGTGCTACAGTGGATTTAAGATATTACTTACATATTGAGAGACTGAATATGACCTTGGTGGGATGGTGTAGCGTAAAATAAGAGAAAATTGATCCTATCGCGTTGTCCGATGCTAAGGGGACAACCATTTAACTTCAAGGTTGGGGAGGGTTATGTTTTTTTTCCCTAAAAAATATTCTTATCCCCAATTTCATGAAAAAAATATTCAGGGCAAGCAGATAACAAACAAAAATATTCTAAATCTAGATTTTTCCCATACCTTATAGCGTTAAATTTTGAAGAAAAAAAAAAATTTGATTGATGGCGTCGAAAACTAAAAAAAAAAAAAATGTTAGCGCCGTGCGCGAAAAAAACCCCAAAAAACTCTGACTCAGAAAAAAAAACAATAACCCCCACCCCCTTGAAGTTAAATGGTTGCTCCTAATTATTTATTTTATAAATTAATTTCAGGATATGTACCTATGGGTTGTATCAACAAATCGAGCACTGCATTTATACTCTCGCCAAGGATATGTTATTACAGAAAATAAAACTTGTTGTTTTAAATGCATGATAGGTGAAAAGGTATGTACATATATAAAATGATAAAAGTTATTAAAATTTGTTTTTTTCTTGTATTAAAAAAAAGGTAGAAGACTAGAGAATAATAAAAAAAATATATTGGTCACGATACTATGTCGGATATGGATATGCAAATACTGACTTGTCAAACAGAAAATGGCCCAACAAACATTCATAAAATATATAAACTCGTTTTTAAGCTATGATATGTTATTCTTTCACTATCTAAATATGAATATCATTTCCCAACAATGTTTATATTTTGGAAATTGTTTTTCAACGGGAACGACACGACTAACTTGTTCTTTGAAATACATTATTTTCCAGTTTTTGCTTAAATGTTTTTGTTTGTATTCTACAAGTTGTAAAAATAGTTCCTAATTTAAAAAAAAAAATGGTTAGGTAAAATCATATCCATTAACGTAAGCCACTGTTCGCAACTGTTCATCTTTTGTCAGGGTTATTTTAAAAATATAGTAATTGATTCATGTAACATGTTATTTAAAAACAAAATACACATATTTCTTTATCTGACTGTTGCGTGACTGTATTTGGTTTTCTTTTTAAAATTGAAGTTCAGTTAAGTTTCATTTGATATGGGAAATAATTGTTTCTCCTCCGGCTTTGAGATTTGAACATGCGATCATCTTGCTGTACATTGGTTTAGCCTACCACTGCACCACTGTGATAATTGAAAAAAGTATTGAAATTTAAGTAGTAAAGTATACTACTCAAGACGTGAGAACCCCACTCACCCAAGAAGAAGAAGAACATCATCAAGCTTATTTTCTTTTAGAACTTATGTGTTGAGATGATTTGTTGTTGTTGCCAATTCTATGATTTTAGGCAAATATCTGAGGAAATCGTACCCTTATGCTATCTGCTTTTTTTTACATTTAATATATATGTTCCATCAAACAAAAGTGTTTTCAAATTAATAATTATTCTTCTAAAACACACTGCACAGTTATTGGAAATAGTCATATTTCCCCCGAAATAAACAGTAATATACACTATTCTGTAATAAAATTCTGTTATGATTAAAACAAAAATGATAACTTTTACAGAAAATCTATTTGTAAAAAGACTCAAATAGACATTAAACGGTAAATGATAGAAGTTTGATGTAAATAAATTCAAAATTTATCGTCCGAATTTCTGTTCATCGCAATTAGTCGAAGGACCTTTTAAATTATGTTCCAAGGATACCAAATTTCTTTAGCGTTTTTATTCAAAATGTTCATTTTTGGGTTTGCTATTGCATGCTATTGTCGCTTTTTGTATGATATGGGCTCCAAATAAAACACAAAACATTAATATGGATTTGATATAATATGATTCATATTTTTTGTATTCAGCTGGTAAATATAAATATAAAAAGCTACATGTAAAAAAAAAAGATACAAACGAAACTTATCTTCATGCCTTTTCTAAATAAACATTACTTTTAAATACATCAAGCTTATAATGAAATGATACTTTATAACCAAATTCAAAGCTTTAAGATAAGGATCTTCATTTATTTTCAGAAAGCGTCACCAATGGAGAAACCCCTGTGATATCAAGAAGCAAAACATAATTCTGTAAACATTTTTGTGACAATTATTACGAGTTTAGCTTACCTGATCACAGAGTCTGGATTAGCCATTTAGTAAATACCTTAGTGAGGGGGTAGACAGGGGGTACCCTTCTCCCTACTTTCGCCCCCTATCTCCCACCTCCAACTTTTAGAATTTTTTTTTCTCTCCCAACTATTTTTTGTCTCCCACCTCCCACCTCCCTCAATAGCTGTCCACCCCCTCCTTAGTAGATCTAAAAACATTTACAATTTTACAATTCTAACCTAGAAAAATTTATCAACTGTTTTTCACAAAATTTGGGAACCAAACGTATGTTTTTGCTGCATCAAAATTAAAATGTTCTAATTTTGATTGGAATTTAGTGTTGCTTTCTTCTTTTGTCATTTCAATTTTCATTTTCTCAATCTCTACCCTTTCCCTCATTTCAAGTTCTGCCTGCCTTTCTTCTTTTTCTTTTTCCAATTGTTTTAATTTAACTTCGTTTTCCAGTTGTTTTAATGTAAGTTCATGTTCTAATTCAAGCTGTTGTAATTTGATAGCGTCAACATTTTCGACCTTAAGTTCAAGAGCCTCTTCACCTAAAATTTCTGCGTCAACTAATTTGTCTATTACCAAATTTTTTATAATTTGTTTTCTCATAGATATTCTAAAGTCTAATTTCAGATGTTTAGCAAGCAACACTAATTCCTCTTTCTTTAAATTATCAAACCCTTCCAGGTCTGGCGTTTCCAAAAATTTACCGGCATAAAATGCCATATTGTAGAATTTTGTTGGCTAATTCTGTTAAAATATACTTAAAAATTTTCAATGAGATATTTACGTTATCCGGACACGAGCCTCCAATTTCTGTTACGCCAGAAAATCGCCTTTTAATTGTAGCCAACAAAAGACACAAATCAATAATAAATTTAACAATATTTATTATACGTTTACAAGAAGTATTACATAAAAAGAAATGTCAACTTAACTGTCAAAATATATGTCCAATCTTATCTTTTCTTTATCCGGAAATCTTCTCGGAATCCACAGAATACTATATCCAATTGGTCACAATGTGGTATGATGTAGTTTGTAAATAAAAGTGTCAATCCAACTGCTGAGAATGTTGATGTCTATCGATGATCTTCAATTGCTTATATTTTACGATTTTATTTATCTATGTAAAATCCACCCATAAAGGATGGAAGGTTTTAAGTACTGGCGTAAAATCGCGTTTGAAATTCGCACAGGTAGACATAAAATAATTTTGTCGTTCAAAGTATTACTGGATACATAAATACAGAGTCACGTAAAATGGATATAACAAAAACAGACTTAACAGTAAAAGTTATATTATTAATTAAAATAAAATAATTGTATGACGATATACATAAGTACAGAGTCACGTCAAATGTATATCACAAAAAAAAAGACAGACTCATCTTAAGAACCATACACTCAACAAGCAATATATATATACTTTAACAAAATTTAGGCTTATTGAGAATAAAAACTAACAAAAGAACGAAAACTAAATACAATCTCAGGAAACTTTATCTTCTGCCCGGATGTGAAATGCTCTGTCAACACTTTTCACATTGTTTGATAGAAAATGAACTGCATTTTGATTTAGAGTGCCCTCTGTTATAGTTATCCCATGAGGACGCAGTGTGTCATTGTAAAATCATCCGATGACCGGAGGCCGGAGGGTGATCTTACATTGCCACACCAGTTCCGAATTTGATCACTATTTTACATCCCAGCTGTTCTAGATTATATAAAACAAACATTTACGTTTCATAACATCCAGTTAAGAACACCACACAATCATTATGATACACTTTATATATTAATATATAGTAATATACCCTTTATGAGCCTCGGACACAATTTTTAAATATGTTAAATTAACAAAGTGTTTATATCCAGTCGTCCTGATGTAGGGGTATGAATCGTGGATCTATATGCTAAAGGTTTTGAGTTTTATTGCGGATTTGACATTTCCGCCAAAATGTTACAGAACAAAGTAAAGCATGCAGAACAAAGAAACTCAAGCAAGGCTGCTAGGGTGGTTTGGTATGTGGGATCCGGTCAGATAGCCCCTGGTAGAACATATATATATATATATTTTATCTGGATCATGACAAATATAGATTAAGAATTCAATACAGTTTTAGTCTATATCTAAATATATGATGGATATGTTGTTTATTTTATGATAATTCATGTAGAATTAATAAGATGTTGATGCACATCACAATTGGGCAGTGATTTGTGTGCATCATAAAATTGCTATCTATGATGTTTATAGATATACTTGATTTTGTTTTATTGTATTTGAATTGTCTTCTCTTGACTTTGGTTGTGATTTACTTAGTAATTTTTTCCAAACATGTCCTGTCTGACCCTTATACTTGTTGTATGTTAATGATATCTGGTTGCCTCTTCTGGTGCCTTCCATTTTCGATACATAGTATTGACAGGGATGCATGTGATAAGAGGGGAAGGCCAACGCCATCATTAACGTTTTAGACGTATTTAATTCAAGAGTGATAACAGATAAGCAAGATCTAGTAAATAATTACCATATATATGCATAGGATTAGCGTAACACTTAAGCTATAGACTGCTATTAAAAAATTTAATATTAATACTTATATTATAAATTATTTATACATCTATGCTTGGGGTTTTTCAGATAAAAATAAAAGATTGTAAAACAAAATACATATTCAACGAGAAACTATTTAAAACGGTTAATTGGTCATATCCTTATATCTGTGTCAAAAGTTGAGGAAGGACACATGGGAAAAATTTCGATCCATCTTTCAATTCATTCTTGATGATATTGCATCATACTAGTTAACGGAAGAACTGGTTCCCTTTCTGAGTTCACCTGGGTTCATCCCAAGTTTTGGTGGTGTTCGTGTTGCTATTTTTTTTGAAGAATGTTTTCGTCGTTATTCGTTTTGCCATGGGATTGTTATTGTTAGAACAAATTATGAGTTATAAATGTCTCGTTGGTAACCTAACGTCCCGGTGGTATCTTTCGCTTCTTTTTTAATATACATTTTGTTACAAAAGAAGGTTGAAGTTAAAAGAGCTTAATTAAGTAGTCCTAAACAATAAATATGTATTAAGAAAATAATACCGCAAGTAGTAAGTAATATAAAACTCCTAACACATCTTTGTACATCATGATCACCTGGTGTTTTCACTATAAAGTTTAAAAAAACGTCTCTGGACGAGTGAATTTTAAACAATCAATATTCAATTTCATTATACGATGTCTTTATATTGATAGATTTCTTGGACGTGAGAGCTATGAATGTTACTTTGGTATACTCGCCTCTTTTGTTTGCGTATGCATTTGATAATGAAGGTTTAAAAGCTTAGGCAGAAACATCTAAACTCCAATCTCGTTAGGATACTTATTTTATAAGTAATCTTCCTTTAATTGATTATTGATTTTGTTCGAAACAATATGTTTTGTTTTTCAATAGCCTTATAGATTTAACACGCACTCCATGACACAGACTGATGCATGGAGAAGAATATAAATTACAATACATATAATATGTTGAATTTTTCAAACAGTGTTTTATGTTTAATGATTTAATATG
Source organism: Mytilus coruscus (assembly GCA_017311375.1). NCBI lineage: Eukaryota > Metazoa > Mollusca > Bivalvia > Mytilida > Mytilidae > Mytilus > Mytilus coruscus. The sequence continues at coordinate 73,330,360 of CM029600.1, read as the reverse complement.
TTTTGTCAGTTGATTGTTTCATATAATATACCGTATCACAACATGTAGCTTCATTTTTTAAATAAATATCAAATATTGTTTGTTTTCGGTCGTTTCAAAATTAATGATAAGATGTCTATCGTAAATCTAAATTCGATGTGTCAAATCTATATGAATAAGAACAATATAACATTCAGTATATTTATTAAAACAAAAACGAAAACCGGATTCAGCAGTCATTTTAAAATAGTCTCACCTTATGGTGTTCATGCGATTCCTTTAGTTAATTTGAGATTTTAATGAGTTTTAATGTCCCTTTGGTATCTTTAGCCTTTACTTTGTGTTCGTTACATTGACAGATATTATCTTAATGGATTTCTTAAATATGTCAGTTTTTATGAAAAAATCGGACTATATCTCTGTTATCTTAGAATATCCTAGTATAAATAAAAGCGGATGCATGGTATTCAACAATGAGACACCAAACTAAAGATACGAATTACTCAGTGGATTGGTCAATATATTTCATTATCAAACAGTAAAATTTCAAAGATCGTCTGCATCAATCATCTCTTATTTTTTACGACTTTGGCCTAAAGCACCTAGTTGCATGTTTGCAAGTTCCAAATTTAAATTTAATCATATATAACTAGTGATATAAACATTGTCAACAACACTTTCAAACCAGATATGCAAACCAACAGGCAAAAATACCGTGATCTAGAAATCATAAACTTGAAACAGAACGTTACAATACATGTACTTACTGATTCAGTCCTGAATTTTGCCAGACAATGCGGTAAACGTAAAAAATACGTTGATAGGTTCTCTGTATGGGCTATGGTTGTGCGGTCGTTGAAAAAATCAGGATTAAAATACTTGATAGAGGTATATGGCACAAGTTAAAAAGGTAAAATATTGTACGACGTCGAAGTGCATTGGAGACCCAAAATGCAAAAGATTTTGCCATATACAGCCAAGGTACTATTTTCCTTAGGTAGAAAATCTGGTTTATGCATTCCTGTCTTTCAAATATATAGTTGTGAGCGTTTCCGATGAAAGTAGATCCAGAAAAATGCTCATCAGTACGATATGGGAAATAAAAATTCTAACGATCTGTAGAGAGCATAAAATCTAAGTCTCATTTCTATTTTATTTAAATTTCAAATTTAAACTTGAAGACAAATTGAAATAATTATACCTGCTTTGTTATCTTTAAAGCCAACGTAGACAAATGTATATTGTCGCAGGGAGATATAAATCGTAAACAATCACTCTGATTCAAACAACAAATTCTCTGAAACTGACATTAGAGAGATGCGTGATTTCTTTACTGACAACATATATGTTACATGAGGTCGTGTTATTCAACAAACAATCAGTATTTCCATGATAAATGAAGGGCGAAAGATACCAGAGGGACATTCAAACTCATATGTCGAAAATAAACAGACAACGCCATGGCTAAAAAAGAAAAAAGACAAACAATAGTACACAAAACACAACATAGAAAACTAGACTAAGCAACCCGAACCCCACCAAAAACTGGGGGTGATCTCAGGTGTTTCGGAAGGGTAAGCAGATCCTGATCCACATGTGGCACACATGATAAGTAAGTGTGCTCCTCATCTTGCTGTCTGTTCCTTTATTCTTACGAGGCTGACAGGAGCTTATTAGGAGGAATGAGAAAAAGATTATCCCTTAGCTTCACGTTCATTTAGATAGAGGATATCCTCTCATTTTCATTCTGTTGTTTTTATTTTTTTCTCTCTCACTAAATAATTCAAAGTTTGGTAACTATGTTGAACGCATCTATCCCATTGAATTATTAATAAAGGATAAGACAGCTGCCTCATATATCGTGACTTAAATCTAAAAATATTGTATCAACTAGGAAAATGTTTTGAGAGTAAAACTTATAACCTAGGGCAATATAATAAAATGTAAATCTCACACTTAATTAGACATACATCTAATTGAAATCAAAGCAAAGTATGCATTTAGATTAAAAGTCTAAGAGGAGAAGGCAATTAACAATTCTTTATTCTCTATTCAAAATTATAATTAATATATATTTTAGTGTAAAATTTTCTACATGTATCTATTACTGAACAATATTTTCATTGCATTGGTTTATTGTCAATAGGATATTGTATCCTTTCCTAATCTTTATATCATAACATTATGATGAATCAAAGGTGCTAAAACTCCAACTCTTATAATTGTTTTTTTTAATATATAGGAATTTTAAAATAGACTTTTACTTCAAAGTAGTACAGAACTTAAGACCATTTTATAATTTTTTCCAATTTTATTATAAAAGCTTTTAAAGTATTTACAAGTATTGAAAGTTGAAAATACAGTAAACTTTGTTAGGAAATCTGGTTGAACATTATGCAGCCTGAGAAATCAGATCTGAATAAGTCATTTGACAAAACTATCAAGTATATTTATACATTCTATTTTATCTGTACTATAAACCGATGAATACATGCAGTTGTATAATTTTATTTAAACTAGGTTCTTTTCCATCAAACTATTTTATTAAAGTAATCGAAATGTAATCGAAAAGTAATCGATGATTACATCATAATTTTTGCTGCAATCGATTAAATTACGATTACATGTAATCGAAAATGTTGTCTATTACAGATTACAGTCGATTACTTGAAAAAATGTAATCAATTACAATCGATTACGATTACAGATTACGATTACCCCATCCCTGGTCGAAGTGCATTGGAGACCCAAAATTCAAAAGGTTTGCCATATATTGCCAAGATAATATTTTCCTTAGGTAGAAAATCTGGTTTATGCATTCCTGTCTTTCAAATATATAGTTCCCGATGAAAGTAGATCCAGAAAAATGCTCATTAGTACGATATGGGAAATAAAAATTCTAACGATCTGTAGAGAGCATAAAATCTAAGTCTCATTTTTATTTTGCAATCGTATCAAAACATTCGTCTTTTCTACCCTCTACACAAGTATTTCCAATTTCAAATATAAACTTGAAGACAAATTGAAATAATTATACCTGCTTTGTTATCTTTAAAAAAAGCCAACGTAGATAAATGTATATTGTCGTAGGGAGATATAAATCGTACTTTGTAAAAAATAACTCTGATTCAAACAACAAATTCTTTGAAACTGACATTAGAGAGATGCGTGATTTCTTTATTGACAACATATATGTTACATGAGGTCGTGTTATTCAACAAACAATCAGCATTTCCATGATAAATGAGGGGCGAAAGATACCAGAGGGACATTCAAACTCATATGCCGAAAATAAACAGACAACGCCATGGCTAAAAAAGAAAAAGACCAATAGACAAACAATAGTACACAAAACACAACATAGAAAACTAGACTGAGCAACACGAACTCCACCAAAAACTGGGGGTGATCTCATGTACTCCGGAAGGGTAAACAGATCCTGCTCCACATGTGGCAGACATGATAAGTAAGTGTGCTCCTCATCTAGCTGTCTGTTCCTTTATTCTAATGAGGCTGACTTTATACAGGACCTTATTAGAAGGAATGAGAAAATGAGATTATCCCTTAACTTCCCGATCATTTAGACAGAGGATATCCTCTCATTTTCATTCTGTTGTTTTTATTTTTTTTCTCTCTCACTAAATAATTCAAAGTTTGGTAACTATGTTGAACGCATCTATCCTATTGAATTATTAATAAAGGATAAAACAGCTGCCTCATATATCTTGACTTACATCTAAAAATATTGTATCAACTAGGAAAATGTTTTGATGACATGGTAAGTGCGGTGAGTAATTTACCTATAAAATAAAAAAAAAAAAAAAAACAATATCAAAGGTTATCTAGAATAAAAAGTGCTGTTCCATTCATATATTTATAAACAAGTATGATCAATTCTGTAAAACGACTGCTGATAATAAGCTGTATATGCAAACACAAAAAAACATCGTCTTTCAACAAGATCCCTTGTCAAATGCAATAATTTATAGCATAGTCAGATTCTTAAACTAGATACCGTTTTGGTGTTTCATTAATTATGAAAATCCTTACAGGTCTATTAGGTGCAATGTTACTCGTACAGAGGATGAAACAAATGTACACATTGACACAACTTGTTTCCGTTAATCCTTTTAGTGGTGCAGGATTACAAATAAAAACAAAATTCGAAGATCTCAATTTCACAATAGTTCATAGTTGATGAACATCAAAATGTTTTAGAATAAACCATTGATATGAAAACATTAAGTGAAACCTATTTTGTTTAATACTGGTGTTGTTTATATTTTATTATCCTTTGTCTTTCAACAATATATTATTATTATTATTATTATTATTATTATTAATTTTATTATGATTATGATTATGATCATTATTATGATTATGATTATTTATTTTATTTATTTTATTATCATTATTATTATTACCATTATTTTTATTATCATTATTATAATTACCATTATTATTATTATTATAATAATACTAATTCATCATCATCATCATCATCATCATCATCATCATCATCATCATCATCATTATTATTATTATCATTATTAATATTATTATTATTAAGTTGGAGAAAAACGTTTTAATTGGTATGAATTAACTTGCAAATGGATATCAATTTAAATAAGCAAATATGTAGAATAAAATGGGATACAACACCTTAATATGAATTTTTTATTTTCTTCTTCGATTAGAGCTATATCTAAAATTGGCCATATGCACATAAGTCAGTCTTACCTGACCATTTGACTTATTAACGATAAAACTGTCATTATTCCACAATGACTCTTCGTAAATTGTAAGAGACTAATAGATTACTGTAGTACATGTACCAATGTTGTAGTTATGTATGACATCCATTCCTACGATGCCTGTTTTGCAATATGTTTTATCTTGCAAGCTTGAAACAAATGATTAAAGAAACGATATGAATGTACTTATTTAATTTTCAAAACTGAAAAAAGACCATATAAAATTAATAATTTACAATCCTTTATGAAAATTTGCAGCAAAAGAAATTGATCTTGTATTTAAACAAACATAACAAAGTACATTATCCTGTCCATCCATAACATCGGCTTATTAAAAGTCTTTGATAATCAGTACCTAATGGTTTGTTTTTAATTCAGTATGTTTGTTATACTGTTTTTGGCCTAATGCACAAATATATAGATATTCTATTGAAAAGATAATGTGTAAAATAGAATCCGGAGTAAAATATTTGATAAATAAATGCTGCTATAAAGGGATTTGAAAATTTCAAGAACACAGATTATAAAGTAAAATCACAAAAATACCGAACTCCGAGGAAAATTCAAAACGGAAAGTCCTTAATCAAATGGTAAAATCAAAAGCTCAAACACATCAAACGAATGGATAACAACTGTCATATTCCTGACTTGGTACAGGCATTTTCTTATGTAGAAAATGGTGGATTAAACCTGGTTTTATAGCTAGCTAAAATACGGCAATTCTACAATATGCAACAATACGCGTGAAGTAAGCAGGTTTAAATTATATTTACGATGTCATTGACTCTACGATAGTGGAATGTATGTAAAATGTAAAAATAAAGTGGAAGAGAACGCATGTAGACATCTTTATGTTTCTTCTTCTTAAATATAATTATATTTTTCAATATAACATGTTTGATTGATTGTTGGTTGCTTAACGTCCAGTGTTTCAATATAACAGAACTTTAAACAACTGTCATTCAAGTGGAAAGTTATACAATCATTTGTATGCTTTCATATGGAAGGCACATATTTGAAAAGTATTAAACATGTACATGTAAAAGTAAATGATTTAATTGAAAACAAGAATATTGTTTTTCATAAGCATGATAAATAAAGTGATTTAACTTTGCCTAATGATGTGTTTAAGTGGTAAATATTAAAATATAACCTTTGCAAGAGATTTTCAGGTAAATGAGTATCAAAATCAGTCTCATAGCAGTATCCATATCAAATTGGAAATAGTAAAACGAACATATATACAACCGGTGCAAGCACTAAGAGCTAAATTTACAAGTGTCCAATTTATACAGATACTGATCTTTCATTCGCTGAAACAGTCGCCTAATTCAGTTAAATGTTTTCAGTCAATGTATGATATTGAATAAAGAGATGTGGAAGGACAGCCAATGAGATAACTATCAACCAGAGTTAAACGAAGTGGTTATTACCAATAATATATCACCGAATGACATTCAACAATGAGCAAAATGAATACCGTATACTCGGCTAAAAAGGCCCCGACATGAAAAATGTGAAACAATTGAAACGGGAAAACTGACGGCCTAAATTAACAAGACATTTTACGAAATATAAACTTGATCTACATGAACCAACTACAACCACTGAACTATATGCTCCTGAGACTTGGGACAGGCACATAAAGACAGTGGCGGAGTTAAACATGTTCGTGAGCTTACAATACTCTCCAAACCTGGGACAGTGGTAGCACAACATAAGAATAAAAACGAACAAAATCGGTTTCAATAAGTTGCAATTTGGCTTAACTAAAAAAATCGGTACGAAATTCAGAAGCCACTTACAAAAGATAAAAGACACAAAGCACCGAATAAGAGTACTCGCAGATACTGTAAGATAGTTCAAAGCCAATTACAACTTATAAACCAATTCATGTTCTCCCAGACTAAAGTATCAATCAGTGCATATCCAACGGATTTAGTTTAAAGACGTCAAAAACAGTCTGAAAAACCCCCAAAAGCCGAATATCTGAGAGCCAAGGATTTATATGAACCGAAAAAATTGAAGAGCTATATGACTTATTTCAAACTGCTTCCGCGGAATTTTGAAGAAGAATGACTAATATCAAAATCACTGGGCTGCTGTATCCCAATTATTCTCACATTAACCAATTATGTCTGTTTGGGTTGCTTACACAATTTTGTAACAATAATGGAACTATAAACAAATGTCATACAAGTTGTAGTTTTAGCTAGCTACAAAACTAGGTTTAACCCACCATTTTGTTTCGGACAAACCTGTAGCATATCAAGAATATGACAGTTGATTTTCACTCGTTCCGTTGATTGATAACATTTGATTTTGTCAGTTTTATTGACCTCCCCTTTCAAATTGTCCTTGGAAATTGGTATTTTAGTTATCCTTTTGCACATAAATTTTGTAGTCACTGTCTCGGTTTAACCGATAAAAAGCGTCGCTGTCTCAACTGACTAACGACATGTTTTTGCGATCAATAGACCTATAAACACCAGAATAATCGTCTAATCTGTTATGTAACCGATTGTGCTATTCCAAATTGTGGCATTCACGAGTAGACTAATTTTGATATGAAACGGTTATTTAAGTCTTGGCATCATCTGAAAAATCTTAATAATAATTTTTTTTCGGTAATGATCAGTCTTTTAGGCAACTTTCACACTTATCCACTGCGATAAATTCAGTACTGTTCAGAAAAGTCGCTTGCATTTAATTCAGTGGCTTTTTAGACAATTTAGTATAATGTTGATGTATATAGGTAAATAAAAACTACTAAAAGGTCCAAACATAGACAGAACATAATTGACTGCGGGCGAAATGTATGAACAGTACTGAATTTAACGCTGTTGATCTGAAAATTAACTGAAAGACTGAAAAATACTGAATAACATATTTTTCAGTGTTTAAAGAACTTTTCAGATCAAAATGATTCGTTAAGATAAAAATTCATTTACCAAGGATTTTGACTGAGTGTGAATTCGCATGGCAGGGTTGTGCATGCATATGCGTATCCAGTCGACACATCTGATCTTGCTCGTTTTGGAGGACATATGATTCCCTGAGTTTTTGTTGGTACCTCGATTTGTCTCGTTTTAATCTATTTACGAAATTTTAACATCGAACACTAATGTCGGCTTCAATAACTTTGATAACACAAGTAGCAGATCAAACTAGTAGCACACTACTTAAACAAGTTAAAAGATTTTAAGAAAAAAAAATCACAAGATGAAGATATACATTTTACGATGATGGTAAGTTGAAATGATTAGACAATTCTGATTAGAAGCTTTTCGTCTATCATTTTATATCCTGAACAAGTTAAATAACGTTTTTGAAACAGTATTATTTATATTGAATCTACAATGCACAGATATAAATTTTATCTACATTAATGGCATTACCACCCAGAAAAAAAATTAATATTTTTTTAAGTTAGTAATGTTTATGAGTGTTGTTATGAAATTAAAAAAAGTAGAACTACTTCGTTATTTCTGTCTGTCTTGTTTACTTTTTGTTTTGAGCATAAAGCAGGCTGTTGGTTTTTCTCTTATTCGAATTTGTTTCACCTTGTTATGCCTTTTACAGCTATTTTTGTCGCAATTAAAATTAAACAGAATTGACCACCATCAAATTTTCTATTGAATAAAAAATATGTTTTTGTCACTGTCTGGGTGCAAAGATGGCCGAGTTCCATTCATGCTTTCACCTTTTAGTGTACAGAAATTTGTTTTCTTGTCATATTCTGCTGCAGTACAGGCTGTCTTGGTAATGCACATTGTTGTACACTGAATTGCACTTTGTGCTACAGACGAGTCTATGACAGGACCTAAGTATTTGTATCCGATATGTCCACAGGCATAGGCAGTATTAGTTCTGCTTTCCAAACCTGAAAAAGTAACAATACATAACTGCTAAGCATTTGAAGAAAAAAATATAACTTATTACGAGTGTCAACGAACCCATTTCTTGTTCACCTTTGATAAATAAAATAAAAACAATTAGCAGATTAGGGTGACAGAAATGTTGAAAACACAAACGGATAACAAATAAAACTATCAAAGTGCTACTCTGTTTAGTCAATATTAAGTTCTGCCTTAAAGTTGGACCCAACAGATAATATGTGTATAACCTGTAATAATAAGACTTGTCTAGGTTTTATGAACTTAGAATAACAAACGAAACATTTTACTATTCATAAAATAGAAATAAAGGATACAACAATCAAGTCTGCCTCATATCTAGAAACTAATGATAAGGTTCGGTTGAGGACAAACAACTATAGCAAAAGAGATTATTTCATCTTTCCAATTGTGAAATTTCGTTTTCTATGTAGCAATATTAAGAAAAACATAAGTATACAAAACACAACATAGAAAACAAAAATTTTGCCAACTCGAACACCACCAAAACTGAGGTAGATCTCAGGTGCTCGGGAGGGACAGCAGATGCTGTTTCACATGTTGCACCCGTCATGTTGCTCAAGAATGTACAAACCCGGTAATATGTCTAATTCGGTAGATCACATTTGAAGAAAAGAGGACGGGATTTTTGCTACGACTATTGGAACATATCCGTTCTCATCTGTGATAAACATAACGGCCAAACAACTCGTGATGTCGTCCGTAAAATTTTCGAATGTATGATTTCAACTTCACCACTTATGACTCTTGGTTTAATAGCTTCCTTGTAAGCAGCAACCCTCTTTCAAGGAAATCATGTTAAGATATGATAGCCGTAAATTATATTAGAAAATATGGGATACAAGCGCCACATAGAAATTAAATAAGTGTCGGTGGTACCAGCTTCTTAGACAGCTGGTAACTTTAATGAGTGTTTACAATTACTATGTCGGCTTACCTACCAAAGTTTTGTGTCTGTGGAAGAATTTAGTAACATTGTTTTTAGTAATTTGTGATTACGAAATCCTTGAATCAATATTTACAAGTAAAACATTTAATACATTTACTGAAATCCAAAACGTCACTACAAACACTGGCATATCGAACAAGTTGTGATATATTAACACCGTAAGATGGTGCCAAAGGAACATCACCGTCCAAAATTGGAAAATTAAAATTAACAATAGGGAACGATAATTTGTTCCTTTTGTCATAAATTTTTATGTATTTTCCCGGGTAAAACTGAAATATCTAAATCTGGGTTAGGACAATTGGTGCCGTTTATATGTGATATATGATGAAATATTGAAATACATGTTTGTTTCCATAATACTTGTAAACTGTTTATACAATGTTCAATTACTCATAGCTCCGTTGCATTGTCTGCAATTTCAAGTTTAATAGCTACTTTGTCTTAAGTTCAAATAAATCGGAAGTCTTTTCATGTCTAAACTATACCTTATCCTGACTTGTGCAGAAAATTCAACATACCGGTAACAACAGGATAATTGTGCCCTCCTATTATAATTTTATATACATTTTATAATTCAAAGATATTTTCATCATGAGTTCTACAGAAATTCCAAGTCCTCAAGCTTTCATTTGAAACCAAAACTACCCAAATATTTCACCTATTGACAATGATACAGCTATGCGTAGAAACTATTTTGTGTATGTTCTTTCAGACCGGGCCCGAATTAGTGTTTCTATACCTATAAGAGTTGTTCAAGGGGTTCGTAACGTCCAGACAGCGTAGGAGTCTTTCGACATGAGGCATTAAACTTAACATCAGAAGTGGTTGGAAATTTAAACATCCCGCACAGCCAAGCTAACACTCCATTTTAACAAGGGTATTACTGTCGGTCAAAAGAAGACCAATATGTGACCATTTGTTTATATCCCAGAACTCATACCCCCTGTCAAGGTAACCAATAACATTTTCTGTCAAGCTGTGATATTTTACACCAGTATCATATAAGGTTATTGACTTCTAAAACTGACTATGGATGTATCTGTGTCTGAAGAAACAACAACACCCTTACAATCAACAGATATTGGTAGGTTGTCTTGCGTTACTTAAACATGTATATCATTACTGTAAAAGCTAATATGAATTCATAATTTGTTTTCTACTTTTTCTGGCACGTAGTTGATACGCTACTTACTGGTTGACTGTTTATAATCGAGTGTATTATAAGCTTAGCAGTAGTTGCCTATATATTGACATAATTTTAAACATTACTAACTATATTATACTTTATTCTCCGTTGAGGTATCTAGAAATTATTACGATTCAAAGGATCCTACTCCTTCAGGGTCAAGTTGACCTTCAGTGTACTTGATTGATTGATTGTTAATGTTTAATGCCACTTGCAATAGTCTTTGTTATGTCATGGTGGCTAGTTATTTATTGATGTACAAACCAAACAACAAACTTCGGCAGTAAAAGAAACCGGCATTTCCAGTCAATTATGATCAGTGTTGACAGGCCAGTGCCTACTGTAGATTTTACCATTTCATGTAAGCCCTTTTTGTCATATACTACTTACTATTGAAGTTTCTATAAATTTTTTCTGCAAATTATTTAGTTTAAGCATTCCTGAAGAAAGTTAATCCAGAAATGCGCTTCAAAGCACACAAATTAATAAAATGTTATTTGAATGCTTCTTATACGAGCAAGTCCGTTTTTGTTTTGAATTCTGCACTGCAAAAGAAGAAGCTATCTTTTCACTCACTTGCAAATAAAACAGACATTGTTAAGTTAGTTAATATGATTACCTGACTCCAACGTGACGTTGATTATATTTCCATATATTTCTATTTCACAAATAACTAAAGTTAAAATCACGTCGTCTTATCCTGACAAACCGTCCTCTTGTGTTGGGGAACAAGTTATAGTGATTTGCTGAACTGCTGTGGACTGATATTGACAGAAATATATTTCCCATTGCTAAATTATTCCAACGATTACATGTACCTGGCGAAATAACTTCAACATCAAAGTTTGCAAGAGAGTCAACTGAAAATTAAATAGATATGAGAATAAGTTGACTATGATCATATGAGAGTTTTTGTGACAACTATTCACAATGAAGGTATAATGAAAGTATAATTTTATCTGTAGATTTTTTGGTATTGTAGTTTTTCTTAGCGGACATGTTTATCCTTTTTCACATCGATTTTGGTAAATATTTCGGTAAATATATAGGAAATTGAACATGAACAATGGTCCCTACTATATATAAGGTGTATTTGAATGTGTCTAATATACCAATGTTTTTTGGGGGAAATAAGAATTTTATGTTTTCTAGACACAACAAATGCAGCGGAAAACAGTTTATTTTACCCCCAAAAAGTGACCCCATTGTCAATATGATTGTAAGCTTTATTTTTCCTTATTTTATTTGCTCTTGCTTGACTGAATACCAGCATGTCTAACCATGATTGCTTATAATTTCTGTATTACTTCTTTTAGTTCTATTAATTTTTTATCTGTAATGTTAAAGGAAAACTTCAAATATAATTATTATCAATTTATTTATTGTTAATTAAGTGATACAATTATGAAATTATTAGATGTCTAGTTATTGTATACCATATAAATATGAAGATGTGATTTGATTGTCAATAAGATAACTCCCTAGAAGACAATATCTCGTCCTCGTTGGTCTCTAGTTATAGATTCTTGGTGCTGTAGGTGTGTAACATTTTATTTACAATTCAGTAACTAATTTTGATTTATTTGTCTTTGTACGATTTTGTTCCTTGATTGCTTATAATTTCTATATTACTTCTTTTAGTTCTATTTATTATTTTTATCTGTAATAATAAAGGAAAATTTCAAATATAATTATTATCAATTTATTTATTGTTAATTAAGTGTACAATTATGAAATTCAGGGCGTAGCTAGGCCAAAATGATGTGTACTCAATGCCGTGGAAGGAAGTCATACGGCGAGGTGTCTGGGGCCGCTCAATGTCCCAGAAGCTCTGGAGTAAATGATGCAAAATCCTGCATTCTCGCGATTTCCTGGGACTTAAAATGACCTCACATTTTAATGAGTAACAAGTCAACTTTTAAAATAATTAAATTTGAAAAAAAATTAATTAGACAAAGCAAACTTCTAATGTGTAGAAGGTAGAACTTGTTTATATATTAGGTACAATTAAAATATATAGTGCCACTACCATATATTTTAATTGTTACCTAATCAGTCTCAACCATTATACATTAGAAAATTAAAATTTCTATAAAGCCAACACCGTGCAACTTAAATGGACTTTTTGTTATTGAGAAAATACATAAATAAATGGAGTCACATTTCTCTATGTTTTATCTTATAGAGAAGAAACAGTCTTTCTTTTAGCTTTTAATTCTTAAAGTTAAATCTGAAAGTCAATGACCATTTCCTTTCCTTTCATCTACTGAAGATGCCCAAAACCGTGTCTGTTGAAATATTTTTTCACGGTATATGTTCAATAGACCAAGCCCAGATTAACAATTGCCTTTCATTGTATTTCTCTAGTCTTCTCATGGTACCGAAAGATCGTTCTGTCGTTGCCGTCAAGACCGGCATACATGCATATACGTTAAGTATATTAAAGTTTCCAGTATAAATCCTTGTTTATAATATCATAATTAGGAAACCTTTAACTATATATAAATACGTTTGAAGTTCAGAAATCTACAAGGAAAAGCACCAAATTCAGTATTTCCGATTTCTATTTATCTACTTCTCAAACGAGAGTATATCATTTTACCAAGCAAGGAGAACAAGCACTTTTAATCATGTGATATATGATGAAATATTGAAATACATGTTTGTTTCCATAATACTTGTAAACTGTTTATACAATGTTCAATTACTCATAGCCCCGTTGCATTGTCTGCAATTGCAAGTTTAATAGCTACTTTGTCTTAAGTTCAAATAAATCGGAAGTCTTTTCATGTCTAAACTATACCTTATCCTGACTTGTGCAGAAAATTCAACATACCGGTAACAACAGGATAATTGTGCCTCCTATTATAATTTTATATACATTTTATAATTCAAAAGATACTTTCATCATGAGTTCTACAGTAATTCCAAGTCCTCAAGCTTTCATTTGAAACCAAAACTACCCAAATATTTCACCTATTGACAATGATACAGCTATGCGTAGAAACTATTTTGTGTATGTTCTTTCAGACCGGGCCCGAATTAGTGTTTCTATACCTATAAGAGTTGTTCAAGGGGTTCGTAACGTTCAGACAGCGTAGGAGTCTTTCGACACCAGGCATTAAACTTAACATCAGAAATGGTTGGAAATTTAAACATCCCGCATAGCCAAGCTAACACTCCATTTTAACAAGGGTATTACTGTCGGTCAAAAGAAGACCAATATGTGACCATATGTTTATATCCCAGAACTCATACCCCCTGTCAAGGTAACCAATAACATTTTCTGTCAAGCCGTGATATTATACACCAGTATCATATAAGGTTATTGACTTCTAAAACTGACTATGGATGTATCTGTGTCTGAAGAAAGAACAACACCCTTACAATCAACAGATATTGGTAGGTTGTCTTGCGTTACTTAAACATGTATATCATTACTGTAAAAGCTAATATGAATTCATAATTTATTTTCTACTTTTCTGGCACGTAGTTGATACGCTACTTACTGGTTGACTGTTTATAATCGAGTGTATTATAAGTTTAGCAGTAGTTGCCTATATATTGACATAATTTTAAACATTATTAACTATATTATACTTTATTCTCCGTTGAGGTATCTAGAAATTATTACGATTCAAAGGATCCTACTCCTTCAGGGTCAAGTTGACCTTCAGTGTACTTGATTGATTGATTGTTAATGTTTAATGCCACTTGCAATAGTCTTTGTTATGTCATGGTGGCTAGTTATTTATTGATGTACAAACCAAACAACAAACTTCGGCAGTAAAAGAAACCGGCATTTCCAGTCAATTATGATCAGAGTCGGAGGTTAGAACTAAACTCAGTGTTGACAGGCTAGTGCCTACTGTAGATCTTACCATTTCATGTAAGCCCCTTTTTGTCATATACTACTTACTATTGAAGTTTCTATAAATTTTTCCTGCAAATTATTTAGTTTAAGCATTCCTGAAGAAAGTTAATCCAGAAATGCGCTTCGAAAGCACAAAAATTAATAAAGTGTTATTTGAATGCTTCTTATACGAGCAAGTCCTGTTTTTGTTTTGAATTCTGCACTGCAAAAGAAGAAGCTATCTTTTCACTCACTTGCAAATAAAACAGACATAACTTGTTAAGTTAGTTAATATGATTACCTGACTCCAACGTGACGTTGATTATATTTCCATATATTTCTATTTCACAAATAACTAAAGGATTAAAATCACGTCGTTTTATCCTGACAAACCGTCCTCTTGTGTTTGGGGGACAAGTTATAGTGATTTGCTGAACTGCTGTGGACTGATATTGACAGTGAAATATATTTCCCATTGCTAAATTATTCCAACGATTACATGTACCTGGCGAAATAACTTCAACATCAAAGTTTGCTAGAGAGTCAACTGAAAATTAAATAGATATGAGAATAAGTTGACTATGATCATATGAGAGTTTTTGTGACAACTATTCACAAAGTAAGTATAATGAAAGTGTAATTATATCTGTATTTTTTTGGTATTGTAGCGTTTATCCTTTTACACATCGATTTTGGTAAATATTTCGGTAAATATATAGGAAATTGAACATGAACAATGGTCCCTACTATATATAAGGTGTATTTGGATGTGTCTAATATACCAATGTTTTTGGGGGAAATAAGAGTTTTGTGTTTTCTAGACACAACAAATGCATCGGAAAACAGTTTATTTTACACCCCAAAAGTGACCCCATTGTCAACATGATTGTAAGCTTGATATTTTCCTTATTTTATTTGCTCTTGCTTGACTGAGTACCAGAATGTCTAACCATGATTGCTTATAATTTCTGTATTACTTCTTTTAGTTCTATTTATTTTTTTATCTGTAATGTTAAAGGAAAACTTCAAATATAATTATTATCAATTTATTTATTGTTAATTAAGTGATACAATTATGAAATTAGATGTACAGATTGTCTAGTTATTGAATACCATGTAAATATGAAGATGTGATTTGATTGTCAATAAGACAATTCCCTAGAAGACAATATCTCGTCCTCGTTGGTCTCTAGTTATAGATTCTTGGTGCTGTAGGTGTGTAACATTTTATTTACAATTCAGTAACTAGTTTTTGATTTATTTGTCTTTGTACGATTTTGTTCCTTGATTGCTTATAATTTCTATATTACTTCTTTTAGTTCTATTTATTTTTTTATCTGTAATGTTAAAGGAAAATTTCAAATATAATTATTATCAATTTATTTATTGTTAATTAAGTGATACAATTATGAAATTCAGGGGCGTAGCTAGGCCAAAATGATGTGTACTCAATGCCGTGGAAGGAAGTCATACGGCGAGGTGTCTGGGGCCGCTCAATGTCCCCAGAAGCTCTGGAGTAAATGATGCAAAATCCTGCATTCTCGCGATTTCCTGGGACTTAAAATGACCTCACATTTTAATGAGTAACAAGTCAACTTTTTAAAATAATTAAATTTGAAAAAAAAAATTAATTAGACAAAGCAAACTTCTAATGTGTAGTAGGTAGAACTTGTTTATATATTAGGTACAATTAAAATATATAGTGCCACTACCATATATTTTAATTGTTACCTAATCAGTCTCAACCCACTATACATTAGAAAATTCAAATTTCTATAAAGCCAACACCGTGCAACTTAAATGGATTTTGTTGTTGTTGAGAAAATACATAAATAAATGGAGTCACATTTCTCTATGTTTTATCTTATAAGAGAACAAACAGTCTTTCTTTTAGCTTTTAATTCTCAAAGTTAATTCTGAAAGTCAATGACCATTTCCTTTCCTTTCATCTACTGAAGATGCCCAAAACCGTGTCTGTTGAAATATTTTTTCACGGTATATGTTCAATAGACCAAGCCCAGATTAACAATTGCCTTTCATTGTATTTCTCTAGTCTTCTCATGGTACCGAAAGATCGTTCTGTCGTTGCCGTCAAGACCGGCATACATGCATATACGTTAAGTATATTAAAGTTTCCCGAGTATAAATCCTTGTTTATAATATCATAATTAGGAAACCTTTAACTATATATAAATACGTTTGAAGTCCCGAAATCTACAAGGAAAAGCACCAAATTCAGTATTTCCGATTTCTATTTATCTACTTCCCAAACGAGAGTATATTATTTTTACCAAGCAAGGAGAACAAGCACTTTTAATCTCGAGGCATGTATAGTTAAATCGAGGGAACATGTTGAACGAGGCACCCGTCTTGCACGACCGAACGTAGAATAAAAAAGTAAAAACACGTTGATCGTCAAAAAAAAAACCGGCGAAGACGTTGTAAGAAAATTACCATTAACAATCGTAAGTTTATATTAAGTTTGACTGGACTGTTTAAAAAATCTGTTATGCCGACGTATGTAAGACTATACATATCTCACAGGATAATCATAAGAATGACTTGTTGCCCAAGAACGTCATATTTCATTTCATCAGTTATTTTGAAATCTTCAGAAATGTCAGGGTAAGGAGGCATTGCAGCCGTAACAATTGTGTTCTGACACCCCGAAGACTCAGCTATTTTAATTGTCTGCATCAGCAACACAATCACGATGCTGTTCCGTACATGAAAAGAGTAGACTAGTTTCCGGAACGAAATATAGTTACAAAGTGACTATTAGCATATTTTTATAATACTTTTAATTTATTCTATTACTTTAGTTTTATTCTTACTAGATTTGCCATATTTTTATTTTTGTCAAATTTTCGATGTGTACGCAACTGCGTTTTTGCGTACGGGTTGCTACGCGCCAGAAATTAGATGTACAGATTGTCTAGCTATTGTATACCATATAAATATGAAGATGTGATTTGATTGTCAATAAGATAACTCCCTAGAAGACAATATCTCGTCCTCGTTGGTCTCTAGTTATAGATTCTTGGTGCTGGAGGTGTGTAACATTTTATTTACAATTCAGTAACTAGTTTTTGATTTATTTGTCTTTGTACGATTTTGTTCCTTTTGTCATATGACTCATGACGTGGAATTTTTAATTCTAGCTTTCGGGTTGTTGGTTCTTGGTGCAGTTGGGTCCGGAGGTGCAATTCGGAAGATGAGATTGTTATAGTGTTGTTTTCATTTTGTGAAAAACTTTTTATTAGCGTCTTTGTCAGTTGTACAAGTCAGTACCAAGTACGGATTGAGACAGTTGTTTTCTATAATGAGTTTATTTCTATTCGTTCTATTAGTTGATATAGTCTAACATTTGATTTTGTCAGATTTTACGGACGTTTTAAATTCAATGGACTTCCCCCTTATTGAATTCTCCTTAGAGATCGGCATGTTTGTTAATACTTTTTTATGAAGTTTAATGCGGCGTTCACACAGTGCCGATTATGGCTCCCGTTTGAGATCAGACAGCGATAAGACACGAAAAGTGAAAAAATCGGATTACTATCCTCAATGATCTGGAATGTCCTATCATTATCTGAACGCAGTCGTATACGTTCGTAACAGATTCCTACGGATCGGGAATGGTCCGGAGAGGTCGGCCAAGCCCCCCTGACAGTTAGGTGCGTCCCGTAACATTCGGGAAACTCAGCCGATATTTCTAGTCGGATTACAATCATGACTATGTCGTGACAGATTCTGCTGTATCGCATTAAAATCGTAACAATGTTCTGTGTTTTCTGGACGGTGTCCTGCGGAACGGGCATGATCTGGAGAAAGTTGTCATTGCTGTTGTTTTGCCGATTGAGTCCAGATTGCAACCAGATCTTGCCGAATGCGAACCGTCTTTGCCGAAACCGTTCCGGAACAGTCACGTCACTAATACGAAATTCGGCAATAACAGAACACAATACGACCAAGCCGTTTGCAATTAGGTACAGCAGATTGTGATAGGATTGCGTTCCAACAGTACCTGATCATCCCGAATATGGCGACAGTTTTCTAACGGATATCTCCCGTCAGCGTCGGTTCACTGTCTTGTCACTGTCTGATCTCTGTCGGATCGTATTCGGTATAATCGGGACGCTGTCGGGACTGATTCTGTCCATTTTTACCATGTGAGAGATACACATCGAATTAATATCGGATTGAGAACCGTATAATCGGGAAAAATTCAGCTGGAAACGACTGAATTTGGACGCTTCCTGAACAATATCTGATTGTTGTCGTGATTAAATAAATGTTTTTACAAATTTTAATTAGAGTTTCAATTTACAGCCGGCTTAACAAAAACTTCAGAAATCGACTCAACTAAGATATGCAAAATTTTGCATTTGTTAAAGTACGTTGTAACGTAATGATGACTTTTATTTAGTTATATAATGATTAGAAACTGAAAAGTTAACACGTAGTACTTACCACAACAATCCGTCCGTCCATAAATATCTATATAATCAACAGTATAAACATTCTGAAGGTCGACTGACCACCATTCCTGTTTATGTTCAATATGTTCTGTATGTGCACAAAAAATTGTTGCCCACCCATTCACGCATGTCTCCATCAACGGCATAGTCAGAGTCACAACATACATACTCTGGCTCATAAATGGAAGACATCTCTGTGGGTTTCTTCAATGCAATGTTTACATCTGAAAAGGCTTAAACAACAAAATACTCTTGGATATCAAAACATATATACACTGAATCATACAATTATCGATATTGATTAAAAGAAAATTGTTGGGATTTTGCTTGTTTTGATGAGTATTTTATCCTTTTTTCATATTTATAGGGTTTGTTTGTTGTCAATATCAATATTAATATTATAATTATATTTATTATAATAATAATATCAATTTTATCAGTTAAATGCGAACAGTCTTTTCTGCTCTTTGGTCGGGTTGCTGTCTCTTTGGCACATTCCCCGTTTCAATAATCAGTTCTATTTTGACTATATTATATATTTAAATACTACAAACAGAGAAATTCATTTTTTTCAAATACTGTATTTTTAAAATTGAATCTGCCAAAAAAAAAGTATATTTAAAACCATTTGTACTTCATTACAATAATACATTACCACTTGTAGTAAATAGATATAACAGTCCTAACGCATTTTTGTACATCATGATCACCTGGTGTTTTCACTATATAATTTGAAAAAATGTCTTTTGCCGAGTAAATTCAAAATAATCAATATTATTTTATCACACAATATCTTAACATTTATATGTTTCATTTAGACCTTTGAGATGTAAATGCCAGCTTGTAATTTCCGCCTCTTATGCAAATGAATTAGTTACACAATGATATACGTTTAAGCAGTATAGATAACAGTCTTCCTGATTTATCATTTCGTGTGGATACTGATGAAATACGTATTCTGTCTTTAATAGATAATTAAATGTGTTCGAAACGATATATTTTTTCAAAAGCTCTAAAGAGTTAACGTGCAGTGTATGACAAAGACTAGAAAATGTAAAACTGATGCACGGAAATGATAGTCAGTTAAGACAAAATCCGTTACCTAATTCAAAACAGATCATTTTAGGATTTAATCCTTAAATTAAGATTTTTTTCTAAGGTGATTGTTTTATATATAATTCCTTATCACATATGTAAATGTAGCTTTATATGTTTTATATTAATGTAATATTGTCTTAACTCAGTCGTTTCAAAAATATTTTGATGATATACTTTATTAATCTATAACTAATGAAGTGGCAAATCTGTATGTATAAATGAAGCAATTTAATACTTAATTTATTAATCGGATCGGAGTTTGCAGTCATACAATAGTCTCCTTTTGAAGTGCATGCTGTTTCTAAGGTTAACATGATTTGTACCTTGTTAGTCAAATTTTGAGATTTGATCATCGGTTAACTACAGTTGCCTAAATATATTAACTTTGATAAGAAAATTAGAGTATTATTTTGCATTTTGTAATATTGAAAAATTAGACTATTGGCTATTATAAAATGCAAAATCACTTGTTATTAATCAATAAGTTTTAATGTTACACGGAGGTGTCACTTGTAGAGTAAAATTTCAGACCTTCCGTAACCCGGAAGTTACAAAATAGTTTTTTTGTGTGGTTTAATTGGCTCAAATCATACCTTCCTGTATGACGTTTTGTTTGTTTTTTCGATGTTAATCGCATTAACCATTGTGTTATTTATGAAACACGTAACATTACATTCATTTTTTTCAGGTTATTACTTTTTTTGAATTGAACGGGGGTCATTATCCAACAGATTAACTGTGCAAATACTAAGCTCGAAATTAAATTATACGTTATTTGATTGAAATAAAAATAAAATAAAAACTTGCCTCTAAGAAAAAAGTAAAATAACAAAAATACAGAACTCAAAGAAAAATTCAAATCAGAAAGTCCCTTATCAAATGGCAGATTCAAAAGCTAAAACTCATCAAACGAATTGAAAACAACTGTCATATTCCTGACTTGGTACAGGCATTTTCTTATGTAGAAATTGGTGGATTAAACCTGGTTTTATAGCTAGTTAAACCTCTCAATTGTATGACTGTTGCATAAAATTCCACTATATTGACAACAATGTATAAAAAAAAAAAACAAACACACATATTAGAAAACGACACGTTTTGTCACGACTGTATTCATAGATTTTTAAGAGATATATTCACTATCAACATGAAATTAATGAATGTGTAATGTACAAACATTGTATTTACAAAAAAAAAAGTTTTCTTTTTTAAATGATGTTTACATAAATAAAGTAAATAATCATTATCAAAATATGGAAATAAAAATCGAATGTGTATTGTCTATCTCTAATTATTTTTAAAATAATAACTGTTAAAAGTGGTAAATCAACTATATTTTCAAGAAATGTTGACATTTTTCATATTATTTTGTGAAGATTAAATGTTTTAGTTATTTCGGTTTTTATCAATATATGACAGTTGTGTTTTTAATTCGTTTGGAGTTCATTTTTTTGTTATTTTACTTTTACCGGTGTTCATATTATCGCATTTTATGCTATGAATATTTCAATAGGAGATGATCAAAAGAAGCCGATATTGATACGTTTAACGCTGTACAAAAGCTACTTTAAGATAGTACAGATATAGATATAGACATTATATATGTAAACATGATTTCTTGTGACTTCTTGAACTACCTTGCTCAAGTTATTAGAACTAGTATCATATGTGTTAGTGGGACTGTGTATGCCTTTAAACGAGTGTTTTATTTTTATCACAATGGTCTACATAGTTGAAAAGAGAGATTTGTTTCAGGAAAATAAGTTTTACCCAGCTACATGTTGTGTTACTAACAATTTGTGCTATCTGAAGAATGTATTGTTTGTTGTTGTTTTCTTTGCTTGATGGTCGGTTTTGTCCGGAGGAGTAGGATTTTGTTTGATGTATGTTTCTGATTTTCTGTTTAGTATGCATTGCACAATTACTTACAGGTTTTATGTTATAAAAGGGAGACGGAAGATACCAAAGTGGTATTCAAACTCATAAGTCGAAAACTAACTGACAATGCATTGGCAAAAAACTAAAGAAACGACAACAGTCTACCAAACACAACACATACTACGAAAACCTTACAAACACGAAGCACAGCAAAAACGTATCTTTAAGGTTATGCAGTATAATGCCGACCGCAGTATTATTCGATGGGACCTAAACAAACTGCATATCAACATGATAAAACTGTTTTAATAAACATCGAAAATATTAAAGCCTATAACGATGACATATAAAAAAAGAAGATGTGGTGTGGTTGCCAATGAGACAACCCTTTACAATAAACCAAAATGACACAGAAATTAACAATTATAGGTCATCGTACGGTCTTCAACAATGAGCAAAACCCATACCGCATAGTCAGCTATAAAAGGCCCCGAAATGACAAATGTAAAACATGTTTATTTAATCGAGAAAATACTTTATTAATTCGTTTTATTTTTCTGTTTTAAAGGTTTCATGGAAGCGGACAGCGGATCTATTTGATTGAAGAACAGCAATAAAAGCATTTGGGATTTTTTTATGTGCGTACAACGTGAATGCGGTTGCAATTGTGTATATATTCGATAGGAAAAATCTAAAAACATGCATTATTTGACTTATATACCATGTATACCGTCACCAAATATTATTTTCTGCAAAGATTTGCAGGAGATGTTAACAGATCACATTACAACGGGAAATGTCTTTCTTATGCAAGAAGGTATACTCCCGCAGTAAATAAAAGTCACTGATCTAGATATAAAATTCAGTAATCACCCTAATTTGTTATATATATATATAATTTTTTTCTTTTCTTCTCAAAAGAGAATACTGCTAAAACGCAAAATCTTTGGATATGTTTATTCTATAGACGATAAAGATTCAGCAATAAAAGTTCATGAAATTAAATGCAACACAAGAAATAAGCTTATATTCGATAAACCATTTTCTCATACGAACGGTTTCATAAGTTATTGTATCAAATAATAGGGTCATGATATTTTTCTAGGCATTTGATTTTGTGTTCCTGAAATGAGATTCATATTGAAGTTTTTGTTCTAACAGAATGTTTCAAAATGAACTTTGTTTTTCTGTTTTTCGTTCATTATTTACACAAAACATGCCGTTAATTTTCTCGTTTGAATTATTTTACATTTGTAGCTGACTTTGTGGTATGAGTTTTGCTCATTGTTGAAGACCGTACGATGACATTTAGTTGTTGGCATCTGTGTCATTTGGCCTCTGATGGGGAGTTGTGTCATTGGTAATTATACCACATATTCTTATTTTTATATATGTCAAAAGGACATCTTATTATCATAGCACTGGCTATTAATGATTTGAAAACACCAGTACAGTGCACGTGACAGATATGTTAGATTTCTATTACAACGCACTCAGTATAGTTAGTGCTTTTATTGGTTTGTAGAATACGAAATCACTTTCTTCTTGATTTTGAAACGAAAATTGAGGAATAAACTGTAAAGTTCACCAGACTGCATTTTAAAATGGACTATGTATGTACATTCATAAATAAAGAACACACAATGATAAATAAATTAATTAGAATTCGAGTTAATATATGACAGTTGTTTGTATGAGACTCTTCAAACGTGTTGATATAGTTTAAGAAAGAAATAGTATCACGAGATGACTTTCTGGATTGGTAATATTAATAAACTCGCACCATTCATTACCTGTGTATTAGGAGAGGTCATCTAAATACGTCTTCACAATTGTCGGTTGGAGAATCGATACGTTTCAATCTCAACTGTTGCGCGTTGACATGGAGATGTCATGATGAATAAACTACAACGATATGATTTGGGTTTACTGTTTTAATTATTCATGCTTAATAATCAGTTTATATTTGGAAACATGTTTACTAGTATTAAGGTCGTGTTTGATCACAAGAGAACCAGATACGGTTTCATAATCCGGTTTGTCAAATTTAGTGACAATGTTGAAACAAAAACCCTCGTGGCGGAGGTAAAAAGCCCGTGTCCCTGCCCCACGCCCCAAAAGATGCATTCGGAATAAAAGGAAGAAAAAAAGTATATCAAAACGTTATAGAATAGTGACATATGAATATTTAGCAACTGCCGTCGTCATAGTTATACTTTCATATCAATAATTTCCAAAATGTGACAATTTTAACATATTTCTAACTTCGTTTTACAGGAAAATCAACGGCTGTGTCTCACTATTTACTTTGCTAATACACAAAGTCATATATTGTTTACATATTTAACCGGATCAATGACCACGACTGGACACTTCATTGATAAGTTTATCCCAAAACACACGTCTATAGATGGAATGGTCTATGATATGCGAACCGGTTAGACCCCGCCAATCTTGAATCCGGGAAATCTTGTTTCAGGGCAGGGTTCACCGTTTCTTGAATCCGAGAAAATCCGGTTTTGGTTTCTTGTAAAATAACGTGTTAGTTTTTAAACCCTGTTCCGGATTCTTTGTAATCAAACAAGGCCTTATGCTTTACAGATCTTTTTTGTCTGATAAATTTAACAACAAAACGTATGTTTTGATATTAATTTTCAAAAGTTTGAAACTGTATCATTTTTAAATTGGTTCATTTCAATTACATGGGTAAAATCAAGTCTAACATTTGATTCATAAGTCAATCTAGTTAGGTTTATGGGTCGACCGATAGAAAGGTTAAACATTAAACTGACACGTAAAAAGAGATATGTGGACCCGTTTGGAAAATACTGAAAATAATTATTAAATATAAGTTACGTAATTTACTGATACTGCATGTGGAAAAAATTAAATCATATTATTTATATCTTTACATTTTATCCATTAAAGTCTCTATTTTGCTGCTTGCATCAACAACTATAAATTACTTAATTTAATGATAAGTATTTGTCATCAATTCATTTTAATTGTAAATATTTGTTGGAGGTATATTATCTAAGGAAAATCGATAACGTTTGGAATGGATAGACGATAGATATATTATCTCCCTACAAGGAGGCGGACACTTCAAAGTTTAAAAGGAATTATTATCAGTTTGAATTAGTTTAACGAGTGCGTGGCTAATTAGTTTGACGGAGGCTAACCTTATCTTAAAATTACTTAAATGACCGCAAGGGAATCTATTTGACTGGTATTAAAATAGTTTGAAATGGATTGAATTACATAGAAAACCGTTTTGAATTTTTGTCTATCTTATTCAATATTCCAGTTATCTTTTTTAAATAGGGTTGATACCTATTTGGCCGATCAATTTAAATTCTGGTTACTTGTGACTGTTTCGAAGTCAGCAGAGAATCGTTAAATATGGGTAATATGGAAAATGGACATCAATAGGCCACGCATAGTACAATTCCTAAAACGTTCGAATCAACAGAATTGGATGGTTTTGTTTTATCATATCCTTACACAAGGCTTGTTTTAAAAGTGTTATGAAAGGTTTTGCATTGCCAATTCTATCTCTCATAATGTCCTTTTACTGTAGCGATAAACTACATTCAACATACTGAACTTTAAATTATTGATTTCAAAAGATAAAATATGCTTTAACGACGACTGCTGATATTTCAAACTAATGAATGGAGGAAAGAATTGTTTCTGGCTAAAGCAGAGTAAAGAATATAAGAAAGGCAAATTGTACAGTAAAATTCCAAAAGTCAATAATACATGTTTATTATATGCAAACTCAAATGAATTAAATGTTTTAACAAACTGCAGTTTGCATTTTAATCAAAGTTAATAATGACTTCACACTGGTCAATATGTTATGCGTTGAAGCACATTGCATTGACATTTGGTATCGTCCGTATTGGAGGTTTGGCTAGCCATAAAACCAGGTTCAACCCACCTTTTTTCTGAAAATGTCCTATACAAAGTCAGGAAGTGGCAGTTGTTATCAAACAGTTCGTTTCTATGTATGATGACGTTTGTTTTTGTTGGACTTCAGTGTTTTTGTTGTTCCTTTGTTTTCCTCTTATAGTTTATGTGTTTCCATCAGTTTTAGTTTTTAACTTTGATTTGTTTTCTTTAAATCGATTTATGACTTTTGAACAGCGGTATACTACTGTTGCCTTTATTTATAAAAAAAGAAGGTGTGGTATAAGTACAGATCTGACAGTACTCGCAGTTACTGACAGCTAGTTCAAAGTCAATAACAACTAATAAAAAATCATGCATCTAAGACTTAATTATCAATCAGTACACATCCAACATCCAATATATTTAGTGTAAAGACGTCATAAACAGTCAGCGAAAAACATGACCTTTATACGAAAAACCTATCATCCTGAAAAATAATATGTATCTGATATTCTCGTAAGCAATATTTTGAGAAGCGACATGCAATTTTATAAGACTAATGGATGGATATCCCATATTTGTCGTTTTTCCATTAAGCAAAACATTCAGCTGTGTCTCAGGATAAAGTACTAAGGATTTCAGTAAAATAACTGAAAATTTATAATCTTTTGTAGGGTGTTAATCATATCTGTATTGGAAAATATATTCTACCCTTAATGGTATAAGATGCTGTAAAAATATATCTTCTAATGCAAAACATGAGTACATTAGTCTGTTTATCACTAAAATCGGCTTATTTGAAGTCCTTGTATCTTTACTACAACTAATGGCTTGTTTTTCCTCACTTACAAAGACTAACAATTTTCATGAAATTTAAATCAAAAGAATATATCTTCTAACATTGTCTAATGAAATAACGTAAGTCACGTCTTTTGATCATCACTACCATAAATGGTTTGTTTTTCTTAGTTCACAAATACATTGATATACAAATATTGTTTCAAAGGGATTTTAAACTACCAATAAAGTAAAATAAAAAAAATACACCAATTCTTTAAAATATATGTACGGGATTATAGAGAAGGCATCGACACAACAAGTTAATCAATAAATCAAAATAAATGGCATTTTTGTCTTTGAAATTGACTATATCAGTAAGAATATCAAGCGAGCCCGCAAAGGAAAAATTTACAAATTGCAAATAAAACAAAACCCTATTACATTATTGGACAGCATGATAACCTCGTTGTTTATAAATTACATCATGAAGTATCTTAATTTTGATATTTTTCTAATGAAGTAATTTTATTTTTTAGACAAAATCTTTCATTTACTTCGAAAATATTTGATGAAATTTTACATGGATGCTATTTGATGAGTTATCACTCATACATTTTTTTTGCTTTTGCTCTAGCCAATATATATTTTGTCAAAAGGCATCATACTTACTACCCTTATGAATAGCTTGATACTAGTAACTGCAAATCTGATCAAAATAAGAATAATGGAATTTCTTAATAATTCACAATTGAATCTTCACTGTTTTTTGTAAGGGCTTTGTTGCTATAAACCTTTCTGTAGAATACATATAACTCACTGTGTTGAAGACCCATTGGTGGCCTTGGTCTGTTTACGCTCTTTCGCCTAGTAGTTGTCTCTTTGACACATTCCCGATTTCCATTCTCAATTTTAAATGCAGCTTAACATTGATGAATGCAATCTGAGTTTTGCCAATGTGTGTATACTGTAACCCAACTTATTTTCGCGGATACCTTATTTCGTGTTTAGCCCTTTCTAGCCCATTTCGCGACGATTTAGTTTCGCGATTTTCAAATTTGCTTGATGTAGTTCAACGAGGAAAGATACAAATTTTACATATTCGCGACGATTTATAATCGAGATATTTCTCTACTCGCGAAAGACGCGAAAATAAATCACTCGCGAAAATTAGTTGGTTTACAGTATCATGCATGTTCTATACATTGTGACACATTGAGAATCTATGTTTTGAGTAGTCAGGGATCAACGTTATATTTTGGATATCATTGACTCTGCAATAACGCGCATATGTAGTGCGCACAAAAAGACAAACATAAAGTGATACTTCCTCTTCCACATTAGTTACCTAGTATACATATATATGTGTCAAATAATGAAAGCAAAGTTTCGTGATTATATATCATATGCTTTACTAAAAGACTAAATACTATCTTTTTGCTTGATTTGCTTACCTTTTTTTTTTAATGTGAACGCTTGTTCAGGTATAATATGAACAATACACCAAGATCTACATACTGATCACATGATTCTATTAATTTCCCATTTAAAAACCACCCCTCATTGGCTTTCATAAGCCCTCTATTTCTAAAAGTTTCAATTTTTGTTTTTGCAACATTTATAAATAAGAAGATGTGGTATGAGTGTCAATGAGACAACTCTCCATCCATGTAAATCATATTCATTTGATAAAGCGCTAAAAACAATTATTTTTTTTGTAAATCAGCAATATTTTCATTGATCAAAACTGTATTATCAGCATGCATAATCAAAACCAAATTAAACATTTTTAATTCATAAGGTTGACAACCTTGAGTTATCAGTTCAATTTACATGTCATTGACGTAAAATGAGTCAAAAGAGGAGACAGGGAATTATCTTGCATTAGACTAACATTACTTGAGACAAAATTTAAAAATGACTTTATTACACTTAATAATTTACCAGTAATACCAAGTTAGACTAATATTAACCATAGTTTCAAGTGAAAATGTAATCTATAAAACAAAAACATATTTTTTTTACCCGATCTTAACGAAGGAAGAGCGAAGATGGCGTCAGTCTTCTCGTATCCTGATCGAAAATCAAACTGTGCATTTATGAGTATGCAATGCTTGTCGCTCCGAGCGCAATACCACGAAAGTTACCAAGTTCATTTAACAATTCCTTCTTCAAAATTAAAATTATTTTACATGTAACAGCACAATACAAGAACAAACTATATAAAACAAGTTGAAAATGGCATGCATGCTTAAATATAAAAAAAAAAATTCATATACAAAGTTTGTAATCAGCAGGTAATTATATGAATGTAATTGAAAAGTAACGTGATTCCACCTGAATTGGTTTGCACTGCAATCTATTTAAATACGTTTATTTGTAATCAGAAATAACATGATTACTGATTACATGTTATTACATTACAAAATGTAATTGATTACAGCGGATTACAATTACTGATTACAATTGTCACTTGCCTGGTTGCTTCTGAACGAATAAGATTCCGGATAAGGCCTGTTATGGACCCGTTTATTGTTCTAATTAAACTATCCAGCTTTTTCGAAATCTAATTATAAGACTGGTTAATTTAAAAAGTATGTATATTTGGGAGTGTATTCAAAATAAGATTTCACTCTCACTGTTACTTTTACTTTTTAGGTTAAAAAAGTATTAGACAATATCTTGAAGGGAACAACAAATTAAAAGTAAAGAAAATCTCCAAATTACTACAGAAAAAGCTCAAATTAAATCGAATATATGCAAAATAGTTTCCGTCGTCAATTTGGGATGGGCCATCGTTGCTACGCGTCGCCAGTTAAACTTTGCAACCGTCAATCCAAAATTTATAGCAGCAATTATTTAACTACAGTATTGTTATCCCTCGAGTCTGGTGTTTGGATATAAGAATACTAAATCAGTATATGAAGATATTAACGCCAAAGTTCTATTTGAGACCATTTTGGTTCCTTTTATAAGCGACACTAAATGATTTTCCGTGTAGAAAAGAAAAAAAAAAAACAAAAAAAAAAAACAAAGATTATAGTTGTTAACCTACACCACTCTTGTAAATGATTTATCAATGACTAAACCATGTTTCTCCTGATAAAAACCGCCGTATTTACAGATTTGGTTTGTGATGTATCTAAAATTCTGAATACGTTAAATGTAAAAGAAATTCGAAATGCATTTGAATTTAAATTATGTTATTAAATCAATTTCCTGACAATAACAACAAATGAAAAAAAATCATGCATCTAAGACTAAAATATCAATCAGTACACATCCAACATCCAATGGATTTAGTGTAAAGACGTCATAAACAGTCAGAGAAAAACATGATCTTGTGAAATGCCATGATACAGGTATCGACAGATTGTATATCCCGAATGTGCATATGTATATATATAAATAATTTATAGTTTGATTTTAATTTACTGACACCAAATTAATATAATCAATACCAATAAAACCAACATTCAAAGATCTGATAAAAGTGCTGAATTGGTAACCTTTTAGATTTTTTGTTTTGTTTGAAGGATCGATAAGTTTCTAAATTTTCGGGCTCGGTAAACAACAACTCCGTAAAAACAAGGATGTGCTATCCTGTTAGAAATAAGTTTTCTACAGGTACAATCAAACTTCCAAACCAAATCTTTATATATATGGGAAAATTTAGTAAAGGTTTTGAGTAATTTGTGGTAACGAAATTCCTGACTTGATAATTTACCAGTAATACATAGATAACGTTCATTGAAATCCAAAACGTCACATCAGACACGGGTATAGCGAACGAGTTGTGATATATAAATACCGTTCGATGGTGCCAAAGGCACATCACCGTCCAAAAAAGGAAAATTAACATTAGGGAACGAAAATTCGTCACTTTTGTCTTAAATTTTTGTAGAGTTTCCCGTCTAAAACTGAAATATCTTAATCTTGGAAAGGACAGTTATTACCGTTTATTTTTAATTCATTTAAAGTAAGTTCCTTTGGGTAAATTTCGGCAATATATTTATAAAGTTCTTGATTATTTAAAACGAAAAAATATCATCAAGATAACGGTAAGTGTTGTTGAATTTATCAGTTAAATGCAATTTAGACGGGTCTTTACTGAGTCATAAATTGTGATTCATAACAGTACAAGAACAAGTCTGCTATTAAAGGGACGCAATTGGTGCCCATATGATATCTACAATCTTTCGATAAACTGCATTGCCGAAACGTACATAAATATTATCAAGGAGAAAATTAAATGCTTCATTAAGTATATTTAGCTTATTTACCTTTGTCATTAGAGAAGAATGCTTTAAATGAGTTGCAGCAAATATATTTGCATTCAGATTTATCAAACGACCATTTACTTAATTAGAAAAAAACTTTTGTTTGATAAGATTGTGTGGGCGTGTAGTGTAAAGAGTTGAAAATTCAAAACTGTCAACAAAATCAAAAGGACCATTAAAAGCACGTTATTTATCTAAAACATTCAAAGAATTTTTACACTCTAAAAATAGTTATATGTTTTATTAAAAACGTTAATGATAAGTTCTTTGAAAGTAGTTAAGGAACTAGTTAAACACACTGAAATATAAGTTGTAAAACACTTACACGAGGCACAAATGAAACGATATTTTTCTGTTTTTTTTGTGTAGTTTGGGTAACTGACACATAGTAGGGACCTTAAAAATGTTCAGAAGAGGTATTAAGCTGTGATGTGGTTATGATATGATTATTTACTACTAGTAAATGACTTTCTGTTGAGCGCACGGACTTGAATGTATAAAAGAATTTAAAATGTCATTCGTAAGAACGTCCGTGTAGTATTTACGGCATAGCACCACCACAATGCTGGCTGCTTTGTCGGCCGGCACAAATACAAACTGCTTTGCGAGTACCTGAAGTTTGTTTCTTATTCTAGAAATAGGCATATGATGTACTCTTTTATTTATTTCTAAATTATTTTCAGAATGTGATATTCGAATATCGACAACATTCATACATTTATTGAAATACGAATCAAGATATTTGTTATCACATTTTTCCCGTCTACACAAAATTTTTCAATAAGATGAAAGAGCGGCTTTTGTGACCTGACAACTCTGTTTCCAATTTATTTTCGATGGAGGACGATATTTTGATCCTTTTTCAAAATGTTTTTAACTTCTCGGTCTTGAACGATATTGAGGTGCCCCATAATAACATGGCCATAGGGATCGTACTGACGTCTGATGTTACTGACGTATATAAAAAATTAAACTTCTGCTGTTTTTTATGTATACGAAATAATAGTTGGTTCTGTGTAATCAAAATAGGGAGGTATAAAGGTTTGAATGGTAGAGTCATTAAATATACTTGATAAGTTAATGAAATCAATACCTCTGTTAATATATTTTATTTTCAGAAAATGACGTTTATGATCTTCAGGTTTATAGATACGCGGGAACAGCCTATGATGGCTAAAATCTGTACTTATACGCGAATATTCACAAAGTGGGCTGAAGAACGAAATTGTGTCACACTTCTTGAAAATATCGTGTAATTTTACAAATTGGTATTTGACCCAGTTGACATAATAATTGATGTCTACCATTGTTTTTGATATAGATAGAAGATCATTAAGTGTATAATTTCGCTCGCTTTCAAAAACATACCTAAGTTCGTAATTTGTAGACTTCCGTCTTTACAATTTCTTTACAGTATAACATGCTTATTGGTGCACTTATACTCTTTCAATGCACAACCTATGCAGAGAGACTTGACCAATACAATAAATAATGATGCATGAAGATTAATAAAATTCATCTGGTCCTGAAATAAAACTAATTTCATCGGGTCATTACGAAAATACAAATGTATACCATTTAAGTCATGCTATATGCAGTAATTCCATATTTTGTGCCAGCAGCTCTTATTCTAATGCCTCAACATACACAAATTGAGAGAATGATGATTGAGAAATTAGTTTTGATAGATCAGCCACACGAAACAAGGACTCGAAACCACAACTCTAAAGTTATTCGAAGGAAATACATGTCAACTTTATATCAGTTAAATGACGAAAAGAATAATGTTTATTTTTGGTTGCCAAGATTTTGTAAAAACTGTTCGACTGATATAATTAAAAACTGACTAGGATGCCGTGTAATTGCAAACGAAATCCTGTCTAGATTAACATGGTTATATAAAGATATGTTTCTGCTTATACTGGCCTTATTGTTTTGAACGATTAATTTGCAGAATGTTTACAGAAATACTTTCAACATAAGTTAAATGACAGTTATATCTCAGCTTTGTAAATGGTCTAGATAGTTCAAAATATATTATTCCACTATATGTAAATATTGATAGCTAAACGAACATTTCATTGGTCGAGACTGTCCCACGTGATATTTAACAAAACATCATATTACCCTCTGAACATCATATTCCACTGTCATATTCCCTTATTCGAATTTCTCAAGATTATACTAGAGTTATCCTTCTTTGAACAAAAATAATAAATTAGTTAAGGATTAGAAAAGTCTAGAGAGCTTCCGAATATTTTTTGTTTATAAACAAAAATGGCCAAACGGTTTAATGTGGCAGACGACGATGACATTGCTGCAAAACAAAGACTCATTGAACACTAAAAAAAGTACTGCAGTTGCAGTTAAATGTTTCAGACAGTTTTTCGAGGAGAGTGGGAGGGAAAACACCAAATTTGAGGAGTATGAACTTTCAGAACTCGACGCTGCACTGAAAAGTTTCTATGCCGGTGCTAGTAAATCTGACGGTAGTTTGCAATTCAGAATGTTAAATATGGATTAAAAAGATACCTACATGAAAAAAGAAACACTGACATCAACAAGGGCAATGAATTCACTCAAAGCAATTTATTATTGCAAGCAGTAAAGGTTGATTTAAAACGCAAGGGCTATACAAAAGTTGACCATTATCCTGATATTTCTGAGGAGGATTTGCAGAAACTTTACAGTGGTGATACTCCAGTTTTCGACGTCAATATTCCTTATGGTCTCCAGTTCAAAGTTTGGTTTGAGTTAATGCTGTTTCTGTGTAGAAGAAGTCAGGAAAATTTCCGCACAATGACCAAAGACATATTTCGTGTGAAAAATGATGCAAGTGGTATGAAATATGTTTACCAAAACAAGGATGAACTAGATAAAAATCATAGGGCCAACACTGATCCATCTGACTCAGTTACTGAAGGAAGGATGTACGAGAAGAAAGGTAATTTTCCATCTTGCCAATTCTTTTAATTTTTACATAAGAAGATGTGGTATGTCCAATGAGACAACTCTCCACTATAGACCAAACGAAATAGAAGTTTACAACTATAGGTCACCGTACGACCTTCAACAATGTGCAAAACCCATACCGCATAGTAATCCTTGCTTGGTATATATATTTTTAAGTTACAAAAGTATAAATCTATGAATAGAATAAAAAACAAATGAAAAAGAAAGTATATGGATTGGCATTTGCATGGCATAAAATACATGTATTATTGCTGAAGAAAAATTACCATACGCGCACAAGAATATTAAAAAAACCATAAAAACAGATCTTTTACTGCTGTTTTTCATCACAAAGTTTATAAATTCAGCTCAATTAAGATATTTCAAAGTAAAGAAATTACAGAAAATTTTATTAAATTCAACCGCCAAAAGATAAACATACAGATTCAGTGAAATTACAAAAAAAGTTTGTCAGATGGTTTCTTATGAAATTGCATTCATTGTAGTTTTAGTGTCTAATATGCTTTATTCTATTGTTTTAAGAGAGAAAAAAACAAACAATATCTAGTAATAAATATGTTTATTAAAATTTTCAGGTGATTTGAAATGTCCAGTAGCTTCTTTTGAAAATTATATTTCAAAATTGTGTCCAGATCTTGAAGATTTATGGCAAAGACCAAAAGCATCCTTTGGTGTGGGTGAATCTACATGGTATTGCAAATCTCCGCTTGGGAAAATCACTCTAGCTAGTATGATGTCTGAAATATCTCATATTGCTTTATTGTCTATGACAAATACCAACCATTCCATTAGAGCTACCAGCATCACAGTAATGGATGTAGGAGATTAACAGGTCGTCACATAGTGAAGGTGTCTGGTCACAGAAGTGAAAATTCATTAAAATCCTACTCAAACCCTGTTAGTGATAAAAAGAGGGAAATATCTGATATTTTGAGCAAGGCAATCTGTACAAATAAACAGGAGCATTCATCAGAAATTAAAAATGTAGTTGTTGAAAAACTTCTGAAGTACAGCCTATTCCTCCACAGGAACTTTTAGAACTATTTTCAAATGATATGGAACTGGAAGAAGTTAATGAAAATGTCTTGAGTGACTTGAATCTAATGCAGGGTTTGAACACAATTAATAAATCATGTGATATGAATGACAATCGTACACAACCATTGCAAGAAAGATGCATGAATGTGCAAATGAAAAAAACCAATCAGGTTGAGCGTTGTGGGTCAAGAGGATTTTTTTCCTTCGTTCCCAAATTTGAAAACTGTTCTGTTAATGTTACAGTGAACAATTATCAAACCAATTAAGTGAAGCTTATCCATGGAAAAGTTCGAAAATTGTAAAAAAAAAAAAACAATTTACCTTTTGACACTTTATCTTTTTTTCCCATTACTCATGAACATACATGTACATGTAGCAAAATCATTTAATACTCCAGTATTCACATACTTTATTACATGACAATCATAAATATGTATTTGTTATAATTTTTTATTGTGTAATGTTGTTATCATTGTTGAAATAAAAAGTTGCAGTTCTCTTTTATTGTTGTACTATTTTCATTGTTTTCATATTCCATTTCAGGAAGACAAATAAAGTATAGATAGTGGAATAAAACATTCATTTCCCTTGCCTTCGGGAAATATGAAGATTTGTTCACTCGAAAAGTCATATTTCCCTTAATCAAGGGAAATAAATGTATAGTATTTGCTGATGGAAATCTCATATGCAGAAAAAAAAAGACAATAAAGTCACAATACAAACACATTTAAAAATTATTCTTTAAATATGAACATCTAACACATTATTCATACATCTTGAGAAATATCAACATGTTTCAGGTATTTAGGTATTTTTACTCATCAATCCATTCAATATATTTAGTATAAAAAATTAACAAACCATAGCCAACTTGAACGTATAATATAAAAAGGAAAGTGTATCTCATTTGTGTAGTAGGATCACATAATTCACTGTTAATGTGTTGTTTATGTAATCAATTAATAATTTATATAAAATGCTTATGTATTGAAACTTATTCCTATGAAAACGGAATACAAGTTTGTTTTAATTTTGCACTATTCTATTCATACATATATGTGTGTGAAAATTCATCAGGTCGACTGCTGTTTGTCAGCTCTTTCTGTATGTGCATACAAAAGGCATCATTCATCAACAATAATCATTATAGATATCCTTTATGAAAATTGCAAATCAACAATCTATTTGTCTTTAATGCAAAATTCATATCCGCCCGAGGTTTAAGAAAATCGTGCATTTTGATATATGATTTATTTGCTAAATGTTCTAATATTACATTTCGAAACAAAATAATAAAATCCCGATACTATTTTATAATTCATGAATTTCTCAGAACATGAATTTGATAGGAAAACTTACACCCTTTTTGTTTATTCTGGTTGTTTTTCCTTCTTTTTATTGCTTTGCTATTCACTTGATTTTCTTTATGTCGGATCGAAATATAGTAAAACCCTTATAACCCCAAATTGCCAGTAGATCTTCACTTGTTCTCACTAAGGAAGCTTTCGACAAACTAACGATTAAATTGTCATCATATTCCTTTGCTTAAAACAATCATTATTAAAAAACATTTTTGTATAACATGTTAAAAGGAAAAATAACAAAAAAAAACAAAATAGTGGATTAAACCTAATTTATATCTAGCTAAACCTCTCACTTGTGTGACAGTCAAAACTTTTGATTTTTCAATACTGTATACCACCATTCCCCATGTAAAATTGAAAAATCGTCTAAAAGAAATAATCCACAATGCTTTTCAACATAAAAATGGTAGCATACGCTATAAATTTATAACTTTGGGATACCATACGGCATATTTTGTAAATAGTGAACAAAAAGGTAAAACATGCTACACAGAGGAGCAAGTGATCAGTATGCTGGAGTTTCTTATTGACAACATATTTGTTGAATTTGGAGGAAGACTCTTTCAACAAATTGTCGGCATTTCTATGGGAACGAACTGTGCGCCTCTCCTTGTCGACCTCTTTTTATTTTCATAGGAGTCGGAGTTCCTTCAGACACTTGTCAAAAACAAGAAGATCAAAGAAGCCAGATCATTTAATTTCACATTCAGATATATTGATGATGTTCTTTCCATTAACAATCCAAACTTTTCTGATTGGATCCCATTAATATATCCCCCAGAACTCGAAATTAAAGAAACAACAGACACGGCTTCCTCCGCCTCATTTTTAGACTTATGCCTCGAATTTGACATACGCGATCATCTCAATACCAGAATCTATGACAAACGAGACGATTTTAATTTTGAAATTATCAATTTCCCCCACCTTAGTAGCAATATACCAACTTCACCTGCATATGGGATATATATTTCCCAACTTATTCGGTATTCAAGAGCTTGCAGCTGCTACTCAGACTTTGTAAAACGTCATCAGTGTCTGAGTAAAGAGTTGATGAACCAGGGCTATGTCAAAGAACGTCTCGTCCTTTTTCTAAAAACGTTCATCGGAAGGTACCAAGACCTTGTTGATAAATATTCCGTATCAACTTCACAAATAATACACGATGGTCTTGAAGTATAGATTATGGGTACTGACGTTGTTTATCATCTTAATAATGTGTTATAGTATTCTTTTATTTGTCTTTATGAATATTACTTTTACTGTTTAGTCTGTTTTTGGTGATATCCATTTGACGTGGCTCTGTACTTATACATCCCTTTATTGTGTTATTGTTCTATGGTAAAAAAATTGTAATCTTGTCTTTCATTTTTGCTAATGTGCTTTGTCTATATAGATATAAGAAGATGTGGTATGAGTGCCAATGAGACAACTCTCCATCCAAGTCAAAATTTATAAATGTAAACCATTATAGGTCAAAGTACGGTCTTCAACACGGAGCCTAGGCTCACACCGAACAGTAAGCTATAAAGGGCCCCAAAATTACTAGTGTAAAACCATTCAAACGGGAAAACCAACGGTCTAATCTATATAAAACGAGAAACGAGAAACACTTATGAACCACATCAACAAACGACAACTACTGAACATCAGATTCCTGACTTAGGACAGGTGCAAACAAATGCAGCGGGTTTAAACGTTTTAATGGTACCAAACCTTCACCCTTTTTCTGAAACAATAGTGTAATATTACAACATAGAAAACACACTATAAAATATCAACTGAAATAGCTTAACTCAATCAAAGGAAATATTAACACCATTGAACATACACTGAACAAATAAATTTGACCTATGATACAAAGTAAATTCAAAATAAATAAACTAAGGGAAGAATAATAAAAGTAACATATTATATCGGTATGAAATGTTAAACAATTTAAGAAAAACAATATGCTCGAACAAAATATCAGCCATTTGCAATAACTTTAAACACAGGTAAATAAAATAATTTTGTTGTTAGGTATACGTATACAGTTACAATAGAGAAAGGAAATATTTTAACAAAATAAATAATTTTGATGTTCATAGTAAGTGGAAATTTATATTAGTACCAAACACTTATCAAAGCTGGTATATAGACCAGATATAACCCTGAATAACATTAAATAACAAAAATCATTACAGTTAGTATCAACAGGTCAAATAAACAAGAAAGTACGATTTGAGAGTACTGCAGTTACTGACAGCTAGTTAAAAGCCAAAACAATTAATAATAAAAATCATGCATCAGAGACTAAAATCAACTAAAACACATCCCAGGGATTTAGTATTTTAACGTCATGGACAGTCAAAGAAGACATGACTAGTGCAATGCCAAAAATAAATGTATCGACAGACAGTAGGATAGTTAGGAGTTTAACCTCTTTATAGATCAAAATGAACGTGGGTGTGTCTTTAAACATCCCGTTTGAAAAGAATACAAATTTAGTTATGTTTTAATTTGCTGATGACAAAATCGATATTAGTGCCAATGTAAACTATATTCAAAGATCTAATTACAACATTGGTAAGATAACCTGAACTAATAAGTTTATTTAAAGGTTCGATGAGTTTACACGGATCATATAGTGATTTCCGCGCTTTAAGTACAATATTACCGTAAAATTTAGGATGTGAAATACCGTTTTAATCAGTTTTCTACAGGTACAGCCAAATTTACTAATCAAATCTTTGTATCTATGAAAGAACTTAGTAAAAGTTTTACGTAATTTATGGTAACGAAATCCCTGACTTAATAATTTACTAGTGATGCATTGATTACGTTCGTTAAAATCTATGACATCACTACACACACGGGCATAACGAACGAGTTGGGATATATACACACCGTATGATGGAGCCAAAGGAACATCGCCGTCTAAAAAAGGAAAATTAACAATAGGGAATGAAAAATCGTCTCTTTTGTCGTAAATTTTCGTATATAGTTTTCCTTTAGAGATTGAAATGTCCAAGTCCAGAAAAGGACAACTACTGCTGTTTATGTTAGATTTAGTTAAAGTAAGTTCTATTGGGTAAATTTCGGTAGTATATTTAGAGAACTCTGGATTATTTAACGAAAAAATATCATCTAGATAACGGAAGGTATTGTTGAATGTATCAACCAAATGTAACAATGACGTGTCTTTACTGAGTTTGGTCATAAACTGAGATTCATAGCAATACAGGAATAAATCTGCTATTAAAGGGCGCAGTTAGTGCCCATAGGAATACCTACTACCTGTCGATACACTTTATCGCCGAAACGTACATATATGTTGTCCAGGAGAAAATTTAAAGCTTCAATCATATCTTCACATTTCCAGTAAGTGTATCTAGCATACTTTCCTTTTCGTTACAGAAAAGGCTTTAAACGAGTTACAGCAAATAAATTTGTAATGAGATTTTCAAAAGACCATTTAATTAAATATGAAAACTTTTTCTTGATAAGATTGTGTGGAAGTGTAGTATAGAGAGTAGAAAATCATAACTGTAAACAGAATTAAAAGGACCATCAAAAGCATGTATTTTATCTAAAACCTCTAAAGAATTTTTAACACTCCAAAATAATTAACACCATTATTTTCATAAGCTTTATTACAAAAGTTAATAACAAGTTCTTTGATAGTAGTAAGGAGGTAGTTAGAAGAACTGATAGATTGGTAGTAGAACACTTACTAGATGCGGAGATGAAACGGAATTTAAATGGTTTTTGTGCAATTTAGGTAACCAGTACATAGTAGGGACTTTCAAATGTTCGGAAGAGGCTTTAAGCTGGGTAGTGGCAGTGATATGCTTGTTTACAATTTGACTCTCTGTGGAGCGTACGGACCTAAATGTAGATGAATTTGTAATTTCGTTTTGGAGAACTTCCGTGTAGTATATGCGTCACACCACCACTACATTATTTGCTGCTTTATCTGCCGGTACGAACACAAACCGCTTTATGAGTACTTGAGTTTATTTTTATTCTGGAAATGGGAATATCATGGACCCTATTACTAATTTCAGAATTGTTTTCAAAATGAGATATACGAATATTAACAGTATTCATAATTTTATTCAAATAACTGTCTAGAGATTTTTATCAGATTTTCACGTTTACACCAATTTTACAGTAGACAGACAGAGCGTCTTTAATAACCTGACGACACTGTTTCCAATCTATTTTAGATGGAGGACGATATTTCGGTCCTTTCTTAAGACAAGTTATGACCTCACGGTCTTCGACGATGTTGAGGTCTCCTGTAAGGACATGACCATAGGGAACATATCTAAAACTAGATGTTTCACAATCTCAAGTGGAAGGAACATTATTTACTATATTGACGTCTGATGTAACTGACGTATAATTAAAAATCAAACTTCTGCTGGGTTTTTATAAGAATATGAAATAATAGGTGGTTCTATATTATCAAAATATGGAGGTATTTGGCTTTGGATGGTAGAGTCATTGAATATACTAGATAAGTTAATAAAATCAATACCTCTATTTATATATTTTAATTTAAGAAAATGCCGTTTATGATTTTCAGGTTTATCGATACTAGGAAATAGCCTATGATGACAAAAGGCTGTAATAATACGGGTGTATTCATACATCGGGCTAAAAAAAGAAATTGTATCACACTCCAGAAAAATAGCATATAATTATATATGCCTTTTTGTGTTTCTTTGTTACATATGACGTGGCTCTGTACTTATAAATCCCGTCATTGTGTTATTGTGCTATAGTAAATTTTTATATTCTTGTCTTTCATTTTTGCTAATATGCTTTGTCTATATGCCTTTTTGTGTTTTTTTGTTACATATTTGTTTGTTTTTATACGATTAAGATTATAACACAATGTTGACTGCTGTACCCTATTTTTGACATTTGTACCTATTATGTCTGTTTGTTTTGTTCACACATCGTTGCCAATATAATGGAATTTTATGCGACTGTCATACAAGTGAGAGGTTAAGCTAGCTATAAAACCAGGTTTAATTCACCATTTTTACATAGGAAGTCAGGAATATGACAGTTGTTATCCATTCGTTTGATGTGTTTGAGCTTTTGATTTTGCCATTTGACTATGGACTTTCCGTTTTGAATTTTCCTCGGAGTTCGGTATTTTTGTTATTTTACTTTTTTCGCATAGATTTCCATTATATTGGCAACAATGTGTGAGGAAAACAGACATAAAAAATTGGTGTACAGCAGTCAACATTGTGTTATAATCTTAATCTCTATAAAAAACAACTATGTCATCAAAGAAAAACAAAAAATGGCATATAGACACTCCATAGACAAGGCACATAAGCAAAAAAATGGGAGACAAGAATACAACAAAAATGAAGATAGCACAATGACACAATGGCGAGATATATAAATACCGAGCCAAAAGGATGTTACCAAAAATGGACTATACAGTAAAGGTTAAAGATATACAAAGAGCGCTGAAATAAACATTAGCTGAACTGAAAAGTTCTTATTCTCAATTAAGAATATATATGGTGTATAGGTGAGATCTGG
This sequence comes from Mytilus coruscus, assembly GCA_017311375.1. NCBI lineage: Eukaryota > Metazoa > Mollusca > Bivalvia > Mytilida > Mytilidae > Mytilus > Mytilus coruscus. Next base: position 73,288,386 of record CM029600.1, on the reverse strand, counting down.
ATTGTTTTGGAGATACTAACGATGTAGTATATGTGAGGCGGATATGACACCTCGAGCAATCATTGGGTGCATTGAACATGTCTTGTGTTCATCATCCATGTCCCAAATATCAAACGCCTAAAGTAAACGAATAAAATATTATGTTCCAAACGCAAAAATGTACAAAAAGAAAAAAAAAAAAACAATTAAGGTCAAATGTCAATGTCAAATAAAGGTCCCGATGATATGCGACACACCGTCGTATGCTAATACATCTTCCTGCCAGACATGATGTCAATGTCAATGTCAAAAGGTTTGGGACATGACAAGGCTGTACGAGGAACCAGAAGAAGAACAAATACTAAAAAAAATAATATATCCCTTCGGCAATTGGGAAACAAAATAAAATATTTCCACAAGAAATATAATAAAAAAAATATGATATAGACATTTCAAAACTTATTTATCTACCTAGCTTTGTAATCGATATCTACATAAAGGTAAGATAACCTCAATGTCAAAAACGATTTTCCTATTGCACGTAGGGTAATTTTTCTTTCATATTACTTCACGATGTCTGCTATATTTTTCTGTCCGAAGCTTTATTTTAGATTCGAAGACTTTATTTACTTTTGGATACTAAGATCCAATAACCTGAAAATACCTTGGTATTTAAAGAAAAGTTATATTAACACTGAAATTAGAGTTTGTTATCAGTTGTCCTACAAAAGATTGTTGCGATATAAGTTTTATGTTAATATGACTTGTCAATAATTGCTGATTCTGTATTTCCTTATTTACGCCTAAAATTAACATATAATTGTCTCCACTCCAAAATCCTATTGAATAAGAAATACTTGTTTGTCGTTGTCTGGGTACAAAGATGACTGCGTTCCATTAAAACATTCTCCTTTCAGTGTACAGACGTTTGTGTTCTTGTCATACTCTGCAGCGGAACATGCAGTCTTCGTGATGCACGTACTTGTACACTGAATGTTACTTTGCATTACAGATGAACTTATAACAGGACCGAAATATCCGTATCCGATCTTTCCACATACATAGATAGTATCAGTGCTTCCCAAACCTTAAATAGAAATTGAACTTTGTGTTTAAACTATTGACGAAGAAATGTATCATAAGTGTCTGACAGTAAAAAAAAAAAATAAAATAAAAACAGGAATCTGCAGTGGTTATCAATATCTTTCGGTATATATACACATGTGTGTTTTCGTTTATATTTTTGCTTAAATGAGATTGTTAGTGAACTGTTGAAAGTTATTTCGAGTGTCTTTTAAAATGTTAAAGTATTCGAAACACATTTTTTCTACCTTATGAAATATAATGCCATCATATTTCAAAATTTTCGGTTTTTAATACTCATTATTTCGTATTTGAAAAAAGTAAAATAACAAAAATACCGAACTCCGAGGAAAATTCTAAACGAAAAGTCGATCCTAAGCAAATGGCAAAATCAATAGCTCATACACATCAAACGAATGGATAACAACTGTCATATTCCTGAGTTGGTACAGGCATTTCCTTGTGTAGAGTATGGTAGATTAAACCTGGTTTTATAGCTAGCTTAACCTCTCACTTGTATGCCACTTGATTTGTTCTTTCACCTTTCAGTACTGTCGAATTTTATATTTATATTGATATTTGTATAGTAACTTATTTTTTTATATTCAGTCCAGATTTTTTCAGCACTGTAACAAATAAGTGACTAAGGAGGAATTTCCTGAATAAGGTTTCAAAGTATGTTTGTTAACTATTTTTGCACTTGATGATCTTTTATATTTATTTAAGAACAGTGGTAGAAGTGACGGATTATGTAAACTGGTGATATATAAATAAGTAAATTACATATTTACATAATATTTCCAAACGTTTGTTACAATATTGGTTTTCAGTCCACTCTATAAAAATACATTCGTTATTACATACAGCTGTTAGTCACCATAAAATAATAAGGAGACATAGCTTTGTTGCGAATGGGGCAACAATTTACCAAAGACCAAAAAGGAATGGCTTTACATTTATGATGGATCATAAAAGGATTTTTCTCAAATTAAAACACATAAAAATAGGTTTGATCTTATCACATTATCAAGTATATCTAATCTAATCTACCGTTCAAATTGTTATACCTTCATTTCTTTATACCATAGGATAATGTTTAAATATATTACATATGGTTTGATGTTTCTTGTTTCTCATTGGTTTATTTGGTCACGTGTTTCTCAATGTATATTTTTAATTTTTTCACTATTTTGACAAATTGAAAAAATGATATTGACTCCATGTTACTAAAATTAATAATATCGAGTTAATATCATTTCCAAAAATAGTAACATCGAGTCAATATCATTTCCAAACTTACACTATTTATATATGTAAAGACTTTCTCTCAGTCAATAAATTATATATGGACCTGTTAGATTATATTGAAGTTCGAACTTCGTCCTCGGTCAATATATTCTGAAAAGGTCCACGTATAACGTATTGACCTCGTCAAAAGTCCATAATTTATATGTATCTACATGTCATCCATTGACTATTTAGAGGAAACAGTAGTTCAACGATGATAAAATCTATTAAACCAGTTAAGAATATACAAATCAAGGCAAGAAAAGAAAGAATTTTCAAAGGCTAGAGACCTGATGCTTCGAAAAGGGTAATCGTCTCCTACTATGCATGTACTAACATTAGACATTGGTGTAACAGCAAAATATCAGATAAACGAAGCGAAATGTTCATAATCAATTTAATGTTTGTAGTGTTTGATGTAGTTGGGTTTATGTCGTAGAGTTGTTGTTTCATGAAACCTTACCTACACCTCCTTAAATTATTCATTTCTGTTTAGTACTGGACTGACCCCAATGGTTGACTGGGTATAGAAATATGGTCATCTCTACCATGTCTACATTGTAGGTCTTTTTCGATTTGCAGTAAAACCCTTGCCGAAATCACTACTGGACGAAAAACAACTGTCCATACCAGTAACAGTCGTTGTACAACTGTCTTAGTCTGTGGAAAACTGAAGATGACTGTCAAAGCAACTGATACAGTTAATTAATGTCTGTCCCAACACTTTTATGGGTTGTGAAAATCAAAAAATGTTATCAACAGTCATTTAAGGACTGCTGCAGTGATTTACGGCGTTGTCACAGTCAAATACTATTTATTACAGTCTTTCCAAAAGTTGTGGCAGTTGTATAATGTTTGTCCCAACCTTTTAATAGTTGGGACAGTTGAAATTTGTTTGTGTCAACTTTTCAGACGTTGATGCAGTCAAAAAATGTTTGTTACAACGTTTTTAGAGTTGGGACAGTTGTAAAATGTTTGTTACAATTTTTTAAAGGTTGTAACAGTCATAAAATATTTATTACAAATTTTAAAAGGTTGCTACAGTCGTTAAATGTTTAAAACAAACATTTCATAGGTTGTTGCAGTCGGTAAATGTTTAATACAAATATTTTAGCGTCACGTTAGCAACTCAGTGTAAAAAAAATCACGTCTCACCCGGCTCTCAAGATTTGATATAGTTTTGAAATAGCCCATAATTTATACTATTATCATCTATTGTGCAGTTGTTGACTTGTTTTGTTTTTTATTTATTCATTTTGCGATCGTTGTTTGTCTTTCTTTTGTTGTTTTCCGTTTATTGCCATAGCATTGTCCGTTTTTTTTTTTTTTTTTTTGACATGTGCGTTTGGCTTTCCTTTAGGTATCTTTACTTTTTATTTTATCTATTCAGATTCGTTCATAACTGGTTTTACATACCAGAAGCCTTCGTTTAAAAATAGAGTTTTAATATTATTGGAGAAGATGCTAATGAATTCATTCAAATTTATATTTAAAAAAGTTTTGATAAATTCTGCGGAATAGAAAATATACCGTGGGTATTCCTGAAGTAAATTTAAAGAATATGACTAAGTTACCAATATTGTACAGCATAATAAAACCGTTTTAATTTGAATTACTCTCCATGAAGGACATTCATTTCCTATGATAAAAAAATTAATAAATTAGATCTGTCAAGTTTCATTAAAACGGAAAACAATTCTTCACCGTAAACGATTTACCCTCTTCGTTTTCTTGTCGGCAAACTGGACCTGCAGGTCGGCAAACTATATTTTATGCAGGAACAGTTGTTAGACCACAAGTACAGATGTTAGACCACATGTACAATTTAAGCTGAGCTGGAAATTACAATCGGTGAGTAGAAATGAACAATATTTTAAAGCATGTCTATCGAATAATCATGGATCCAAGATTTTGTCATTTTGAAGGAAAATGTGCACATTTGTTCTTCCTACAGATAGGCTATGAATCGACGTTCTATATCACCACACTCGTGCATAGTTGCATGTTCCAAGGCAAAGTTAGGATTTGGGCTTGTAAAGTTGTGCATCATTGAAATTCATGTATGACACCATTCCCTCCCTTTTATCATGTGTATGTCATGTAATCCCTTATTTACTTTGCATACATCACCCCAAGGGTGACAAGGTCAAGGGAATAAAAAGGTTACTCTTGATCTTCATCGTCTTACTGTTAAACTCTAACATGTGGGGCATTAGTTAACTTTTGTTGTGCGGGATGGCCTTTACAGGACCTATACATCATGTACATATTGTATGTTAATGTATTGTTAACTCTCTGGTCCTAAATTTGCATGAAATACTTGTCACTGGACTTTTTATAACCAACAACCAACCAATCCTTACATGTACATATCCATATAATTGTGTTACTAATGCTGGATTACAAGTATTTCCCTGGTTTTGCTTTGTCAGCTGATAGTTTTCGTTCTATTAAGAATGCATTGTGACGTCACAATTTCCATTGAAAAAACATGCATAGTACAAATTAATATGACGGCATACGAAAACATATGATCTGACCATAAAATGTTATGAAAATTATTAATTTTAGTGACTTATTTAGCAAGTATGCATTTTCATTTAATTTTAAAATAATACCAAAATCATGGACAACAAAACATGAATATATTTGATAATATAAGGCATTGAAAGTGAATATGTATTAGATGGTTCAAAATAACATTAATCATCAAAATAAAACAATACTATTAAATTAATGTTCCTGAAACAATGCACAGAGTCATAACAGTTGCCATTTAAATACAGTTGATTAAACAAAATGTGCTAATTCAATTAGTAATTGTTTCATCATGTACTTAGGAATCATATTGAACAAGGGTTGTGGAGGTTGTTGCATCTTTTCTCAAAATGAATAATTACAGTGAATAAAATATCTATAAATATTTCATCATGTTAATTGCGACATGGTTTTAAGTTAAAAGAAATAAAAAACATATTAAAAGAGCAAATTTAGCATCTTAATTATATTCTTTTAGATTTAACATGGAATATTAAATCACTATACATTTGTAAATACTTTGAACCTAAACTATATATTTTCATGTCAAATTTTATATAAATTGTGCCCTGTTAGTCATATTTTCTACATGTGTTAAATTGTGTTTTGGTTACTTTATTGTTGCCTTACTGTTGGGTTGATGCATCATTGATATATATCCCACATCTCCTTTCATCATGTGCATTCACATCTGACTGCAGATTTTTGCCTTTTCTACTTAATTATTTTACGATTAACATTCAATATTTGGGAAAACATAACAAAAAATCTATCTATAAGCATATTTTTTTTATGTAAACATGATATATACTTTTTAAAGTATTTTATGAAGCTCAAAATATTTTTATAGATATTGTATTATCAAGTAAGTTGTCATAAAATTTACTGTGTTAACTGCATTGTATGTCTAATAATTTAGTTTAAAAATACCTTTTATTCAAATTCAAAATAAAATAATTAAAATATATGTATTTACTGAACATGAATTGATGACCATGCAAATGTGACATTAAAATAGGTAATAATCAGGATGTTAACACTGGATAGGTAATAATCAGGAATTCTTATATACATGCTATAGCTAATATACAGATTAAGACACAATAGTTTATTGCCTTGGGGTGAATTTTAAACTGTCATGGGTATATATTGAAGATGATTTTATGATGTTCACAAATTATAATTGTCCTCTTCAAAATTTGGATAATTTTTTCAAAATAAATTATAATTTAAGAAAATATGAAACAGCAGGATATAATATTATTTTGGATATAAAAATGCATATTTTAAAAGTTATCTGAGTGTTGATTTATCAAAATAAAATTGGGTAAATAACTAAAATAAAATAAAGAAAGTGTTGTCTGAGCTGCAAAGCATTATTTGATACAAGCTGTAATAAGTAAAAAGTATACCGGGAAACACAAAATATGTAAAATTAAACTCAAGGATTTAAAACATTAACAGGGAGGGTTAAGCCTTGGAACAGAATATATATTTTCCTGATTAACTTTAGGACAAAGATTCTACATTTACATCACAAAGGTTTATTCATTATATGCACTTGACAAAGGGAAAGTCAATAGCATCTATATAGTAACAGTGCATTTATTTATTTATTTTTCATTCTTTAAACTTTTCTCTGTAGTATCAATCTATTTCATATTAACATGAACAAAAGAAATAACCTGTTGTGTTTTAGAGAGGAATAACTATGTCCATGATGTCTGACTTTAAAGAATTGATGAAAATTGATGAAATAAAGTATGATGTGAGCCTCAATAAGACAGTAACCCTTCAATGAAAGTACACAGTCACACATAAAAATCATTAATGTAGGAAAAAGACAACACCATATATAGAATTTAGACCCCTAGAAAGATTTATTCTTCTTGTTAATTGGGACTTAAAATATAATCAGTGATAATTGTATAAGTTCTAGAATTTTTTGTCAATCAAATAAGGATTGCTAGTTTTCATCTAGGTAAATACAGTTATTGTAATTGACTTTCTTCTAAGTACCGTACAATGTATATAGTATTATATTAGTTAAAATTTTACTGTACTTTAGTCTCAATGTATATTTTTTTGTAGAATTATATTGGTTTGAGCATGATTCCACATAGAATATGAAGCCTGCTACATGTGCACTTTGATGCATAGGAAATATAGATGTCACTGAGTCACTCTTATAGCTGCAAATTGTGAAACAGTGGATTAATTCATTATTTTGTGCTAGTTATTTATTGTTTTGGAAATAATGAATAGCGATTCCAGCATTATTCCATAATGATGATGTGATGTTAGGATTAAATTGGACAAGAAAAAATTGTGCATTGTACAAATAGGAAACTTACAAATTGTATTAAAGGAGGACCACATTACTGGATGACTAAATACCTTGGATAATCATGATAATTATTCATTTGGTATATCAATAATGAATTTGGAATAACAAGATTTCATAGTTTCAGTGCATATTAATAGTGCAATCATACATTGTATCTGAATTCCATGAATACCTTGGATAATTATTCATTTGAAATAGCAATTTGGAATTTGGAATAATGAAAATTCATAGTTCGTAGTTTCAGTGAATATTAATAATAATAGTGCATCATATCTGAATACATGAATACTTTAGTGGATAATCAGTCATTTTAATATAATAACAATTTGGATAATGTGAAATTCTAGTTTCAGTGAAATTTACAATACAGTGCATGTATATCGCATCTGAAGTTTATGTTGGCATTGCAATTGTTAACTACCACCAGGGTGTGTAAAAAGACCTTAACCACCCATGAGGGTCTCTCGTAGTCCGTCACAATTGTTTAGTGTCAAATGACTGCCTGCTGTACTTGAAGTCTGAATTAGAATTAAATAAAAATCTAAATTAGTGGCCAAGCATATTAAACAAATAAACCATGTACTTCAAAGTATAATTTTATTGTCCCGCCTGCAACAAAAGTTGAAGTATGCAAGAAATAGGTATTACAATCTGGCAGCGGCTACAGCGTAACCTATTTGTATAAAGCTTCACCAGGTACATTTTAGAAGCTTAAAGACCTGGATACTTCTTTATGTTATGAAGTTTCTATTAGTAACTTGTCCGTTGCACTTTACCTTGTTTTCATGGTTCACGGACTGTTTGAAAAAATATTACTGTTTGAACAGTCATACAGTGAAATACTCTCTTACATGTATAACATGTATAACATGTATAACATGTATAATGAGTAATTGGATACATTTATATGGTATATGTATATATAGGTATCTTGAAAGGTCTACATGTCTCATTGTCTGACAGGCAGGGTTCACCTGACCTTGACTTCATTTCATGGATCAGTGATTAAGGTTATTTCAGTTACTTTGTCAAATTTGTTTTCAGATACTACAAGCAGTAGGAATGGTAGGTCAACTATATCATGTATATTTGGTGTATGAAATGATTGTAAGGTGAATATGTCTGACTGCCAGACTTGCATCCGACTTTGACCTCAATGAAAATGTCATGGTTCATTGAACAATGTGTAGTTTTGTGGTTTGGTCTATTCCTAATGTTTCTCAGATGCTATAAACTACATGTACATGACTTGTACATGCATAATGCATGACATGTATAGGATCACTATTTTTGGCATATTGGATATTCGTAAGTTGTACAAGTTTGATTGGCAGGTTTTAAATCTGACCATGACCTCATTTTATGTTTCATTGGGCAATGTTTAGTTTTCATGGTTTGGATGTTAAGTCTATTTCACAGATACTATAAACCACTAAATTTTGGGTATGGAATGTCAGTTTGTAGGGTGTACATCATCTGTCTGGCATGGTTAATTTGACCGTGACTTCATTTTCAAAGGTAATTGATAATAGAAAGTTTATGTGATACTTGTACATGTACATGTAGTGAAACCTTCATACATGTATTACATTTTTACATTCAACATAAATTCAATTTTACATGTAGGCAAAGCAGACATGACATTTCAGCGTGTGCACAGTCACTCTTGTTTACATCACCATTGATCATGTCTACCATCATGACCATGTTGATTATCATGATTATAGCTGCTTTTTGTTAACAAAGGTCGGACAACTATTAACAATTGTTATAATCATGATAATTCATTAGATTATATTGTAGTCTTGTATAAAGAGGGACGAAAGATACCAGAGGGATAGTCAAACTCATAGATTGAAAATAAACTAGGGTGTATAACATGTATAATGTACAATAACCAGAATAACATGAATAAGGAGATGTGGTATGATTTTCAATGAGACAACCATCAACTGTAGACAAGTGATGTCATTGTTAGTAACTGCACTTCCTTCAACAATGAGCAAAATCAGTAACGCATAATCATGATAATGAAAAACCTATAACAGGCCTAGCCATGTTAAATGATGTAACACAATGTAAACAAGTTTAGATGAGAAACCCAAGTTTAATCTATATACAAAAGTGACAAACAATCAGTTGGCGATAAAATTAGGTCAGTTAATAGATATAAGAAGATGTGGTATGATTGCCAATGAGACAACTTTCCATCCAAGTCAAAAAATTTGAAAAAGTAAACCATTATAGGTCAAAGTACAGTCTTCAACACAGAGCCTAGGCTCACACCGAACAACAAGCTATAGGGCATCAAAATTACAGTTATGCATGTTTAGAATTTGAAAAAAATAGTTCCTGGATCATCATTTCTGATGTCTCCCATTTTTATATGTTTATAGGCCCATTGAAACATGAGTGATGACAAATGTATTATGGTTTACCAAAGACTTATAGGTGATCCAATATTAACAGGCTTCTGCCCTTATTTGTGTTTTCTACTAATCCATTCTATCTGTTTTTGAATAAATGCCTTCTAAATATATATATCTCAACATGCTCAAGATGTTTAGCAACATTTTCAATATACACAATAAGCATTACAAAGGCAAACATGTATTATGCACTATTAGTGAGCTGTTTGTTATAATTTAATTATAATATTTATGTGTTGAAGCATATTTTGAGGTTTTAATTTGCTAGGATTTTTAAAACTTCTAGCAAAAGAAAACAAACAACCTGAAATGAAATAAAAATATACATAAAGTGGTTCAAGAAAGGGATGATAATTGAGATTTTTTTTGTGGCTGTACAATTAGAATTATTGTATCGACTATGTTTGTACATTATACATATATATATATATATATCATGTATATATATATATATAGCATTGTGTGAAATGCCTATGTAATACAAATAGACTAAAAGATGATAATAAACTGGTGAAATTGAGTAAACTGCTATTATGAGACATCAACCCAACAACAACTAAATAACAATCTAGAGGTCAACACATATATATATATATACGTCTAAACACGTGAAAACTTTAAGACAAATTCATCCATTGGAGAACAAGTGATCATTGATGGGTGATACATGGCTGAAATCATAATTACTCAAAATATTGACACAACAATGTTAAATAGAACTGCATTTTTTTTTGATAAGATCATTATTTAATAAATAAAATGGTGTGGTACTTGATTACAAATTAGACAATTTTTCACCGAAAACCCAATGACATAGAAGTTAGCAACTGAACTGGCAAATTTCATAAGGTCAGAATATTAATTTCCAACATATAGGCAGCCAGATTATATATTTACACTCAGACCAGGGCCAGAATACTTATTTTCAGTCCATCCTTCTATTAAAGTGAGTTAAAACAATTTGTATGATTTAATCAATGATTTTTTTCGAAGGGCGCACTAATAAGTTTTGCCGGTAATACATAATATGTACTGTTTTCATCACTGATTGAAGATGAATATAATCAGAATAATGGACCCATTTGCCTAATTTATAAATGTGACCACTTTAAAATTTCTATTACATCTAGTAAAATTGTTAATTTTCTTTACTGGTTGAATAATATATCAATATTGGACAAGCATTTATATGATTAAATAAATTGAATTTAAAAAATGGAAATGCGAAAAATATTTTGGTTTCACGTTAGTACGACATCTGATCAACTGAAACCACAAAAGAGAATCTGCTGTCAGTCTGTAGATTTTAACAAGACCGGAGTCTAAAGAATACAACAAGTTCTAAACCGTGATGTGAATAAATAAAAGAAGATTTGATTTCCTTGTCTGAAACAATGCAAGTTTTCTTGTTTTGAACATTTCAACTTTCACTGGCGCTAGTTATTTTGTCGGTCTTGTACAGTACGTCCATCTATTTATAAATACCTTTTTTACAAAATATGTATGGTAAATTGGTTGAGAAAATCCGGTGAAAATATGAATGATCTCGAGTGATAATATTTTTTACTTCAATCATGAATGCCGAAGTGCTATTTATCAAGGACATTTGAACTTTAAATAGACCACTCGGTACAATATACAGTACAAAGTCGAGTAAATATTGAACTATTCAAAAATAAAATACGGTAAAATAAATTAAATTTAGATAGATTTAAGAATATTTTTGTTTTTCCATAGCTGCAAAAGATGCGTTAAATGTTCATTATAGCTTTGTTTTTTTTTATATGTATAGAAATCAAAATGGTTAATACGGCAATATTTATAATTTTGCAAGAAAAAAAAATGTAGCCCCAAATAAAAGCTCAAAATAAGTGTGTGAAATAAGCCCTCGGGAAAAAATTAAGCAGTTTAATATGGGGATAAATTTGACAAGTGTGTATATTCGGAGTTCCCCGCTAGGTTTACAGTATATCATGTATATTGACCGTTATTATGAAGTAATGTGATTCGTAAAACTACGCGTATTGAAGACAACCTTGTATGCATGAATGATTTCACACCTAACTAATTTAAAAAAATTAAAAAGTTGTTATTTAGATAATATTGAAAATTGTCAACTGTTAATACAGTTAAAGGTACATTTAGGGTAACCTTTTTCGATTTATCTGTAAGTAGTTTTAAATGCGAATAAAACCGTCCTGTGTGAAATTGCAGGTATCTAGTGCTGGTTCCGATTTTGTTCGAAGAGATGAGAGGCGAGGTATTGTTAAATAATTATATAAATTTAGCACATTCACTAAATAAGCGGGGAATACCAAAATGTTCAGCGGCAAATATTTCAAAATACTATTTTTTGTGATAGTTGTGTCTCTTTGTTACAACCTTAATTATATTGCCCACGGTAAAATTGTTTTACAAATAATTTAACCTATCCCTGACTGTCAGAAATCCTGTATCCGTGACTTTTAAGTCTTAATGACTATCAATGTTTGGAAGTTGCTACACTTATAAATTAGCTATGAATATATAATGGTTGTAGCAATCATATCTTTACTGTTACAACCTTTTCAGCGTTTAAACAGTTTATTTATGACTGTTTCAATGTTTTCCGTGTTGGGACAGTTGTTAAATAACTGGTACAACTTTCAAATGATTGCAGCAGTCTTATTGTGACTGTGACAACCTTTTAGGCGTTTAATCAGTTTATTTATGACTGTTGCAACGTTTTCGAGTTGGGACAGTTGTAAATCAACTGTGACAACTTTGAAATAGTTGTATCAGTCCTTTAATGACTGTGACAGTTATTTCTAGCGTTGTTGCAGTCGATTTATGTTATAGACAAACACTTTTAAAGTTGGGACAGTTACAAAATAACTGCAGCAGTGAAATTTAACAACTGTTACAACTTTAACAAACATTATCAGTCTTAGAACGACTGTTACTGGTATGGACAGTTGTTTTTCGTCCAGTAGTGAATGGGGCGTTCCTTTGACTGTTTGGAATGTATACATTCATAGCCATTTCGAGTCTGAATAAGACGTTTCATACGAAGCCTAGTGTAGAGAGAGTTTCCGTCTTTTCAAACCAGTAAGATCGAAACCTTTACATAATGAAAAGAGGAAATTCAATTTTGTTCAGTTTACCAATAAAGGAATTGATGCAATCAACATCAGCAACGTTCTACATCACAAAGAGGTAACATTTAAAATTCCACTTTATTTTCAAAATCAGTCTGTTCCTAGTGTATCCTACAGTTACACCAAAACCATTGCACCTAAAGTATTTAACTATAAGCAAGCATTGCAGGACCTTAATTTAGAACAATACATAAAAAACCAACTGACATGTGACTGTTCCCACGTGCCTTATATTTACAGTCCCTCTCGCCATCTTATAACTGGGGATCTAAAGATAATTCAAAATGAACATCTCCGAAAGTTGATATCTCATGGTCCTAAGTTTAGAGAACCCCAACACATCAATTAGAATTTCAAAATAATTATGGATTCCATTGAGGACTACGCCAGAGCGTGGGCTAATCGAGAAGAAGTTGAACTGGACACTTTTTCAGAATGGGTCTAAACAATCAGGTTTCTGATAAAACGCCGAATTCATAAGTTAAAAAACTGTGTGAATAATGGACCAAAGTCTGTTTTCAGAGACAAAGAAGATGTGAAATGTCTATCATTTCATCACGATAAGTATGTATCTTCCTGTGGACAAAACTTCAAATAATATTGTCTTTGTTGTATGTAAATCTTACTACTACGAGTGTCTTGTGAAAGAATTAGGAATACATGAACACTCAGATAATCCCACATACAAAAACATATCATATGACAAGGATAAGATTTTGGCGAATTATAAGTCCTTCACTGCTTCAATGAACATTACACTGAACAGCAAATCGGAGGACTTACCTTGTTTGTATTGGTTACCTGTCCAAAACTCTGTCCGCAATGAAGGATGGTCTTCAGAAATACTGTGAAACTGTTTACTAGCGTAGTGGTATTAACCATATGTGGATTATGAAAAACTCTAAAGAACTTCTGGATAATTTAAATCTCGATCTTTCTCTGAAATTAGTTCTATCAAAACTTTTGATTTTTCAACCCTGTATACCACCATTCCCCATGTAAAATTGAAAAATCGTCCATAAGAAATAATCCACAATGCTTTTCAACATAAAAATGGTAGCATACGCTATAAATTTATTACTTTGGGATACCATACGGCATATTTTATTAATAGTGAACAAAAATGCAAAACATGCTAAACAGAGGAACAAGTGATCAGTAAGCTTGAGTTTCTTATTGACAACATATTTGTTAAAGTTAGAGATAGACTTTTTTCAACAAATTGTCGGCATTCCTATGGGAATGAACTGTGCGCCTCTCCTTGCCGACCTCTTCTTATTTTCATATGAGTCGGAGTTCCTTCAGACACTTGTCAAACACAAGAAGATCAATGAAGCCAGATCATTTCATTTCGCATTCAGATATATTGATGATGTTCTTTCCATTAACAATCCAAGTTTTTCTGATTGCGTTTCATTAATATATCCTCCAGAACTAGAAATTAAAGAAACAACAGACACGGCTTCCTCTGGCTAATGTTTAGACTTATACCTCGAATTTGACATATGCGGTCATCTCAGTACCAGAATCTATAACAAACGAGACGATTTTAATCTTGAAATTATCGATTTCCCCCATTTAAGTAGCAATATACCAACTTTACCTGCATATGGGATATATATTTCCCAACTCATTCGGTATTCAAAAGCTTGCAGCTAGTACTCAGACTTTGTAAAACGTCACCAATGTCTAAGCAGAAAGTTGATGAACCAGGGGTATGTAAAAGAACGTCTCGTCCTTTTTCTAAAAAAGTTCATCGGAAGATACCAAGACCTTGTTGATATATATTCGGTATCAACTTCACAAATAATACACGATGGTCTTGAATCATAGATTCTAACTACTGACGTTGTTTGTCATCTTAATAATGTGTTATAGTATTCTTTTATTTGTCTTAGTTAATTATTACTTTTACTGTCTAGTCTATTTTGGTAATATCCATTTGATGTGGCTCGGTACTTATACATCCCGTCATTGTTTTATTGTACTATAGTCAATGTTTCTATTCTTGTCGTTTTTTCTAATGTGCTTTGTCTATATGCATTTTTGTTTTTCATTGTTGATATATTTGTTTGTTTTATAGTAATTAAGAGTATAACAGAATGTTGACTGCTGTACCCCTAATTTTGACCTTTTTACCAATTATGTCTGTTTGTTTTGTTCACACTTTGTTGTCAATATAATGCAATTTTATTCGACTGTCATACAAGTGAGAGGTTTAGCTAGCTATAAAACCAGGTTTAATCCACCATTTTCTACATAAGAAAATGCCTGTACCAAGTCAGGAAATATGACAGTTGTTATCCATTCGTTTGATGTATTTGAGCTTTTGATTTTGCCATTTGATTAGGGACTTTCCGTTTTGAATTTTCCTTGGAGTTTTTTGGTATTTTACTTTTTTTCATCTTACTAAAACAGCTTTTGCTCAATTGGTTTAAAAATTGTACAATTACATAAACTCGTTTCACCTTACTCGGACTTTTTATTTAGACTTGTTATTGGACATACTCCTAAAGGTGCATGCTTAAAGTAGATGACATTCTTCCACCTATCCAAAATAAAAAAGGTTTAACTATAAATTAAATCAATGATTATACCTGATTCATTGAGGCTGTTTACTGGATTTCCATACACTTCTACTTCACAAATGACTAAGTATGCCGTATCCCGGCGTTTAATCCTGACATACCTTCCTTTAGTGTTAGGAGGGCATGTAACCGTGATTCTCTGACTTTCTGTTGCCTGGTAGTGACAATTAATTGTATCTCCTTCCTCTAAATTATTCCAATGATTACATGTACATGTTGGCAAAATAACTTCAATATCAAAGTTAGTGAGAAAGTCAGCTGAGAATAAAATATCAGAATTGAGTATTTCATTGAAATTGAAATACTACGATATGATTGCCTCAACACTAGCCAAATATTCACACAAGCAGGTACGTATGTGGGTCGTCTTTATCAATTTCCAGTTTTCGGTGAAGTTTACTAATAAAAGATTTGGCCTTAGTTCTATTGTTTTGTGTTTTGTTTTAGCAGCTCTTCAACTTTTGGTAAGTTTTTGGAATTTCAAAAAGTTTTGCCTCGAGCATCACTGGTGAGACATTAGTTGTCGAAATGCGCATGTGGTGCAGTTAAATTGGTCCCATTAATGTTATTACTACATCCGGGTCGATACCTATGCTGTTGGACTGTTAGTCCTAAAGGTATCCCCGGCCCGGCAATACGGATTTTGTTTGTTTTGGTGTACCGTCCTTGTGCATAGCTCTGATTCCTTGTCCGGGTTTGGTTTAACTGTTGGTTCTTTTGGTTTTATCCGCTCTTTAAGCATCACTGAAGATACTAAAGTTGTCGATATGCGATTCTTGTGCCGAAATTTGTACTGTTCATTTTATCATTTACCTTCATTTCATGGTCTTTTTTCGACTTTTGATTAACGCAGATAAAATTAAGGTAAAACATCCAACATTATTATGTTTAGCATGTAACACTTTATCAAAAACTTAAACGGAATATAGAACATTAGACAGTATGTATCAAATACACAGATAAAGAGTTGAGACAATATTGTTTAAACTATAACAATTCAATAAAAGACTAGTATAGTACAGTAATATTATTTACCAAGCAAGCAATATTTTGAATTGTCTTTCCCTTCCAAACATTATGTATTTTTCGAAAAATTCAAAAAGTAACTAAAACGCCCAAACAAATTATACACATAACATAAAATGCGAGTTTAAAACTTGTGAAAAAGGACATATCTGTATAAGTATCTACATGTATGCTTGTATTTTTTATTCAAATTGATCAAATGATTTTAGACACTTGGTGTAGATATACATGCAATTACTATCACTTTGCATGCTATGCTATATTGAACGCGGGTCTTAAACACGAAAATATGCTGGAGGCGTATATTTCTTCTTTTTTATTTTTCAAGTGGGTGGGGATAACGATGTCGACTGGAATTTTCCTGAAATCTATTTTTTTACAATATATCCTATGCTTTCTATATTATTGTTTTCATTAACGAAGACAATTACATCAGCATACAAAGACTTCTGTCAATGTCTGAATACCCGCATTTTTTATTTTATAAAAACTTATTTGTTAAATAATGCGAAAAAAGTTTTCATTCAGGCTAGCTGTGTACATAAGTACAGTTGCTCAGTCTATAGTTTTCTATGATGTTTATTTATACTGTTTGTCTTTTGTTTTATTTTTGCCATGGTGTTGTCTTAATTAGATTAGATTATTTTTCGACTTATGAGTTTGAATGTCCCTTTGTTATCTTTCGTCCCTCTTTTTTACGTTTTTTCCCTAAAATATACAAATAATTTTCGTAATTCAAACATTGGAAGTCAAACTACTGTTAGAAATTTACTATTAGTTATATTTATTTAAAAGTGTATTTAGGCAGACGTTACTTTTAAAATGTTCCCGCCTTGAAAGCAGCTCTCCTACTTTGGAATGAACTACTTATGAAAAGATCATTCTCAAATTTGTCTGACTTCAAAATATCATGTTTCATTATATTTGGGAGAGGATGCAATGTTAGTATAAATACCAGAATTCTGAAAATCCAATTACGCTCAATGAGCGAACAGTTATAAGCACTTATGAATATCTCATGGTAAATTTGTAAGCATACAATCTAAAGATTTTATCTGATTTCGGAGGTTTTACTTATGCTTTTCACGTATTTACAACTTCAACCAGATACAGACAGGCTATTGTAATATTAATATAACGAGCTTTATTTGTATAAAATAGTAAACCTGAGAACAGATTAACACTTACTGCAACAGTCTGTACGTCCAAACATATCTATATCATTTATGACATAAACATTTAGAAGGTCGACTGCCCACCATGACTGCTGATTATCAAGACTGTCTGAATGCGCGCAGATAAAATCCCATTTGACCTATCTGACCTATCTCCATCAAGGGCATATGAAGAGTTATATTGCTCAAATATAGAAGAAAGCTTTGTGGGTTTCTTTAATGCAATATTTGCATCCGTAAAAGCTTAAACAAAAAACGACATAAATATTATACGTATATATTTATTTAATTATTATTAATATTGATCGACTAAATTACGAACTCTTAATAGTATATGCTAATTGAATAATATGTTGAACAGAATGTTATCAGAACAGGCAAAACTGACAATAGATACCAATTGTAGAGTAAAGTACGTTACACTGGCGTTTCATCAGGGACGGCCAAATCAAATTCAAAATTGAAAAGCGTTAAAAACCAATCTTGCAACAGTGTGTGCCAAAAACTCTATGTACGCCTGGGAGAAGAAAAACCGCGGTGTTTCAAACTAAGATAATCATTCTGTAATTGAGCTCTTGAATATGCGTTTAAAAAGGACATTCACTGCAGATTTCAATCCTACAATACATACTTTTTTAACCTGAATTCTGAGATCTTGGTCCGTGCGAAATATATTTTTCTTTTTCGTATATATCCATTCGAATTATTTTAAAACTGCATTAAATGCCTTTACCAAGTCAGGAATATGACAACTGTTTCACATCGTTTTAACTTTGAATTTACCATTTGATAAAGGTCTTTCCGTTTTGAATTCTCTTTGGGGATCGGAATTTTTGTTATTTTACTTTTTGTCTTACACCACATCCAGCGCTAGACAGATTATTATGAATTCATCTTCCTCAGGTATATTTGACATAAAGTATCGTCTAAATTTTGATAAGATATTGCATTTTTACGTGTATTGAAAATTGATTTAAGGTTATTTTACAGTTTAGCCAAGTGCATTAAATAATTGACAGCCTCATAATCGAAAACAGCACAAGAGTGATAAAGTCGTTAAAATAATGTTGTCTGGTAATTTTTAAACAACAACTGGAAATGTAGGATGACAATGAATCATTTAATTCATATCACAACCGAAACACCTTTCTACTGGTACCTTGATATAATAAGTTGTTAGGATAAAACTTGAAACATCAAAGTCTGCTAAGAAACTTTGACGAAGCGTGAAAAGAAACAGAAATAATATACCTAATGCTATCTATATATTATAAACAAGGTATATTGAAATCCATTAAAACCTATAATGGGTAAATTACTCCATTCGAAAATATCTTTTGTGAGGTTTCAAAGAATATTGTATCACAATAAAATTTAATTAATGTTCTGCATATATATTTAGGTACAGAAAGATGATATAACTTTAATGATAGACTACCAAAACAGAATATAGCCATTCTATTAAATATGTGTACATTATTAAAATAATACATGACCCCACGACATAATTAGATATATCAATTCTAAAACATTTTTGTCTAACATAATGCCTAGCTACATCCACTGCATAGTTGACAAAAAAAATCTTTCAAGAGAATAAATAAAGTCAATGTATAATTGTTTTTCACTTGTTCCGTTGATTGACAGCGCTTAATTTTGTCAGTTTTCATAAACTACCCCGTTTTAGATTTGGCTTGGAGTTCGGTGTTTTTGTTATACTTTTTTTTATCATACAGCATCTTAATTTTGATTGGTTGTAATAAATAGTGTTAGCAGGAAAGAAAGTATCCTTTATAAGTTTCAAGTTGTTAATGGATTTCGATAATGACGTTATGAATTCATCATTGATTCTGCTTAAGAAATGATATATTTTTTCAGAGGGAATTATTAAGTAGGAAAATGTTGCGCAGACATGAAAACTGTAACCTTTATGTCTTTGCATGTATTAGTTACGACAATTTACAGCCACCAAAAAGAATTTAAATTCCGAAAGATTTCATTTAAAAATTATATGAAAACAAAATATTCTATTAGATGATGCTATTTGCAAACGGTTTTCTAGTTCCTTTATTTCTCATACTTTGCATAAAATATGATGCGGTGAAGACGTCAGTTATGAGAGCAACCCATGGTTACTTACCCAAAATGCATCTATATGTCAACTTACGATGAAGCACAGCCATAAAAGCGCTATTTCTTTGCTTTTTGTGTTTTTGCTGTGCATTTACTGATTTTGTGTAATGGATTGATACTCCACATCCTTTCTCTTATTTTACATAGATATAAGAAGATGTGGTATGAGTGCCAATGAGACAACTCTCCATCCAAGTCAAAATTTATAAAAGTAAACCATTATAGGTCAAAGTACGGTCTTCAACACGGAGCCTTGGCTCACACCGAACAGCAAGCTATAAAGGGCCCCAAAATTACTAGTATAAAACCATTCAAACGGGAAAACCAACGGTCTAATCTATATAAAAACGAGAAACGAGAAACACTTATGAACCACATCAACAAACGACAACTACTGAACATCAGATTCCTGACTTAGGACAGGTGCAAACAATTGCAGCGGGTTTAAACGTTTTAATGGTATCAAACCTTCACCCTTATCTGAAACAATAGTGTAACATCACAACATAGAAAGACACACTATAAAATATCAATTGAAATGGCTGAACTCAATCAAAAGACATATTAACATCAGTGAACATACACTGAACAAATAAATTTGATCTATGATACAATGTAAATACAAAATAGATAAACTAAGGGAAGAATAATTAAAGTAACATGTTATACCGCTGTGAAATGTTAAACAATTTAAGAAAAACAATATGCTTGAACAAAAATATCAGCCGTTTGCAATTACTTTAAACACAGGTAAATGAAAATAATTTGTTGTTAGGTATACGTGTACAGTTCAAATGGAGAAAGGAAATATTTTTACAAAATAAATAATTTTGATACAGTCTATAATGCTTTACAAAGCTGTATATAGAAATCCCACAGATCTACGTACACTATTAAAAAAAAACCATTAACTTCATTCAATAATTAGAGAAATATAACAATTACTTCTTTATATAACGAAACAAAGGAAAAATTAAAAGTGAAATTAAACAGCTGACGGTGCCTTTTATTTAAAAACAACTCATAGCGTAAACAGAATGGTTTAATTCTTTCGTATTTAGCACAAGACGTTCTCAACAGCACACGCACTTCATTACATTTCTAGCATATCCAGTATAATAACAGAGCCACCATCGTCATTTTGCATTTGTTTTTTTTATCATTACTGGTGTCCTGTTTTGTACTACAGACAATTAATGCCAAAACAAACCTAATCTTTACATATAAAAAATGTCTCTATGTAAATCTAGAAAAGGATATAAATGACAATTACCCGATGATGTCGTTTGTCAATTTTCCAGGTGTTATTCCATTGACATACAGTTCGCATATACATTATAAAATAAAATTGAGAAAGGAAAGAGACAACAACCCGACCAAAGAGCAGAAAACAGCCGAAGGCCACCAATGGGTCTTCAACACAGCGAGAAAATCCCGCACCCGGAGGCGGGCTTCATCTGTACATGTTCTTTAGAAAAACCAAATTATAAAGACCTTTTGTTGACCTTGAAAGGAAACCCAATGTTTCATTCAACTTCAGTCACCACAATATCATTTTGAACATTTAAGGCTACACAAGAAAAGCCTTGCCATTGTTACTGTAATTATTGAGTTAACACTTCCTTGGACAAAATTGGTTAGCTTGAATAAAGTTAGCATCACTGGCAATAAATTACACCAAGTGAAACATGAAACCAATCCAGATAGCATATACCTACTATTATCTATCAATATCCTACTTTTTTTTTCACCAACAATTAGGATAATTAGTACAATTTTTAGGGTTCCGCGATTCCATGCTATATCAAAATCAGCGATTTTAACTACATGTTAAAGGTGCCGAAAATAAACATGTGTACCATGTATACAAACTATAATATTATTATAATATCAGAAGGTAAATAATAATTTAAAAATTATAGGTTATTGTATGGCCTTGAACAATGAGCAAAACTCATACCTCATTGTCAGCTATAAATGGTCCCGAAATGATAAATGTAAAACAAATCAAACGAGAAAACTGACGGCCTGATTTATGTACAAAGCAATAAGCGAAACACAGATATGATATACAGACTCCTGCCCTGGCGAGGTAAACTAGTTTGCTGGCGCCAAACCCTCCCCTAACCTGACAGTAATAGTACAACATAAGAACAAACTATAAAAATCAGTTGAAAATGGCTTAACTCATCAAATCAATACAAAGCAGAACAACAACTAACAATCAACAGACAGGACGTGGCAGAGTATTTATACATCCCCTAAACAAAAAAGAGCATAAGTACAGATCTGTGAGTACTAGCAGTTACTGAACGCTAGGTATAAGCTTATAACAACTAATAAAATAAACATGCATCTAAGACTAAAATATCTATCAGTACAAATCCACAATCCAATGGATTTAGTGTAAAGAAGTCGTTAAAGTCAGAGAAAAAAATGACATTATGCAATGCAAAAATACAGATATCGACAGATTGTAGAGACATAAATGTGCATAAATATAACAATAATAATTAGATTTTAATATTCTGATTACAAAATCAATATTTATACCAATAAAAACAATATTCAAATATCTAATTACAGTGTTAATTTGGTAACTTTAGAATAAAGTTATTTTAAGGTTCGATAGTTGACCCTGATCGTATCTAAATTCTCAGACTCGGTAAACAAGAGCTCCGCATAAATTAGGATGTGCTTTCCCGTTTAGAATAAGTTGTTTACAGGTACAACAAACTTCAAAACTAAATCTTTGTATTCATAAAAGAAGTAAGTTAAGGTTTTTTGTAATTTGTGGTAACGAAATCCCTGAATTAATAATTTGCCAGTAATATATAGATTGCGTTCATAGAAATCCAAAACGTCACTTCTGATTGTCTAACAATTCTTTTTTATGAGGCTACAATCCAAATTCGAGCCCATTTACTGAAAAACAAAGCTGATTTAGCAATTTTAAAGAAATATTTGTTTTTAGTAATGGCGGCAATCTTTGATCATGTTGATAGAAGGCGGGGCTATCTGGTTTACTTTTAAAACAGAAACATTGAGGATCATCTATTCAACCTTTGGTTTCAATCGGCCGAGTGGTTTCTGAGCATAAGATCTTAATTGTTTTTTGTTGTTGTAAAAATCAGCCTAATATGCATAACCAGTAAAATAAGTAAAACTATATATTTTATGGAAAATCTAGAATACATATTTGTTCCAAGTCAGGAATATGGCAGTTGTTATCAAATAGTCTGTTTCTATGTATGTTAGCGTTTGTTTTTGTAGCAGTTCAGTGTTTCTATTGTTCCGTTGTTTTCCCCTTATAGTTTATGTGTTCCCCTCGGTTTTGGTTTGTGAACCAAATTTGTTTTCGCTTAATCGATTTATGACTATTGAACACCGGTATACTACTGTTTTTACGGTATTAGATATAGGAAGATGTGGTATGAGTGCCAATGAGACAACTCTCCATCCAAGTAACAATTTATAAAAGTAAACCATTATAGATCAAGGTACGGCCTTCAACACGGAGCATTGGGTCACACCGAACAGCAAGCTATAAAGGGCCCCCAAAATTAATAGTGTGAAACCATTCAAACGGGAAAACCAACGGTCTAATCTATATAAAAACGAGAGACGAGAAACACGTATGAACTACATAAACAGACGACAACTACTGTACATCAGATACCTGACTTAGGACAGGTGCAAACATTTGCAGCGGGATTACACTACTTAGTTTCGTTTGGTTATAGCTGAAGTTAGAGCTCATTTTGTTGGAGAATAAAGCAGTTTTATCTATTTAAAGATTCTTCATTCAAATCGATAACTGCCGATTTGTCTGCCGGTATATTTTCATAAAGAAAGCAATACCCTTATAACCTACAGTGATTCTGCACAAAACATGACACTTTATGATTTACAGATGTGTTCTTTTAACACATTTTATTACCAGGTTCATTTGATATATGTTACATGTATCTGATTGATACCTCACAACACATATATTTCAATTGGTAATTTACGATCCAATCCTTTATTTGACAGCTTAAAAAAAATTCCCATTTCGACACGATCCCCCCCTTTGTGTTTCAAATCAACAGTATTTTTTTCAGTAAATGTAAGTCTCATATTCTGAGATGTCATCATGCTTCAACTCCCTCGTTCCTTGTATTGTGCATGCGAATCGTGTATTTTTGTCTTCTAATTGACAATATCGTTTATGGTTTGTACAAAACATCCGTTTCTTCAAAATATCTTCCACAAATTTTTCTATAATAACTTTTAAATATTATTATCCTCTGCTGCATAACATTAACGGTACCAATGTTTCTGCATGTGTGATAATATATAATTGGGTGAACAATTTCATGCATAAATTTAAGAATGAATAAGATTTTCTTCCTGTATCAATATATATATGAATGGGGGGTGGTTTAAAATCCCAGCAGCACCTTTTACCTAAAGTAACTACCCATTGTTTTGGACTTTATTTTTTCTTCTAGTAAATGTTCCAATTTTTCATATTGGTAAACACTCAGGTGAAATATAAAAGATATCTGTGTGTTTCCGTGACCATACTGGAAAAAATTAGGGTCGGTCGGTATAGACAAATTTTTTCAATTCACTTTGAGTGGAATTTGGAGGTAGACTTTTCAACAAAATGTCGGCATTCCTATGGGAACGAACTGTGCGCCTCTCCTTGCCGACCTCTTCTTATTTTCGTACGAGTGGGAGTTCGTTCAGACACTTGTCAAAAACAAGAAGATCAAAGAAGCCAGGTCATTTAATTTCACATTCAGATATATTGATGATGTTCTTTCCATTAACAATCCAAACTTTTCTAATTGGGTTCCATTAATATATCCCCCAGAACTAGAAAATAAAGAAACAACAGACACGGCTCCCTCCGCCTCATTTTTAGACTTATACCTCGAATTTGACATACACGGTCATCTCAGTACCAGAATCTATGACAAACGAGACGATTTTAATTTTGAAATTATCAATTTCCCCCACCTTAGTAGCAATATACCAACTTCACCTGCATATGGGATATACATTTCCAAATTTATTCGGTATTTAAGAGCTTGCAGCTGCTACTCGGACTTTGTAAAACGTCACCAGTGTCTGAGCAGAAAGTTGATGAACCAGGGCTATGTCAAAGAACGTCTCGTCCTTTTTCTAAAAAAGTTCATCGGAAGGTACCAAGACCTTGTTGATAAATATTCCGTATCAACTTCACAAATAATACATGATGGTCATGAATAATAGATTCTGGGTACTGACGTTGTTATAGTATTCTTTTATTTGTCTTTTTGAATATTACTTTTACTGTTTAGTCTATTTATGGTGATATCCATTTGACGTGGCTCGGTACTTATACATCCCATCATTGTGTTATTGTGCTATGGTAAATTTTTGTATTATTGTCTTTCATTTTTGCTTATGTGCTTTGTCTATATGCCTTTTTGATTTTTTTTCTTACATATTTGTTTGTTTTTATAGTGATTAAGATTATAACACAATGTTGACTGTTGTACCCCTACTTTGACATTTTTACCTATTATGTCTGTTTGTTTTGTTTACACATCGTTGTCAATATAATAGAATTTTATGCGACTGTTATACAAGTGAGAGGTTTGGCTAGCTATAAAACCAGGTTTAATCCACCATTTTCTACATAAGAAAATGTCAGTACCAAGTCTGGAATATGACAGTTGCTGTCCATTCGTTTGATGTGTTTGAGCTTTTGGTTTTGCCGTTTGATTACGGACTTTCCGTTTTGAATGTCCTCGGAGTTCGGTATTTTTGCTATTTTACTTTTTTTAGACCTAGTTATACAAGGGACACATCTTGTCTTTAATTGTGCTATTGTTAACAAAGTAGCAAAAAACAAACTATAGGTATACACAAAGAATAGGGTCGGTGGTAAGTGGAAAACGTATATATTTCATTTGGCCTTGGAGGAAATACATGTATTTTTTTTAACTTCATCAATCAACACAGCTTTAATTAAATTATAGGTTCTTGCATTTAAAAGAAAACTCTGTTGTGGCAAGATTGGGTACCTGGCAAGAATGGGTCCATGGCCAATACCATATATGGTGTAAATTAATAATACTCATTGTAACAACGTATACAAACTATTTCCAAGCAAACAAGGTGTTAGTCTGTGTTATATTTCTGATAGACGTTTAGTTTAGTTCTCGATATATACCGATGACCATATAGTTACATGACTATCATTTCTATTTCAGGCGATATATCAACTATAAAACCCAGAATAGTTTGATAAAAAAGTATACAATTTCTCATGTTTAAAAATGCAATATGTTTAACTGTCCTAGGAGTGCCTTTTATCATTTTTCTTCTTTTTGTCTATATTTTATAACGATACAAGTATATTATTTTTGAATTACATGCGAATAAATCATGGTATTGTTCAAAATAAATAGCAGTAGGGATTGGGCAGAGGTTAAAACAACATTATTATAACCCTATCCCTCATAATAACAACATAATATATATATGACAATATATACATTTCTGTCATACAACACAAATTGCCACGAGTTAATTTGAATATTAAACACACAACCACTCACACACTGTCGCAAATGGAAATGATGCAACAATTCCATTTTCTAGCTATCATATCATTTAAAGCACATAACGAAACCAAACAGGATGATAAAGATATGTTACCTGCAATTAAATTCATTGACATGTGATTCAACTGTTCATTTAGCAATTAGGGTTGACATCTGAGCGATAGCAATTTTTTGGACAATATTCTAATGGTTCTAACGTTACGGATTAACGTGAAAAGGAATGTTTTGTGCTTTATGTTAATATTTTGCATTAAAAGAAATAAAAGATTATTGTAGTCACAAAGATTAACTACGATATACTGAGAAAAGGGTAAGAAGATATACCGAGGAAAGTATCAACTGAGGAGCTGCGCAAGATACGTCCGTCAGCAGCAATATTACTCCAGTAATACCAATACTGCAATGCAAAGTCTCACAACGATTTTAATGACAAAAGTGAAAATCATTAAAGTTGAAAAGGATTTACATTTTTAT
This sequence comes from Mytilus coruscus, assembly GCA_017311375.1. Lineage (NCBI taxonomy): Eukaryota > Metazoa > Mollusca > Bivalvia > Mytilida > Mytilidae > Mytilus > Mytilus coruscus. The sequence goes on along the minus strand of CM029600.1, from coordinate 73,261,588 downwards.
CAATAGTACATTTTTTGTACCGGTAACAAAGTGTAACATAATCGTGCTTCCTCAGACTTGCTTATAGATTTTATCAAAATCCTATGCCAATTGGTCAAACACTTATCACAGCACAAGTCCCAGGCCAATTGGTCAAAAGACTATCACAGCATATTAATCGACATTTGAGGACATGACTTTTGTGCAATTTTCCATTAACAAAGTCTCATAACTCTGGATCGAAAAATCTGAAAAATCATTTAAATCAACAGGGAACTTACTAAGATCATTTCTAACCCACTGATAAAATTTCAAAAAAAAATGTATTACAGCAAAGTGTAGTTATTGTATCACTATATGAGAAAATGTCAGATTTTCCATGAATAAAGTCCCAGAACTCTGAATTGCAAGAGTGAAAATCGTGAAAATGGAAAGGAAGCTCACTTTGATCAATTCTGGCCCCGTGATACATTTTCCGGAAAAAGAATAGTTCAGCAAAGTTGAGTAATTGTACAATATTTGGGAAAATGTCCAATTTTTCATGAATAAAGTCCTAGAACTTTCGAATGAAAAAAATCTAGATCGTCAAATTGAAATGGGAGCTTATTTCTGTCAATCATGGTGTAGTTTTAAAACTTAATGATAATTGGTATAAGCAATTTTGAGTTATCGTTCGAAGTATTGACATACGGATGGACGGACGGACTTTGGTATACCATAATAAATTGTCCATTTCATAGGATTTAATGTGTCTGAGAGCTGGACAGTAATACAGGTTTAATACAGAAAAGTCGGTTAATACAGAGTTGTACTGGTCTTAATACAGGATTTTAACTTCCGGTTTTTGGTTCAAAAGGGTGTCAGAAGTGGATGTGTATATGACGCAAAATATTAGATTTCAACATGTTTGATGTTAGAGTTGTTGTTATTTTTCATATGCGATACTATTTTTTTCTTTGAGTATATACAGTTATGGATAGTAGAAAGTGTGAGTATCCACAATTATCAACAATAAAGGATTATTTCTCTGAAGGCGAAGTCCTAAGTGAGAGAAATTTGTAGGAATGTCAATCTTTGATATGCACTACGTCAGAGGGGCACATTTGTTTTATTATACCAAAGTGCCCTTCGAACTATTGACAATACACGATAAAGAAGCTCTTGTAGATGTTGACTGTAGTAAAAATAATTTGTAAAAACGCTTACGTCAGAGAATTATTTTGTGACTTAAAATGTCTTATATGTACAAAAATGAAAGCGCTTTCTTTTAAAGACATTCGGGAAGTTTCGTAGTAACTGAGAAATATGCAAAATTTCAGTCTTCAATGTAGTTTTTGAAAACAAAGGCATGGATGGACAGAGGTAAAAAAGTGAACCCCCCCTCGTTTTAAGAAGGATCATTTAATAATAAGTTTGCTATTTTTTTTCATTTTTATATAGCCAGGTTTAAAAATATCTGTTTCATAATTAAACTGCATCAGGATAAAAATATAAGTCGAAATACGACAAATTAAATGAAAAAGAATTACATTAAACCAACTTGACTTTGCTTAACATTTATTGGCATTTAATACAATAGTATCACTTTACATGTATGTTTCATAAGAACTCGTACTTTTAATTGGATGAGAAAAATAGCGAGGCATTCAAAGTCTAAATAATTTTTCACGATAAAATGCAACATTCAACATGTTCAAGACTGCGCGTGCTTTCCATTGAAAAGTCACTGCAATTCTTTGGAAACAAACAAACAGCTTGAAATAACTTGTAATTTCAAAGTTGTAGCATATAAATGTAATAATAGAAATTGAGCGTTTCTTTCTGTTTAATTATTTTAGAATTGAATTATTCTTTTGATCATTTTATTATTGTGTAAAAGCGTTGACCGAAGCATATTTCGTATGAAGAGCTTCATGAAGCGCGGAAGCGCTTCATATCAAAAATTTGCATACGATCAAAACTTTTGCAACTCTTTAGAATTATAAAAAGAAGCATTCAATTCCTATGATTACATTTTATGCTACGACCATGAAATTAAGAGTTATATCAAGCTTTTCGTTTGTTTATCTATGCATTGTTTTGAAAATGTCACGTGCAGTCATATCTGTTGTATTTTATACTGAAATAAAATATGATATTGAAATCCATGCGACTGTTGTCAGCCAATAAAAATCACGGATTCTGATAAAACATACATGTGATGTAATTATATGGTTGTAACAACATTGATCGTGCGTTCATTTTAAGTATGAAGCACTTCAGCTTTTCATATAAACTGTGATTCGGAAAGGGAGTAAGGTCCCTAAAAGGGAAAATTGACAACAGGGAATACATAATCATATCTTTTCTCATAAATTTTTGTAAATAGTTCCTCCTGTGATATCTGAAATATTTATATCTAAAAAAATAAACTTTTAACAGTCTATAACAAAAAACCAAGAATAACTGTAAATCAGCAGCAAGAATATCTCAAAGTACGTGTGTCCAACATTCCACTATGGGCTGATGACGATCAGATTTTTGAGTTCTTCCAGTCAGTCTATTGGCGTATTATAACAAGTTAATTCAGAGAAAGATTGAGAATAGACGGATTTCTCATTGACTGCCAATCTGGAGACAGAATCTTCTATGTCCAGTCATTCAAAGGTACATTGCCCAGATTCACACGAATTAGGAAATACAATGCCAAAATATATTATAAAGGGCAAATCTGCATAAATGCATAAATCTGCAAAAATGCATAACTTGTCAGAAATATCTGAAAAAGGGACACAACAAGAAAAATGCCAAAGCAATTGGGTGTGTAATCAATGTGAAAAAGAAAGGCATAAAGCAAAAGAATGACAAACTCTTAAGTAAAACAGCATCAAACAATAAAGCAAATAAGAATGAGGATCAATCTAATCCAAAAGAAGTAAAAGTGGGGATGAGACGGACATTGCAGGACTTACATGGAACCTTTAAATCAACTGCATGACAAACATAATGTGTTTTTGTTGGTTGCCAAGATCTTGAAAGAACTGTTTGACTGATATACACAGAAACTGACAAGGATGCCGTGCAATTGCAACTAAAATACTGTCTTTATTAACAATTGTGATATAAAGATTTGTTTACAAGATTTTCTACATGTATAAAAAGCTTATACTTACCTATTGTGTGTTTTGTAGAGTGTTCACAGAAATTACTGGCACATAAGTTAAATGAGAGTAACAACTCACTTTTGTAAATTGTGTAAATAGGTAAATCGGAGTTTAGTGTGACGTCTTTTTTCGCTTAACTAGTTAGCATTATTTTTAAGGGCCAGCTGAAGTCTGCCTTCGGAGACGGGACTTTCCCGCTGTGTTGAAGACCCTAAGGTGGCCTTGGGCTGTTTTCTGCTCTTTGGTCGGGTTGTTATCTCTTTGACACATTTCCCATTTTCATTCTTAATTTTGAAATATAGTATTTGCTGATGGAAATCTCTCGAATCAAACATTAAACAAGTTACAATGCAAACAAGTTTATTCTTTAAAAATGAACATCTGAAACATTCTTCATACGCACTGAGAAAAAAAAAAAAACAACATGTTTCAGGTTTTATGTATTTTTTACTCGTCAATGTATTCAAAATATTTAGTTTGAAAAATTGAGAAACAATAGCCAAATTAAACGTATAATAAATACCCATCACAGTGTATCTCATGCTGTCACAACGATAAATGTTAGATGAGATTGAAATAGAGAGGTTGCAATGTTTAAATTAAAATTGAAAGAAATTTGAAAGAAAACAAAAAATTACAAAGATATTATCTATCTTTCTATATTATCTGCTACCTGCTACTTACAACATGTACAAGTCAAGTCATGTGATCATTATTGTCTATCAAGTCTTGCTTTGATTCACAAATAAGAACTGTTTCTTAACGGAATCATCGGCGTATTGAATGTACTTTGATCTTTATAATCGCAACTGTATTGTTTTCTGTGTTCACATTACATGATTATTAGAAAGGATAAACAAACATTACAATGATTTCCTAACATAAACTTCAACAGAATTAATTTAAATTACAACATATAATAAACACAATTGAAAAACAGCTATCATACAAAATATGTGTACCTCATTATGAATTAGGTGAAATTATTGTAGAGGACTTAAATACAATGTATGTCTACCTATCATCTATAGCATGCATGTATACATGTCAAAAAGGCAAAGAAAATGCACAAAAACAAAAACTAGAGCTAAAAAGTACTGCAATGACAATAATATCTGGTAATGGTGTAGAACTCAACTGTTTTCTGTATGTTTAACAATTGATGATATGAGGATACTGTTTATAGCTCCCATCCTGGAACAAAATATAAAGTGTGATAGAAAGGTGTTGTCACTGCAATTTAACATCTATTTTGTTAAGGGTTCGGATCCTAACAGTGTATTATAGATTAAAAAATCACTATATTATGGAGCGCTGTGAATTACACATAAGCTGAACTTTTAAGTTCTTATCAAGGTAATTAGACATGTATATGGTTTAAAGCTGAGATCTGGGCCGTTTCAGAGATACTAACGATGTAGTATATGTAGGGCGTGATATCACGCCTGGAATAGTCCTTGGCTTGATTGAAAATGTCTTGTGTTCCTCGTCCATGTCCCAAATATCAAACACTTATATTAAACGAAGAAAAAGTTATGTTTCAAACGCAATAATGGAAACAATACATTATAATGAATAAGAAATAATGTCTCCCTTCGTCAATTGGAAGACAAAATGAAATAAGAAATAAAAAGATCTATCAATTCAACGACATATGTGCACATCAAGATAATATTGGAGTTTTCTTTGCCTCATTTAATTGTTAGAAAAACAAATCAAGAGTTATCAAAATCAATGTTAATCAATGTTATTTGTTCTTTCATATCACTTCACGATGTCTGCTAGACTTTTGTGTCCAAATCTTTACTTTTAGATTCTAAGACTTCATTTGGTTTTGGATCCAATAACCTGGACATATCTTTGCAGAAAAGTTATATTAACACTAAAAGTATAGTTGTTGGTTATCAGTTGTACTGTAAAAGAGTGTTGCGATATAATTTTATGTTGATATGACTTGTCATTTATTGGTGATTCTATATTTCCTTATTTACGTCTAAAATCAATACATACTTGTCTCCATCCTATTGAATAAAAAATACGTGTTTGTTGTTGTCTGGGTACAAATATGACTGCGTTCCATTTGAACATTCTCCTTTCAGTGTACAAACATATGTGTTCTTGTCATACTCTGCTACAAAACATTCAGTCTTCCTCATGCACGTACTTGTGCACTGAATATCACTTTGCGCTACAGATGTTCCTATAACTGGACCTGCATATCCGTACCCGATCTGTCCACATGCATAGGTAGTAACAATATTTGCCAAACCTTAAATAGAACAAGAGTTCGCACACTGAAATGTCTCGCGTGTTTTAATTATTATAAAATGTATGTGGATAGACTGTGAAATGAAGGTTTTACTACACGTAGCATATAAACTTAGCATTATCATTGTTCTATAATAATGAGGTCATGGTCAGATGAAATATGCCAGTCAGACATGTTCCCCTTACAATCATTCCATACACCAACAATAGTTGACCTGTTGCTTATTGTATCTGATAAGCTGACAAAGTTGAGAAAACTTATCATTGGTCAATGAACCATCAAAATGAGGTAAAGGTCAGATAATACCTGCCTGACAGACATGTACACGTATACCTAACAACAAAATTATTTTCATCTACCTGCGTTTAAAGTTATTGCAAATGGCTGATATTTTTGTTCGAGCATATTGTTTTTCTTAAATTGTTTAACATTTCATTCCGATATAACATGTTACATTTATTATTCTTCCCTTAGTTTATTTATTTTTTATTTACATTGTATCGTAGGTCATATTTATTTGTTCAGTGTATGTTCACTGGTGTTAATATGTCCTTTGATTGAGTTAAGCTATTTCAGCTGATATTTTATAGTATGTCTTTCTATGTTGTGATGTTACACTATTGTTTCAGAAAAAGGGTGAAGGTTTGGTACCATTAAAACGTTTAAACCCGCTGCATTTGTTTGCACCTGTCCTAAGTCAGGATTCTGATGTTCAGTAGTTGTCGTTTGTTGATGTGGTTCATAAGTGTTCCTCGTTTCTCGTTTTTTATATAGATTAGACCGTTGGTTTTCCCGTTTGAATGGTTTTACACTAGTAATTTTTGGGGCCCTTTATAGCTTACTGTTCGGTGTGAGCCAAGGCTCCGTGTTGAAGATCGTACTTTGACCTAGAATGGTTTACTTTTATAAATTTTGACTTGGATGGAGAGTTGTCTCATTGGCACTCATACCACATCTTCTTATATCTATGTACATTTTACATTCATTCCATACATCAAATATCGTTGACCTATTGCAATTTCTTATAGTACTTGAAAAACAGACCAAAAACACAAAAACATAACATTGACAAATGAACCATGAAAATGAGGTCAAGGTCAGATGAAACCTGCCAGAATGACATGTACCCCTTACAACTGTTCCATGAAACGAGGTCGAGGTCAGGTGAACCCTGTCTGACGGACATGTAGGTGTTGCAAGGAACCAATATACCAAATATAGTTATGCTACTACTCAAAATAAGTGAGAAATTCACATGACAAAAAAATCTGTATTTTTTTCCAAGCAATCGTTGAACCATACAAATGAGGTCAAGGACAATGGCCATGTGACAGACGGAACTTTCGTAACATAAGGTATCTGCATACAAGGTATGAACCCTCCAGGTCTTCTACCTTCTGAAATATGAAGCTTTATATAAATAGTTGACATCGCCGCGGCCGCCGCCGCTGCCTTAGTACCTATATCTTGCATACTACGACAATCTTTTTTTTAACTATTGACGAAGATATATATGTTAAGTATCTACTTAGAATACGCAATTAAAAACAAAAACCAGGAATTTTCAGGGGTTGTCAATAACGTCCGATATATATATATATATATATATATATATATATATATATCTTTTCGTGTATATTTTGGCTTAAATTAGATCGTTAGAAAACTATTGAATTTTATTTCGAGTGTTTTGAAAATGTTGAAGAATTAGAAACACTAATGTTTTTTTTTTACCTCAAGTCATTGATTGCTGTTTTTTTTGGGGAATTTTCGGTCTTTCAAGATACCATGGAGTTTGTACCCCAAGATTAGGTTACCTTATCTGTATTTGGCAAAACTTTTCGGAAGTCTAACTGTGCATCTTCATACGTTAAATAACCCGATAGCTGCCCTATATTGTTCTATACAACTACCCATATGGTTTCATCATAGAAATCATAATACATATCACCAGGCAGCAAAACGAGATATATAAATCACCACAACCACACACATCATCAGACATAACTGAGGAAAAGTTCAAAAAAGACAAAATAAAAAGAAACAAAACAAAACAAACAAGGTTATAAATATGAGAGAAAGCAATTGTATTTGAAATAGGAAATGATTTATCTTTCGTCCCTCTTTTACTACTTGAAGACTTGGAACTTTCATCAAAAATAACTATACTAATATGTTGTTACGTGTAAATCATATGATTATATAACTTTGCAAACTTCTTACCTAATTGCATTTATGGATTATTGAGTTACTAAGAAGGATTTATTAGTTTTTAACAAAATATAAGAAAACGTAAAAAAAAGGTAAACAACTATAAATTAGGCTTTCATGTTTTAGATATGCTTGGACATCAAGTCAAAAGTTATGCATAGAGCAACATAAAACGAAAACAAATGCTACAGGTGACATCAATTTAATAAAATACATCATATACATTGCATGGAGCAGTACAGAAAAAACGTAATGTAAAAATAAGATAATAATAATAATAATAATAATGACAGCGAGATAGCTAAACTTGTATACTGAATATCGATTTTTTTTCGCGTGTGTTTAATTTTTGCTTTGTTCGCGGAAGCCAAAGAAACGCATAAATTCGAACCCGCGTAAATTTCCCTGCATATTCCAAAATTTTCTTTGTTTGAAAGTTTTATACATTTTACTGTTATTTATCGAGTCTTTTGTGTTGTTCGACAGATCACAAGAATATGCATACTTAGTTACGATCTCTGTTTTCACATAATTAAATTGACTAATCCTACATGCCAGACATTTTGACAACACAGCAATCAGTGACATGTTAAAAAATGTTAATTAGCGACGCTCTATTGATTAGTGTCATAACCCGAAAATCACATTACCACGGATATTTGTATACCTGTAAAGATCAAAACCTTTAACTTTTAGCATACCCTAATGTACATGTTTTATGTTCTTGTAAAGTGTAATTTCGTTTGTAGTACTCATATTTATTTGATATCGATTAACTTTTAGTTTATGTTTAACAATACGATACAGTTATGTTTACGCGTGTATTTTCCCATTCAGCGAAAATTATACACAGTGAAAATTTAATCTGCCCATTTTGTCATCAAATCGCGAGAAAAAGCCGACGCGAAAAAAACCCCGATATACGGTATGTATTTGCGAATACAATTATATATTAAAAAGAAATTATGTACATTATTTACAAATACCTCTTTGATGTTAATTTTCTTATTAATTTTTATTCAAATTTCAAAAAGTCTTTAAATTAAATGTTTTGGGACTTTCTAGTCTAACGCATCCCAATTTGAATAACGATAACTTCATTCTCAATGTCAAGTATTGTCAAAAGAGGCCGTGATGGATTACAATATTAATAACTGCTTCATATTTTTAAAGTATAGCAGTTTTTTCATCATTCATACGCGTTAATAATAATGTTTACTATTATATTTCTATATCATTCAATTATGTTCAATAGTTGCTCATACTTAGGTATTCATTATCAAAAATATGAAATAAAAACCCAAGTATACGTCAGTGAACTGCATGTTTTTGCATGGTTATAACATTTTGTTTAGATAGATTTTGAAAACTGGAGTCATCTTAAGGTTTTCAACAAAAAATAAGTCTTATTACATTTATCAACACAGAAGTAATCTCTATCGGGTTCACAAACACCTGTTTCATAGATATAAGAAGATGTGGTATGAGTGCCAATGAGACAACTCTCCATCCAAGTCAAATTTTATAAATGTAAACCATTATAGGTCAAAGTACGGTCTTCAAATCATACCCATTTCAAATCAATACAAAGTAAGAATGTTGACATCAAACAAAAGATTAAGCAACACGAATATAATCTGTTTATAACAGAAATGGAGAAGATACCTTAGGGATATTAAAATGGCATAACAAGAAAAACGACGAAAAGACAAACAATAGATATAGGAAGATGTGGTGTGAGTGCCAATGAGACAACTCTCCATCCAAATAACAATTTATAAAAGTAAACCATTATAGGTCAATGTACGGCCTTCAACACGGAGCCTTGGCTCACACTGAACAACAAGCTATAAAGGGCTCCAAAATTACTAGTGTAAAACCATTCAAACAGGAAAACCAACGGTCTACTCGGACTTTTTTCAGACTTTTCATTGGACATACTTCTAAAGGTACATGCTTAAAGTAGATGACATTCTTCCACCTATCCAAAATAACAAAGGTGTAACTATAAATTAAGTTAATTATTATACCTGATTCATGGAGGCTGTTTACTGGATTTCCATACACTTCTATTTCACAAATGATTAAGTATCCCGTATCCCGGCGTTTAATCCTGACATACCTTCCTTTAGTGTTAGGAGGGCAGGTAACCGTGATTTTCTGACTTCCTGTTTCCTGGTAGTGACAATTAATTTTATCTCCTTCCTCTAGATTATTCCAATGATTGCATGTACATGTGGGCAAAATAATTTCAACATCAAAGTTAGCGAGAGCGTAAGCTGATAATAAAATAAATAACAAAATTGAGTATGTAATTGTATTTGAAATGCTACGATATGATTTCCTCAATACTAGCCAAATATTCACACAAGAAGGTACGTATGGGGTCGTCTTTATCAATTTCCAACTTTTGGTGAAGTGTTCCAAATAGAAGGAACTGGCTTTACTTCAGGTGTTTTTTTTTTCGTTTTATCAGCTCTTCAACGTTTGTTTAGGTTTTGGAATTTCAAATAGTTTTGCCTCGAGCATCACTGGTGAGACATCAGTTGTTGAAGTGTGCATCTGATGCAGTTAAATTGGTACCATTAATGTTACTACTACCAATGGGTCGATACTTCTTCTGATGGACTATTAGTCCTAAAGATATACCGGGTCCAGTAGCCATGGAATGGAAATACGGATTTTGTTTGATATTGATGTGTTCTCCTAGTGAAAAGTTCTTATTTGTTGTCCGGGTTTGGCTTTATATAGATATAAGAAGATGTGGTATGAGTGCCAATGAGACAACTCTCCATCAAAGTCACAATTTGTAAAAGTAAACCATTATAGGTCAAAGTAGGTCTTCAACATGTAACCTTGGCTTTATGTTTGGTTCTTTTTGGTTTAATTCGATCTTCAAGCATCACTGAAGAAACTATAATTGTCGAAATGAGAATCTGGTGCGGTAACATTTGTACTGTTCATGTTATCATTACCTTCATACTATGGTCTTTTTTTTACTTATGATTTACGCAGATATTTAAAAGTAAAAACATCCAACAGAATTACGTTTAACATATGAAACTTTCATCAAAACTTTAACGGAATATTGAACATTAAACAATATTTATCAAATAAGCAGGTAAAGAGTTCCGACAGTATTGTTTAAACTATAACAATTTAATAAAAATGTGGTATCGTACGGTAATATTATTTATCAATCAAACAATATTTTGTTTTTCCTTACAAACAAAATGAATTTTCGAAAAATTAAAAAAAGTAACTAAAACGTCCAAACAAATTACCCATAACATATAAGGCAAGTTTAAGACTTGTGAAAAAGGACATATCCGTAAAAGTATTTAGGCTGTTTTTTTTTTAAATCTATCAAATGATTTTGAGACACTTGTTGTAGATATACATGCAGTTACCATCATTTTGCATTCCACGGGGCGTAAATACGGAAAGATGCTGGAGGTGTACATTTCTTCTTTTATCTTATTTTTCAAATGGGTGGAGATGACGAATTTTTTCAATATTTCCTATGCCTTTTATATGATTGTTTTCATTAACGAGGACCATCATTTCAGCATACAAAGGCTTCTGACAATGTCTGAATACCCTGCATTTTTAATTTCTATAATTACTTATTTGTTAAATAATGCGAAATAAAGTTTTTCATTCAGGCTAGCTGTGAACTTAAGTACAGTTGCTCAATCTTAAGTTTTCTATGAAGTTTTTGTATACTGTTGTTTGTCTTTTTTGTCTTTTATTTTTGCCATGATGTTGTATTATTTAGAATTGTTTATTTTCGACTTATAAGTTTGAATGTCACTTTGTTAACTTTCGCCTCTGTTTTGTTTTACATTTTATTCCTAGAATATAAAAATAATTTTCGTATCATACATGGTCCCCTCTTGAATTACTGATTCTATGCTTTGTAAACAATAGCATGATAAAATTCTCGATATATCTATATTTAGCAATGTTTTATAGTGGCTATTTAAGGAATAATTCAAACAAGCATTACATTTATTTGAAATGTGTAGCTTGTATCATACAGGGGGTAAAACATAACAGACATACACCCAGCAATCTTACCTTCGCTTTATTTTTTTCCAAATTATCGTATTTGTCCTACTAGAATCGAAAGAATTCATGCAAGCCATAGATTTGTAGGAAATTTTCACTTGGCCAGGGCCGTTATATTCGTTCATTTTATCCCTCGATAACGCTCGAGATAAAATTCGAATATAACAACCCAGGCCATGTGAAAATTTCCAAAAAAATCTATGACTAGCATGAATTATTTCTTAAATTTTATATATGGGGCATATCGTAAACATTTAACGTCAAATCTATTGGTGGAAATTTACTTTAGGAATGATTATTGAAAAAGTGTATTAAGGCAGACGTTACGTTTAATGGAATGTACTACTTATAATTCTAATATGACGTGATTCCTTCGCTTTGTAAACAACACCGTGATAAAATTCTCGATATATCTATACTTAGCGCAGACTCAGGGATATACATAATAATGGATGTTACAATATACCTCCCACGTAAATCCACATGTATCAGAACCTATTTACAAACGCTATGCCGATATTTTGTTTTAAAAACTGAAATTGAAATAAGACTACAGAACTTTTATTCTTATTCGAATGCATAACAGAAAGAATTAATGCACAAGAGATCGGAGAAATCTACAAATCAAAATAAAATAAAATTCCGCGAAAGTTCATGAATGCTTTTGGCGCATTTAAGTCAATTCAAAACACGACGTCATACAAATGAAAACGCTAAAGCTGAAGGGTTTTCCGTTACGTAAACCATTGAAATTCGTATACTATTACATTAAAATGATTCTTTGAGGTAGGTGTTGTTTTATTTTCTATTCTAATGCATTATTTGCATATTTACTGATTTCAGCAAGTCAACATGGCGGCTCCTTAGTAACGAAATGTCATCTTTGGATTTGACCGTAGCTTACGAGAAAAACATGTAGATTAAAAATGGCAAAAGTTCGGTTTGAGAATTAAAAGAATCAAGTTCATTTTTTCTAGAGGTTATTTACGAAATATTTCATGCAAGCTACAGATTTATTAGAACGTTTAACCTTTATCTAGCAGGGAGTAAAAAAGAACAGCAGCACACACGGCATTCCCACCCTCGCTTCAGTTTTTAAATGACCGTATTTGTCCTATTAGAATCGAAATAATTCATGGAAGTTATAGATTTGTTGTCAATTTACACATGGCCTGGGCCGTGATATTCGTTAACTTTATCATTCGCTAACGCTCAGGATAAATTCGAATATCACGGCCCAGGCCATGTGTAAATTTCCAACAAATCTATGGCTTCCATGAATTATTTCTTAAATATATCATTCTCAGATTTGTCTGACTTCAAAATATTATGTTTCATAATAATTTGGCAGAGGATGTAATGTTAGTATAAATACTAGAATTCTGAAAATCCTTTTACGCTAAATGAGCAATCAGTTATCGGCACTTATGCATATCACATGGTTAATTTATAATCATACAATTTTCAAAAGATTTTATCTGATTTCGGAGGTTTTAGTTGATTTTCACGTTTTTAATAGCGGTATACTTCTATTACCTTTATTTAAAACTTCAACGAGATACAGACATGCATTTGTAATATTTATATATTAATATTACGTGCTTTATTTGTATAATATAGTAAACCTGAGAACAGAATACAACTCACAGCAACAATCTGTACGTCCAAAAATATCTACATCATTAATGGCATAAACATTTTGAAGGTCGACTGCCCACCATGACTGCTGATTAGCTACACTGTCTGACTGCGCGCAGATAAAATCCCCATGAATTGATCTATCCGACCTATCTCCATCAAGGGCATATGTAGAGTTATATTGCTCAAATACAGAAGAAAGCTTTGTGGGTTTCTTTAATGCAATATTTGCATCCGCAAAAGCTTAAACATAAAATTGCACATAAATATTATACGTATATATATATTCAATTATTATTAATATTGATTGACAGAATTAAACAAAGTACTGAAGTACTGAACATCGGATGACCGCAAGTTCTTGTGGATGGTCACAAGCACTTGTCTCAGAAAAAAATCACATCTCTATACCTGAAAGTGAGGTTAAGGTACATAGATATTTTTTTCTGAGACAAGTTCGTGCGTGGATGATGAATACTAAGTAAATGACAAGGAATTCAACCTCACCGTAATAACTATTACTTTGTAGTGATACAAATCAGTATACTCTGGTTTGTTGTTATATATTATATTAATATTTGTATATAACAGTTACATGTATACATAATTTTCATTCATTTGTATATTATTCTATTCTACTATCCTAATATTAGTGCAGTGCAAGTGCATGGTGGACACTCTTCTGTAATTTTTCGATTTTTCTAATAGATTGGATTTGAGTAGGCATTCATATTTTCCCACAAAACGTTCTTGAGATATTCTTCCGCATGCGTTAACACAAATTTTCGGTATTATTGATTTGTTATTGATATATATATTTCTCACGACAAAACATTTTCATATCATTTATCTATGTTCTTAAAAATTATTTTTATGAATATTTATTGATGAAATTGATATAGAACAAGCGATAAGGAATGTTATTTTGCGTTCGGTTATCAGTCAAAAACGAAAGTCACGTGGGTAGAAATGTCTGTGGCAACAATACACCGGAATGCTCTCACGGTCATCCGATGTAAAAACTAATAAATCTGATTTGTCTCCATCAAAACAGCAAATATAGAGTTACAACATATAATAACTCCTCCCTTGACTAATTTTAAGATCAAATATATAGAAAACTATGTGGGTCTCTTTAATGCACTATTGGCACCTGCATAAGCTTAAACTAACACATGCACATACATATTATACGTATTTTTTGTTCTTTGTATATATATATATGACTCTTCAAAATTCAAGAGTCTATCCTAAATTGAGGTAAATTATATGGTCTTCCAAATACCGTTTCGATTCCTAACATCACTGAAGAGACATTAATTGTCGAAATCCGGATATGGTGTACTAATTTTTGTACCTTTTGTTTGCGGTATACCATCTTTTCCACAAGTTCATTGTTTTCTGTTTGGTATTAAATTAATAATTAAGATCCATTTTGATACATCTGGTGATCCGTTTATTTGGCAATCGCCAATGGCAGTCAGCAGGGTTTAAGAACACACGTTGTTCGACCTGCTAGTCAAATGCGTTTTGTTAAAATATACTTTTTCACTTTTTTGGTCTTTGGAAAATGTTGTTTGTGCTGTATTTAGACCCCTCTACCAAGAAATTTGTTTTGCATGCACACGTATAAAAATTGCGGTTTTTATCCAACGCAATCATAGGTTTGAACGTTTTTTCAATTTAGACTTGTATATATATCTATATACACAAAATGTCTGAATAATAGCCAAAGATATATATATTATTCAATTATTATTGATATTGATTGACTAGATTAAAAACGCTTAATAGTATTTGCTAATTGAATACTATGTTGAACAGATTTTATCAGAACAGGCAAAACTCACCAGAGATACCAATTGTATAGTAAAGTACGTCACACTGTCGTTTCATCAGGGACGACCAAATCAAAATATTTGAGACCAAATTCAAAGTTGAAAAGCGTGAAAAATCAACCTTGCAACAGTGTTTGCTAAATACTCTTTGTACACCAGGGGTAGAAAAACCGTGGTGTTTCAAAATAAGATTATAAGTCTGTTATTGATGTCTTTAATTTGCTTTTAAAATTGGAATTCACTGCAGATTTCAATCCTACAATACATACATATTTAATTGGAATTCTGAGATCTTGTTTCGTTGGTAATATATTTTTATTTTTCGTACATACTCATTCGAATTATTTTAAACTGCATTAAATGCCTTTACCAAGTCGGGAATATGACAGTTGTTTTCACATCGTTTAAACTTTGAATTTACCATTTGATAAAGGTCTTTCCGTTTTGATTTCTCCTTGGGGATCGGTATTTTTGTTATTTTACTTTTTGTCTTACACCACATCCAGCGCTGGACAGGTTATTTTGAATTCACCTACCTGAGGTAGGTTTGACATAAAGTATCGTCCAAATTTTAATAAGATATTGCATTTTACAGTTTAGCCAAATGCATTAAACAATTGACAGCTTCATAATCGAAAACAGCACAGGAGTAATAAAGTCGTTAAAATAAAGTTGTCATGTAATTTTAAAACAACTACTGGAAATGTAGGATGACAATGAATCATTTAATTCATGTCAAAACCGAAACATCTTTCAACTGGTGCCTTGAAATTTTAAGTTGTTAGGGTAAAACTAGAAACATCAAAGTCTGCTTAGAAAATTTGACGAAGTGTGAAAAGAAACAAAATCTACTTTAAAACAGACATAATGTACCTAATGCTATCTATATATCATAAACCTTGTATATTGAAATCCACATTAATCTTATAATGAGTAAATTACTTCATTTGAAAGTATTTTTTGTGATGTTTCGAAGAATATTGTATCACAATAAAATCTCGATTACTGTTCTGCATATATATTTAGGTATAGAATGATGCTATAACTATAATGATAGACTACCAAAACAGAATATAGCCATTCTATAAAATATATGTACGTTATTAAAATAATACATTACCCCACGACATAAAAAGATATATCAATCCTAAAACATTTTTGTCTAACATAATATCTAGCTGTATCCACTGCATAGTTGACAAAACAAAACGTCGAAGAGTATAAATAAAGTATATGTATAATTGTTTTTCACTTGTTCCGTTTATTGACAGCGCTTGATTTTGTCATTTTTCATGAACTAACCCTTTTTTGAATTTGCCTTGAGTTCTGTTTTTTTTTTATACTTTTTTTTATCATACAGCATCCTAATTTTGATTGGTTGCTAGTGGTGCAATAAATAGTGTTAACAGTATAGAAAGAATCCTTTATTATTTTCAAGTTTTTATGGATTTCGATAATGATGTTATACATGTTATAAATTCCTCATTGATTCTGCTTTGAAAATAATAATATATTTTTTCAGAGGGAATTATTAAGTAGGAAAACATTGCCCAGACATGCAACCTGTAACCTTTATGTTTTAGAATGTAATAGTTACGGCATGTTACAGCTACTAATAAGGAATTTAAATTCCGATAGATTTCATTTAAAAATTATTTTAAAACGAAATATTCTATAAGATGATACTATTTGCAAACGGTTTTATTTCTTTATTTTATACTTTCCAATAAAACTCGTTTAAAATGTATGATTCTCTTGTATCTTTTGTCTTGCTCTTTATAAATTTTCTGATGAGTTTTCGAAATAAAAAATGTACACGAAACCGATGAACAAAAACAAAATAAATTGTGCTTCCTCAAATTTATAAATCAGTCGTTGAATGTTTATCTTTTTCTGTACTTTTAGTATCACTTATCTGTATTTCACTATTGATATATTTTCGGACTTCTAAATTGGTTGTTTAGTTTACAAGCGGTATGAAGTTTACAGAGAAATTTGTACCTTTAAATATCGTTCTCGCGATAAAAAGAATGAGGTTATACTTTGTGATGTCGCTGTAAAACAATGACTGTCATAGAAAGTCAACCAATCAACTACAGACGTCCCAATTTTGTAACAGTATTGTATACTCTCTGACCTTTTTCAGGTCATGGATTATGCTTGGAATATTGGTACTATTTATGTCTTCATGTCACTGATGGTATGTCTTTTAAAAAGTAAAATGGTATTTTGCAGAGAAAAACAACCATTGAAACACGTCTGTTTTATATCATAGATACTTAGTATATAAACTCATCATAGATACCAGGATTTAAATTTTGTATTTATATAAAAAAGAAGATGTGGTATGATTGCTAATGAGACAACTCTCCACAAGAGACCAAATGACACAGAAATTAACAATTATAGGTCACCGTACGGCCTTCAACAATGAGCAAAGCCCATACCGCATAGTCAGCTATAAAAGGCCCCGAAATGACAAATGTAAAACAATTCAAACGAGAAAACTAACGGCCTAATTTATGTACAAAAAATGAACGAAAAACAAATATGTAACACATCAACAAACGACAACCACTGAATTACAGGCTCCTGACTTGAGACAGGCACATACATACAAAATGTGGCGGGGTTAAACATGTTAGCGGGATCCCAACCGTCCCTCAACCTGGGACAGTGGTGTAACAGTACAACATAAGAACGAACTATAAAAACTACATATTATGCATGTTGATAACGGAATCGATCTAACCTGAACTCTCTCATCCGATATGAAATTTACTGACCAGTATATATATCGTATTAGGCCACTAGAACACTGTGAAACTAGAAATATCTTCTAAAATGATGGTTAATTACGAATTTTAGTATTCGAAGATACCTTAATTTCATTTATGTTCTTCATTTTCAAAAATACGATGGCGAGAAAATATTCTAAAAAAAATATTTTCTAGTGGACTTGTAGAGTGAAAAAAAAACCCAAACAAATGTTTTTTTTGTGTTCATAAATAGGTGTTGTAACGTAATTTCCTGGAATAAATCTTCGATTTTAATACCCCTCTTGGTGTTGTCTAATAGACGTGTTAGGAAAGGGATTTAAATACTGCGCTGATGTTAAAAAACAATACCGATACAAGTTTTAATGGGTAAATTACTTTATTCGAAGTATTTTTTGTGATGTTTCGATGAATATTGTATCACAATTAAATCTCGATTAATGTTCTGCATACATATTTAGGTACAGAATGGTGCTAAAACTATACTGATAGACTACCAAAACAGAATACAGCCATCCTAAAAAAATATGTACGTTATTAAAATAATACATTACCCCACGACATAAAAAGATATAACAATCCTAAAACATTTCTGTCTAACATAATTCCTAGCTGTATCCACTGCATAGTTGACAAAACAAAACGTCGAAGAGTATAAATTAAGTCTATGTATAATTGTTTATTATTTATTCCGTTTATTGACAGCTTGATTTTGTCAGTTTCCATGAACAACCCTTTTGAATTTGCCTTGGAGTTCTGGGTTTGTTTAATATTTTTTTTAATCATACAGCATCTCAATTTTTATTGGTTGATAGTGATGTACTGAATAGTGTTAGCAGTATATAAAGTAACCTTTATTATTTTCAAGTGTTATGGATTTCCTTAATGAAATCATCATTGATTCTGCTTGAAAATAATATATTTTCAGAGGGAATTATTAAGTAGGAACACTTTGCGAAGACATGAAAACTTCACCCTTTATGTTTTGTCATTTACCAGTTTCGGCAATTTACAGCTACTATAAAAGAATTTAAATTCTGATAGATGTCATTTTTCCCTGGCAATTTACATCAACTAAAAATAATTTAAATCCCGATAGCTGTAATTTAAAAATTATACCAAAAGAAACATTCTATAAGATGATGCTGTTTGCAAATGGATTATGATTCATTTATTTTTCATACTCTTCATCTGAGATGTGGGGAAGACGTCATTTATGACAGTAACCCATAGTTAATTACCAAAAATGCATCTATATGTCAACTTAGTAACACGATGGAGCACAGCCATAAAAGCGAACCAAATCTTTGTACAGACTTATTCACAAGGGAGATGGTTACGAATAATACTGTAGTCAATTCTTTAAAGATGGCCTTATTTGAAATAATATTGATACAGTCATAAGGTTTTTGCATCGGAAATAAAATTTTAATATACAACAAGTTGTTGGCATTATACGGGTTATATTCTTCCCGTATATTTTATGATACTAAACCCTCTACCGGATTGATTGTCGTTTATTTTTATTTGATGAAGACATATTCTTTCAATCATTTAAATTGAGGTCTTGAACTGGCATGTCCGTTACTGCTTATAATCCTATGTGAATTTATGTTGATCATTGGAAGTTTAGTTTGTTTCTACTGTTATCTAGTTTAACATCGAACTCGGATGTCTTTTAAAATTATTGTGCGTTTCGCTGTGTGTTTGTTTATTCCACATTGGCTACAGGTATAAGGTGAGGATTTTGATCTCATAAAACATGTTTAACCCCAGTGCATTGTTTGCACCTGTCTTAAGTCAGAAACATCTAGCCTATGTTAGTCATGCGTGTTTAAAAAAAAAGTTAAATGGTATGTTTCGGAGTTTAGTGTGGCGTCCGTTTTGCTGAACTAGTATACATTATTGTTTAGTGTTCAGATAAAATCCGCATGGTAACCTGGTCCGGCATTTTACTTGTTATTACACCAGCTGTACATTTGAACTGTGTTTCTGTCACGTAGGGTTGTCATTTCAGCGATATTATTTTTAACTTTGTCAGAAAGCGGGAGGTTTGGCTAGCCATTAAACCAGGTTCAACCCACCATTTTTTCTTAAAATGTCATGTACCAAATCAGGAATATGACAGTTGTTATCAAATAGTTCGTTTTTATGTATGTTAGCGGTTGTTTTATTGTTCACTTCAGTGTTCCTGTTGTTCGTTTGTTTTCCTCTTATAGTTGATGTGTTTCCCTCGATGTTAGTTTGTAACCCGGATTTGTTTTCTCTCAATCGATTTATGACCTTTGAACACTGGTATAGTACTGTTGCCTTTATTTATACCTACATTGACATATGCCAATCATTGTAGTTTATTTACAGCTATAAGTAAGCTTTGTTTTTCATATCATAACTACATATTTACATGCAATAAAAACAAACAAACCTATTGATATTACACAAATATTTTTGATGCTATACAAGTCAGCTGTTAGTAAAATGTCTCATAAAAACCTTGAGAGTACCCAAATTGTAACTATTAGGTTTCATCACGTACGTTTTTTAAGAAAATGAAAAAGGTTTATTTTGTAGATGTATCCCTTGTTTCTTCATTTACTGTATAGTTCCCCCAAACAAAATTATGTATCCATTCTGAATCAATGAGTTGAACCGATCTCCAAACGATTCTGTAGTGAGGATTAGGTCTAAAAGGAATCCATGCTTATTTTTCTCTGTTCATTTAAAAAATAAGGAACCTGATATTCAGTGGTTGTCGTTTGTTGATGTGGTTCATAAATGTTTCTTGTTTCTCGTTTTTATATAGTTGGTTTTCCTGTTTGAATGGTTTTACACTAGTCATATTTGGGGCCCTTTATAACTTGCTGTTCGGTTTGAGCAAAGGCACCGTGTTGAAGACCGTACTTTGACCTATAAAAGTTTACTTTTACAAATTGGGACTTGGATGGAGAGTTGTCTCATTGGCACTCATACCACATCTTCTTATATCTATTAGCTTCACATCAGTAAAAATTAGATAACTGATGTTCTCCACATTTTTAGAATGTTATGACAAACTTGATACTTAGTATGCATTTTGTAAGAAATTAATAGAGGGTGGAAAGGCTCTTAATACATTCGACATATTTTAATTGCTTATTCTTAAAAGTTGACCTTTTGTGGACGTCGAATATGCGACGCTTTCTTTTTTAGATTTTACTTTTTTTCCAACTGAAAACATAATCTGTTGATATATATGTGACCGTTTTGTATATATGTATTAAATGTATTAGCTATGTCGAAAGACATGCATAATGGCAAATTATAAAAAAAAACACACCGTTTAGTCTCCAAGAAAACCTGTAAAATTTTTATTCTGTTTTTTTTTTGTGAGGGGCGGGGGGGGAGGAGGGGAGGGCAAATTAAGTATACGGTGGAATATAGATACTGTTAAGTTATCTTTATTACCAAACAATTAATGCACTGATACAGAATAAAACAAGAAAACACATTTTACAATACGCAAATATACACGAGTACAACAAACTAATAATGGTGAATTAAAAAAATCCCTTAAGACCCATCACACAATTCAGCGTTGTCATTATAATTTATCTACGTGCATATCCTTAGATATGGGTATTTTAACACCTTTAAGTATCCAAGTACACCCTGAGGCAAAGCCGAAGGGTGTACTAAATTATTCTGAATTATGCACACCGAAGTGAAAACAATAAATAATGGAATCGACTTAAATACGTTAATCTGAAATACATTCTTCTGTGATGTTTTGTGTCAGCATCTGACTTGATTTGGCCTAAGTGGAGAAGTTAAGAGAGAATAAACAGTACAATCATTGTGTGCCATTGTAAACTGAGACGTGGATGTGACTTTACTGACTGTGTGTACAAAAAAGTAAAATCACTATAATACTGAACTCCGAGGAAAATTCAAAACGGAGAGTCCCTAATCAAATGGCAAAAACCAAAGCTCAAACACATCAAACGACTGGACAACAACTGTCATAATCCTGACTTAGTACAGGCATTTTCTTAAGTTGAAAATGATGGATAAAACGACTGGTAACGACATCTGACCATCCAATTCCTCTTATATTCTTTGTGTCTATGTTTTTATAATCAATTGTTGTTTGACAAAACCAAATCAGTCACCTTTCATATCAATTAGACTGAGGTATTTATATATATTTTTGAGCCAAAAACAATTGTCAATGTATTTATATATATTTTTGAGCCAAAAACAATTGTCAATGCAAAACGAAGCAAAAACAATACAGTTCCGATAATCTCTTAAAGATGAATCATGTGCAAAACATTACATCGACTTGTTTGCATTTTCATTCAATTGACAATTTATATATGATTCAGGTAATTATATGCTTCTCTTCTCCGTCTTAAACATTGATGTTGTCCATCTCTCCTCGACTTTATTCTTAATGTACAACACCAAATTGCTACTACTATAATTAATACAGCAAAGCAAACACAACCAATTACGATGCCAGCTATTTGACCGCCTTTTAAAACTAAAAAATAGAAAAAATAAGATCATACTTTTTTCAATTAGATAGTTAACTTGCAATAATATCACATCTTATTTAAGAAAATCACGTTTAACATAATTCAGTTGATATAGCTATGTACGTGTTGCCTTACGGTTTTCAATCACATTTGAATGTGTCGTTGTACCCGTTCAGGTCAACTTGTCAAAGAGGCCATGTGAGCATTTGACATCATTTGGCATCGTCCGTCCGTCGTCGTAAATTTGTATAAAATCCTCTCAGAAACTACTGTCCAAATCTTACCAAATTTTACCTCAATGTTCATTAGGGAATCTTGTAAAAATCATATCTGGGGATTTGATCCATCATGAAATTTGGCAGTTGATGCTAAAACAGAACATATGGGTATAATGCAGTGCTGGACTTACATCTTAAATACTAAAACAGTTAATGCAAAATTGATCAACAGATTCGGAATTTTCATAAAAATTGGGCAAGCAATTTTTAGTTATTGTCCTTCAAATGTCAGTTTTTTTTGTTAATTTCGAAGTGTTTGGTTATTATCTTGAAAACTATAACAGATAGAGAAACAAATTACCGGTAAAAATTACTAGAACAATAAGATTCATAAATGAGTCTACATAGATCCTTATCAAATATTGCCCTTAATGACGTTTTTTGTTTCCATAATTTGTCAATTTTATGAAAAAATCAATAAATAGGTACACATGTTGATAACTAAGGTTTAAATAAACTATGATACAGATATGCAAAAGGAAAAAAATTATGGCTTTCTTTTCTCTGATTTCCAACATATATGGTTTCTAGCTATTTCTCTTTGAAGTCATGCAGATAATTGGCTACTTTCGGTCTATTAAATGCGAATTCTTGTGGCATATGACAGCTAACATAAAACCGATTGGAAAAATAAATTTCAACAAACAACATTTCAGAAACAAAAGTTGTGGAAGAAACAAAACATTTCATAACAAAGTCAAAAGTCTTTCCACGGAAACATGGAAAGACATAAAAGAGCAGAAATATATATGTGTGTGTATGTGTGTATCTGTCTGTTAACGTTATTGTTTGTTTTACTGTTTCGTTTTTGTTTCAATTTGTTCTGTTTTGTTTTGTGTATCTTTTTTATGTTGTTTTAGGGGGTTTGAAGTTGTACAGGTATCATTTTTAATACCTATTGAATATACTGAGATGCAAGTGCACAAGTTAATTTTGAATTTTATTCTGAAAAATACTCTAAATATAGTTTGCGTCGTTTGTTTTAATTTCAAATCGTCTTACCTGACTCTGTCTGCAGGCCTGATGGTAATTCTGAATCTGAAGCAGATTATGCACAGATATATTCAAAAAAATAAAATAAATTGAACTAAAGTGAACAATTTGGGACTTCACGAAAATTTGTGAGGGAAATGGTCCGTTCACAGATCAACATAAATAAACAAAATATGTGTTTAATCCTTCAACGTTTGACAGCAACAAATCGAAAGGACCTAAACTGTCTGAGGGAGTTGCAACATTTGTTTTATTACATGTACAATAGCAAATTTGTGAATTGAAAGTTTGCAGTTAAATGTCTCATTTAAATCATACTGGTACCGTTTTACTGGCTCGCTGGCAGATTGTTCTGTCAGGGACTGATACCCATATGGCACGTTCCCAACATTAGCTAAGTTAACACACCAATAAATATTTTTTTTAATAGTTTTAATAACATGTTCTGATAAATTCACCCTATCAAGTTCATGCATATTTCCATAAGATTTCACACTGGAAACATTTTTTCAATATGTTTATTTTTGAGATTTTATGAAGGTTTTCATACTCGAATTGTGTAGCAGTTATTTACCTTCTAAGAAAGATGTTTAATAATTCCAGAACGGGAATAAAACCTTTAAATTCAAAAGACCATATAAGTTCTGAAGATGGATCGACCGGAATAAAGAAAATCGGACCTGAAATTAGAGAAGACTTTGAATCGCGGTATTAGCCGATTTTCAATTACGACAGGCTTTGGCAGGGTATGTATGTGTCCCCCAAAGCAAAACGCAATCAATACAGCTTTGAGCATAACATTTAATGTTTTATTGGTTCAAATCATGTGGTCATATTTGATGGGGGTTGCAACCTTTTATTTTTTTTCTAAATCATTGTATATGTCAACATTGCATAATAAATAAATAAGTGATAACAAAAGGAATCATCGACAGTACAACTGTCCATACCAACCACCAGCGTCCGACTCTTCAGAAAAAACACAAGATATATAATCTCAAAATAAATACATAAGATTCAGAGAGCATGATTTGGTAATGGCAAAATGAAGTTGGCCAAACATTTTAACGTCCGCACAGACATTACCCCATTTTAGTATCTGGACCATGTGTCGTAAAACTAGAATACATTTATCAACATAATGACCACTTACTTGAGCATGGAAATTGAAACCCTCAAAATGTACTTGCTACTACAGAAATCTGTCTAAGACACATGACACTGTTGCTAAGATTAGCCGCTCAAGATAGTAAACAAAAATCAAAACTACACTCAAAACAAGTTTCATGAAATTTCATCATAATAATTCATTGAAATCGGAATATGTGTTAGAGGGAAGTAAGAATTTGAAATCGCCAGACAATTGAAAGAAAGAACATAACTTGATCTTTGGTCATGGGATTTTAATGGTGAACTAAGCTGTTTCGTAAACATATTGTTGAGAACGTTTTATATTAGATTAGTATCTCAGAGATTGCTCTGACATCTGATGTTTTACGTTTTTAAGGATTTATTGGAGGCGATGGAGATCAGCTCGCAGTCCATATAGAAAACATGGAAATTGGTAACCCAGACTTTGGATTGATGTTTCTATCTCGAAATATTTAAGGCAGCAATAAATAGTTCGGAGTTTGGGTTCGCATTTTGGCCATGGTGAATTTTATAAATATGAAAGTTAATGTGCATTAAAATAGATTTTTAGATAGCTGAAGAATAATATATAGCCTTCAAAGTGGGCTTATATTTTTCGCATTGTTGAAGGTCGAACGGTTGCATATAATTGCTTACATCCACTTCCTTGAACATTAATGGACAGTTGTCTCATTGGCAATCATACCACTTCTCTTTATTTTCATATTATATGAACATCAAGATTGTTTTTTTTCCATGTTTTATCGGTCATTTTCTGTTTGACAGTCCGTATTTTCAAATCCGTACGAGCCATGTTGAGGAAATTATTGTAGTAGTTTTCAACACATATTTGACGTTCAATCTTTTCAATTCTCTTTTAATGGAAAATGAGGTGAAATGCATATGATTTTTTTACTTCTTAATATATAAATGTTTGTGGTTTTTTTATATAGTATCACTCTTATGAATAAAAATTCTACTTTGGACAACATTTTGGGGACTTTTGTGACATTATCATTCCCCTTTTTTCAATATTTTGTATCAATTAAATGCAGATTTGTTGCTATAGTTACACAAACAAGAGGTTATATTCCACCATTTTACAATTGAAAATCAAATCTATGAAATATGTTGTTTCTATATATATCTTTATCTAAATCTATCAATACATTTATAAATATGTGAAACTCACTTATTTTAATTGTATAAGATGTGCGCGCCGAAGCAAAATAACACGTCCATTTCATCTGATTATCTTTATGTTGTAACGGGTCAATTACCACAAAAATACCAGATGCATTTCCAAAAAACCTGTAGTTGTCTCTAGAAACTGTTTCACAAAATCCGCCGCTGGTACATGTTATAGGCGTAATGTAAGCATTACTAGTACTCCATGTGGCTCCACTGTTAAAGGACGGGATATAACATGCCAATAAGAATTGTGAATTTACTTTAGACGAGCCATATCCTTTAATAGATATAAAACCTGTAAACAAAGATTTCAAATAGTTTACTACCATATTTATATGCTGATATCGAATACCTTTTCAGCTATAATTAATATCAAGTTATTTAAATTTTATCAAAGGTGAAATATAACAATGTGAGAAATTTCTTTAAAACAGTATTATAAAGTATTGTTCACAAAGTAATTTAGTTTTTTTGAATTATCTCTTTATTTGATTTTTTCTGTTACGTTCTTTTGTCGCATTTTGACATGACTCGGTATTTGTGGATCCAGCTATTGCGTTTCGGCATTAGACGTTGCTGATGGAGGTGGGTGCAGAGGTGAGATTTGGAAGCAGGCGGTTTTTACAGTGTTGTTTAAATTTGTTTACCCTTGATTCATATTTTTTATTATTTTGTACTATATCGGTAAAGTATATACTATTACGCCATAATGATTATGTTTTAATTTTGTACTGTCTACAACAAACACTTTTTCTTGGCGTCATGTCAAATCTACTATCAACTACAATATCTTTTTTGTTCGCCTTTATGACAGATTTATTTGTATGTTTTGTTTGAAGTTTTAGTCAGTTATGTTGTTATATATAAAAAAGAAGATGTGGTATGATTGCCAATGAGACAACTGTCCACAAGAGACCAAAATGACACAGAAATTAACAACTATAGGTCACCGTACAGCCTTCAACAATGAGCAAAGCCCATACCGCATAGTCAGCTATAGAAGGCCCCGAAATGACAATGTAAAACAATTCAAACGAGAAAACTAACGGCCTTATTTATGTATGTTTACACAGTTTTGGCTGCTGGATCCCAATTATTATTACACTGACCAATTTTGTCTGTTTGAATTGCTCATCCACTTTCAACAATATAACGGCTCAACAAACAACTGTCACACACGGGAGGTTAAGCTTTCTTAAAAACCATATTTAACCCACTATTTTCTTCGGAAAATGTCTGTATCAGTCAGTAATATAACAGTTAACGTTTTTTCTGTTTGTATCATATTGGTTGGTATAGAAAATAGAAAACAGAGGAAATGGGATATCCATCCATGACACAAAATCAGTACATGCACAGCAAAAAACACAAAAAAAGCGAAAGGAACTACGACCTAATTACTATTCTTCATCTTAAAGTCACAGCATGTATGATAATTTGTTATCTACTTGCCAGTTGCACAATATATATCCGATACCAAGTGCTAGAAGAGTGTCACGCCATCTGCATATATAAAGCTTAAAATTCCAACCCTTTTTATCGGTTGACTAACTTTGGAAAACCCACCTAATGGATTTATTGTTAATTTGTTCTCTTCCTGAATATTGGTGAAAAATTTGACATTGGACATTAAACAAAAAGTAAAATCACAAAAATACTGAACTCCGAGGAAAATTCAAAAAGGAAAGTCCCTAATCAAATGGCAAAATCAAAAGCTCAAACAAATCAAACGAATGGATAACAACTGTCATATTCCTGACTTGGTACAGGCATTTTCTTATGTAGAAAATGGTGGATTGAACCTGGTTTTATAGCTAGCTAAACCTCTCACTTGTATGACAGTCGCATCAAATTCCATTATATTGACAACGATGCGTGAACAAAACAAACAGACACAATAGGTAAAAGAAAAATAGGTGTACAGCAGTCAACATTGTGTTATCATCTTAATCACTATAAAAACAAACAAATGTAACAAAGAAGCACGAAAAGGCATACATCAAATTTAACATCCTCATTTTGGTTGTTTATTATACGATTTTATTTATCTATGTAAAATCCACCCATAAAGGATGGAAGGTTTTAAGTACTGGCGTAAAATCGCGCGTTTGAAATTCGCACAGGTAGGCATAAAATAATTTTGTCGTTCAAAGTTTGACGGGATACATAAGTTTAGAGTCACGTCAAATGGATATCACAAAAAACAGACTTAACAGTAAAAGTAATATTAATAAATAAAATAATTATGTCGTTCAAAGTATGACGGGATACATAAGTACAGAGTCACATCAAATGTATATAGCAAAAAACTGACTCAACAGTAAAAGTAATATTAATAAATAAAATAATTTTGTCGTTCAAAGTTCAAACAGTTTTTAATTAATCAATGAAGTCTTATAAGTATTACGTAAATAAAATTGAAAAACTCACCATATATGGACTTCCAAGTTAAAAAAGTAAATATGCAAACATTGAAATAATTCATGATTCCATTTCATAACGTTTACGAAACATGACATATGAGTTATTTGACTACTGTAACAGCTAAATGTACAAAATCAATTGACACATCTAGGATTTCTGCTTGTATTCTATGTGTAAAAGCCTGAAATAATGCAAACAGTATTATTAATAATTAAAGAAATTAATACATTATATTTAGTTTTGAATTAGTAGATTGCAAGCTAAGATTGTCATGATTTTGTTTGATGTTGAAAGAATGTCGAAAGAAAAAGTCACGTTTTCTTTTAAATCAGAATGCACTTATGATTGTTTATTGTTTGATTTGTTGTAAAAAAAATGCATATGTGTTGAAATATTCTTAAAGTTCCATTTATTAATCATGCAGCTAGAAATTTGGCCGGTCTATCTTCCTATGTAGAGATATTTTTACTAACATTTAGGCGTGAGAACATTTAAATGCAGACCATTTTCAAACAATTATTTAAATTTGAAGTAGAATGAATAAACATTTATATCTGATAATGAAGAACAGGTAGCAATGATATTACGTGTTGTGTACGATACTATAACACACTAATCATTATGTATTTTAAATCATTGTTAAATGTGAAAAGCTTTTGAGCAAAATAAATGTGTTAGTCTAGGTTCTAATCTAATTTAAAAGTTTTCTTCCATGCCTATTATATCATTTAAATAAAGAATTTTCTCTGCGTACCTCACTTGCTTCAATATCTATCGTGATTTTTTCCGACTATCAAAATTAAATTAGATTTTTGGATAACAAACACCTCAATAGATAATTGTACACAGAGGTCAAGGATAAGAAATTTGTAATTCTATTGCCCCCAAAACATGTTTTTATATTGTATGTGTAAAGAATTTTTAAAATAGTAACTGGCGGATGGTGCCGATCGCGAGTTCTGTATGTCTTGGATGTTCAACGCACACTTTTATCGCAGCAAAACTTTATCTACCGATTTTATGTCCCACTTACGATAGAAGGTATCATTACTATTTCCGGTGTGTGTGTCTGTCAGATAAAAACTGACAAATTAACACGTAAAGTTGCAGTTTAATAGTTTCTTTCAATCCCTGTAACTCCGTTCTTACTGTTTTTGATTGTCTTCTTGAGATAGAGACATGCATATTGCTTATTACATCTTAAATCCAAATGAAGTGAATGTTAACAATTATTGGCAACCGTACGGCCTTCAACGATTAGAAAAATCCGTACCGTATAGTCGGTTATAAAATGGCCCTAGATGAAAAATGTTAATCAATTCAAACGAGAAAACTAACGGCCTCATTTATAACAAAACAATTTAAAGTCAAGTTTAAACAATTCCCCGTTTTAGAATCTGAAGGACTATTGGTTTCATTGTTCGTACACCACAATGAAAACAACGTCACGTCGTTGTAAGCCAATTACATCGTGTTGGTGAACGTTTTTACAAAATTTATATTTCCTAGAACGCATAAGATTCTATAATGGTTAATTTTTGCACATTGCTATCAGTTGTAATCCTAGCTTATCATGACTTATATATATCTGATTGAAAATCATAAGTTAGAATAAGAGAGACAACGCCATTGCCCAATATAATGACGAAAGGGGAAAAAAAATAACAAAACATTACACAGAACAACCAGAACGCCACTAAAAACCGAGGGTAAACTGAGGAGGTGCATCAGGAAATGTAAGCAGTTCCCACTCTACATTTGGCACCCGTCGTGTTGCCCAGGCAAGTCACGATACGGTAATAACACGCTTCTGGTAATGTCACAATCGAAGAAAAGCTGACGAAATTGTGGTTAAAAGATGTAGCACATATGCGTGGCCGTATGTAGCTTTGAGTACTATGGGTCTTGCTACGATCATTTTCGATATGTTGTGTTTGGATAAACTGCTTCTAAAGAGAACTTAATGTTTAATTAACTTTTGTATTCGTATATGCGAAGTTGACCGTAGATAAATATTACTGTTCCTTTTATTCTCATTTTTGTTTCCATGCTTTAAAATGTTTTGTAATTTTGATTTCTTAAACTCTCTTTACCTATTGAACATGATGAGGATTATTCTGGAGAGCGGTTTCCTGAAGACAAAACCAGTAACACATGTTTAGTTTTTACATACATTTAACAGTAAGTGTGTCAAAATAGGTGTATATTGGCTTTGATTTATTAAAATCAATATTCGTTTTAAAATATATTTTACGAAATTTAAAGTGTATATGTATCAGGTCGAAATAAAGGTAAACGTTTCCGGAGATAGAATCAGAATTCACGTTTGCATTTGAGGACACAGAATAATGCAATGTGTCAGTAACGTGTAATTAAGTCTTGAGGATGCTCAATTTTCAAGGATGTTTACTAATTTTGATGCAACTTTCTGTTGTCTTGAAAGGTATTTATTTTCATTGTTAATTATTGAATGCAATGTTTTGATATTATTATACTGTGGTATGAAATATTGCAGAAATGTTTTGCTCATCCGTAAACTAATATAACCAAAACGATAATTATAATGTTTTAATAGAACATCGAAAACTAATCTCAACGTTTATGCATATTTCAAAGTAATGTTGTGTGGGCTATAATGACTATACCTATACCTATTAAACTAATAATGAATATGAACAACTGCAAAATTGGTCGAATGCAATGGACAGTTTTCTGTAAAGTAGTTTAAATATAGTTTGTGAACAATTTATGTTTAAACTGAATACACAATAAATGATACAGTCCAAAATTCTGATTGTCAAATGTCAAAATAGTGTGTCTTGTTGGCTTAAAAATAAACTGTAAATAAAAATAAAATGCGTCCGTAAATTAAGTTTCGATCCACGTGAACTCATTAATTCTTTGAAAAAACCTACAATTATTCTAACTTTGTTTAGGTACTGACATTGATTTTGTTTTTGAAAAATTAGAATTACCTATACATGCTATAGTTGCTTTCTTCCGCATTATTTGGACTCTTGTGGATAGTTGTTTCATTGGCAATCATATCTCCTTATTCATATGGTAAAAGTATAAATATGGCAATTAACAGACATTTCCGCAACCTGTTTGATAACTTGTTTACAGGAATACTTGTTGCTTAATCATACATAATTTATAATTTTGTATAATACATTTGAGTGACATATGAATGGTGGCATTTGTTACTGGAGTCGGAATCATCCCTTTTCTTACATTTGTGTAATCACGTAAACAATGATTGAAGTATTCTTGCAAATAAAACATGAACCAACAGTTTTAGTATCCAATAATTTTAAATGGCGGGATATGGAAACACACGTTTTACTTCAAAATTTGTTCATTTTAGGTAGCAGAGCTCAACAAGTTGTAATGTACCCAATAACACCAGCATATGTTGATCTTCACCAGCAGCTTACATTTATGTGCAAAACACCAGTGCGTAATGACTGGAGAAGTACATCTTTTAACGACGAAACCAACAATGATGGTGTCCCCAGTGTTGGATTGTTTTTCAAGGCAGCAAATGGGTCTTGCCAGATAAGTTCTGTCTCGTTTTCAAAGTATAATGCGTCATGTGATTCTACAAAGGGGGAATATAATTTAACAATTCTCGATGTAGATGAACAATACCATGATGGGTTCATCCGTTGCAATGTCCAATTTGGAGACGGAAGTGGTTCTGATGTGTATGCCAATGCTAACTCGACTATATATGTCAGAGGTAGAAGTTATGAATTTAGTACTTGATAGTTTTAATAACTTTAAAAGTGTATTAGAATGTGTTTTAAATTGATTGATTTGAAAATGGCTACACCTTACGTTGTTTCCGTGTATAACTTGTGAACCGATCAACAAATGTTTTTAAAATTGTATATGGCCTATATGTTGTTAATGATTATGAAATTGAGAACAAAGTCGATTTTGACTATCTTCATTTTTGTCGTTCAGGAGTTTTGGTCGTAGATTTGAAAAATGTCACAACTTTATGTTGTATCCGTGTCTTAACTTGTTAACCGATCAGCCAATTTTTTTTTTCAAATTTGTATAGGTTGTTACTGAAGACGAAATTGAGGTCAAATTCGATTTTTTAATATTTTCTCTTCTGTCGTTCAGTAGTTAAGGTCATTGATAGATTGAAAAATGGCACTTTATGTCGAACAAAATTTAAATGGTCTTATTGATTGGTATAAAAAATTACAGATATGTTCCAACCCTCACTTTTAGAAAAAATGCATTATTAATTATCAATTTATATATTATCGTTTTAAATGTCCAAACGCGTTCAGAACGTCATGTAATCAAGAAAATGCTGAAATGCATGTATATAACCTTCTTTAAAAATACTTCATGCGGCAACAGAGGGATATAACAACATGTTTTTGTTTAAGAGAAACGGTTTAAATGAATAAATCTGTCTTATTCATGTAATTGACATCTGAGTTTAGATACTAGTACCGTAGCATTGATTGATTAACATTTATTTCTTTCATAACACAAACAAACTTAAAAAACTACAATAACTGTTCAAACTTATATTCGCATCTTTACTGTTTTATTGATTTAAAATTTCTGAAGATTTAAAAACTAATTAGGTTAAATAGCATTTTAACAATTATACTTACCGAAGTGTATATAATAACCTGTCTGTTTTACAAATTATGAATTGCATTCCTATGTTTTGAAAAAAAGATGTTCATTTCATACATTTAATACTAACAGGGTATTTAAATCATCATATACACGAAAAGACACAATCTTTGTGATCTTTGTGTATTTACAAATTTAAATGGGCACATTGAATTTATTCACCGTCTTGTATCAGATACGATAAAACTTATGGTATACGAAGTTGTGTACTCTACAAATACATTTTAATATGAAATATATATGCTTGTTTTTTTGGTCCTACATTTGTAATCACACGTAGTATATAAAATGTATCCGCGTATTTAACCAATAATGCATTTCACCGGATGCCTGATTATGCAGTTTATTGATCACGCGATTATCTTCCAAAATATTAAGAATCATCTTCACCTTTATGAGGTCCATATATAATTTGGGAGGGATATGATAGAATATTGGCTGTTATCTAGCGATGACGTGTTAAGACGTTTTGATACAGTATACCTAACTTTAATCTAATTTTTTAGAAATATCAAAACCTTTGAATTTTCTACTCTTCACAATGCTTTTCTTTATGCTCAACTGACTGCATCGTCGCATTCAAGAGAGTTGTTTCTGCAAAAATGAGAAACGTAGATACCAATTCCTTGATTTACTTAACTTTTAGTTCATGAAAATCGTACTTTGTGAAGAAATATGCTGATTTCCACAACAAATACACCGAAGATGATATCATTAGATGCTGGATTTTTTATCGACAGCATATTTGTTGAGTTTGGTGGATTAATATTTCGGCAGACAGTCGGTATTCAAATGGGTACTTATTGTGCACCACTACTAGACGACTTTTTGTACTCATATGAATCAGACATCATACAGAACATTCTAAAAGACTAAAAGACAAAAGAAAAAAAAAAACATCTTGCATATTTCTATAATTTCACTTTCAGAGATATTGAAGATGTTCTGTCCTTCATTAACTCATATTTTAATGAGTGCTTTCTTATTTCTTAGTGAACTTGAGATTAAGGATACTACGGAAAGTAGAAGGTCTGCGTCATATCTTTTCCTACATATTGACATAGATGGATGACTTCCAACTAGAATCTAGGACAAACGGGGTGATTTCAACTTTTCCAAATACCAACTGCCCATGTCTCAGCAGTAACATTTCCTCTGCTCCATCGTTTCGCGTTGACAAACTATGGATTCATTACTATTTTTGGATACCAATTTTCGTAGATTCTGTAGTTAAAGGTGGCCCATGAATTTAAATGTTTAACGAAGTACAAAATTTCTATAAGCTTTTATGCAGACTTGTACAAAACCACGCAATCATATATCCACGAAAATACAATGTTCCTTTCATCCACGAAAATAAACAAAGCCACAGAATATTATTTAATACGTTACCATCGTGCATAGATATAAGAAGATGTGGTATGAGTGCCAATGAGACAACTCTCCATCTAAGTCACAATTTGTAAAAGTAAACCATTATAGGTCAAAGTACGGCCTTCAACACGGAGCCTTGGCTCACACCGAACAGCAAGCTATAAAGGGCCCCACAAATGACTAATGTAAAACCATTCAAACAGGAAAACCAACGGTCTAATCTATATAAAAAAACGAGAAACGAGAACATATTCACTCTATTAGGACCTTATTAACAAGGGTGTGCTTCTTACACACATACAGCTCCAACAGAGTTTTGAGGAAGACCGACTGAAATCGACACTACATAAGTTTTACGGTCACCATCACAAATTGGTTAACCGATATGTTTTGTCGGTGTCTCAACTCACTAGTGACAGGTTTTTGCGGGCTAAGGTATTAAGATACCAGTAGGTCGTCTGATCTGTAATTTACCGACTGTGTCCTATTCCCCATTGTGTAATATTTGACTGAGTGAATTCACATGGCTGAAGATGCATGTTTAACAGGAGACGCTTACACTGTCGACGCACCTGGTCTCGCTGCTTTTGGCGTTTATGCGATTCCATTGGTTTATTTTGTTACCTTAATTTGTCTCTTTGAATTGATTAACGTGATTTGACATTGGTAAACTTCTTGGGACGTATTAAAGGCAAACTAATATTTTCAACCCCTGAAGTATTTGATATTTTTAGACCAGAATGACGACAAGGAGAAGCAACTTAGGTTCGAAGTGTAACTTATATCTTTATTTTCGGTTATGTTTTGTTTAGTCATTTCAAAATGGACCTCATTTATTCTTAAGTCTGTCCTTCAAATTCAACAAAATTTTCTTTATGCAATTTTATTTTCAGTGCATATTGCAGAAATATTACTATCAAACACTACAATCACAAGCGATGTCACACGTGACACCTCAGTAGAATGTAAAATAATCAGTAGACCAGCTGCATCCATAAATTGGATTAAAGTAAACTCAGAGGGCGCAATACAAGACATATCATCATCATCGACAGAAACTGTTAACAGTGGTATAATGGGAGATATGATTACTAGCATTCTCAACTTCCGATTTACGGCAGCAGATAATGGTGGCCTAATTTATTGTCATGCTGATAATTCAATCTCAACTATTAATTCATCTGCTATTGCTCTGAGTATCTATTGTAAGTGCATAAATACACTTTAGACAGTACTGCTGTATTGGCATGATTTCTATTAATACATTCGTCTGTAAAGGAGGAGGTTCGAAGATGATAGCTATTTTAATTTTCCACCGTTCATACAAATGTTAAATGTAAAATAACAAAATATCGAACTTCAAGAAAAATTCAAAACGGAAAGTCCTTTATAAAATGGCAAAATCAAAAGCTCAAACACATCAAACGAATGGAAACAACTGTCATATTCATGTAAGCCACGATAACGTGTTTGAGTTGTAATAAATTAAGGCAATTTATTTCATCTAAACATCTTTGGTCTTTTTGTTTATGAATTTTAAAGTTATCTCAAGGGAAAAAACATAAGAATGTATTCAGCCAACTCGTATTATTACACGAGTAGAAATGACTTTTTGGAAATAGATCGTGTTCAATTTGGTACTTGATGTGGTCAGTTGTACTTTCCAATATTGGTGGTTATTCCATCTTGCCTTTTTATATTTAATTATCAAAATATTTGAAAAAAATGAAATTTGTGCAATTTTCAAAATGTCAAGAAGTCTTAAAGTTTAAATGAATTTAGATGAATACACAAGCCGAAAGGAGGCAATACGTGTTAACAGCTTCTCGTGTCTCAATACAGTGATCACAAAATGGTAGCCATATTAACAATGAATTGTCACATACCATACAACTAAGTGAACCATCACGTGACTTTGATGACGTGACAATCCGCAATGAGTCCCATAGTGATTGCATATGCCCTTTGAAAAACTTCAATTTTCTTGTGCCTCGAACCCGATTATATCTTTTGCCTTTTTGTCATCGAACAAAGATCTTTCCTGATAGATTGAAAATATTGTTGTTTGTCTCATTGTTGGCCCCTTGACTCTATTGAAAAATTGGCAACCCCACCTCTACTAATACGTAAAATTCACAAATTCCTTAAATTACATTCAATTTGATACTTTTCAAATATAGTGTTTTACCTAAAATTAGCTCTATCGCTAGATGCAGTTTTTGACAGTTTAAATTGAGTTGAAATTATATCCCTGATGAAAAATAAAATGAATTTTTCATCGATGTTGGAATTTTTCAAAAATAGCCGATATGTCATGTTGTAATGTACTATTATATTATTTATTTATGTATTTCTCTTTGCTGAGTGTTCTTGCGTTTGTTTGTACTGTATTCCTGTCACGTTGTGTTGTCATTTTAGCGAGATTTTTAACATTGCCATATAAGCGAGAGGTTTGGCTAGCCATAACACCAGGTTCAACCAACCATTTTTTCTTAAAATGTCCTGTACCAAGTCAGGAATATGGCAGTTGTTATCAAATAGTCCGTTTCTATGTATGTTGACGTTTGTTTTTGTTGCGGTTCAGTGTTTCTGTTGTTCCGTTGTTTTCCTCTTATAGTTGATGTGTTTCCGTCGGTTTTAGTTTGTAACCCGGATTTGTTTTCGCTTAATAGATTCATGACTATTGACCAGCGGTATACTACTGTTGCCTTTATTTACCGTGTTTGTATTTCAGAAAACGAATGCTGTTTTCATTATTTATTTGAATTGCGAATTTCTGACGATTGCATATTTTGACCATTTTTATTTTTCAAAGCAATTGTACTGTTTACAGTCCATACATGCATCATCAAATTATAAATTTAAGTATTAAAATACACAATAGTAATGACATCAGATGAGCGTAACAAATTATTAGTTAATTTTCTGGCTAGTATACAAACAGGAAGATACAAGTCAACATTACACAATTATATAGGTTTTACACAGGTAACATGCCAATCAAAATTACCACTATTTGTAATAAACATCCCGTGAACAAGTTTATTTCCAGAGTTTTAAAGTAATAAACTATTCATTTTGCCTCCAGGAAATCAAATTCTTTCAGATATCAAAATGAATGTATTAAATTCTATCACCACACTGTATAATAGAATATCAAAACAATTGTAATTGCAAAAATATTTAAATATAAATACTTCCAGTTAAAAAGACTAAAAATTAAAAATGCTTTAAAGTTAATGTAATTTTTTCATAAATATACCAACAGTAAATGATATCGGTTTTGTTTTGTGTAAAAAGTATAACAAAAACCAAACTCCAAAATTTGTCATTTGATTAAAGCAATTCAATTCAGGTCTGAACTCAATGCAAATAATTTTGATATTTCGAAATCTTTATTTGTTGTTGCCAATTTTATCAGAAAAAGGTCACCGATATTTGACCTAGTGTAATGTTAAAACTGTAAATTATTAAATGTCAGAACTCTTCGACCCTTTACCTGCAAATCTGTAGCGACATAATTGTCGACCCTAATTATCACTTATATAGCTGTATAGGGTCTTCTTAACTTGTATTAAATATAAAAGCACTAACAAGGAAATGTTATTGAAATGTATTTATATATCTTGAATTCAGATCCACCACCAGATAATCCAACTATACAGCAGACACCTAACCGACCAATCATCAGAGGAGAAACAGTAGTTCTGACATGTTCTGTTTCGGGTGGCTTTCCGTTACCTGTATTGACATGGAACTGTTCCGGAAACAGCACAAACACCACTTCCGGAAACACTGCTTTCTATACTATCCTTTTTATGGCTTCTAAACAAGATAACGGGAAAACTTGTACTTGTTATGCTACACATCCTGTAGTAGAGTATAGACCACAGATGCATGTCACTCTTAACGTATACTGTAAGTCTATTTCGCAAAAAGTTTTATGTACAAAATATACAAAAAAGCAATTTCGTGTCAAGATTCTTAACGATTGTTTTTGTCTAACTTTGTTATATCATTTTAGCTAAATATATACAAGATTTATTTTACGATAAAGCTTTAAAACATTGCATGTTAAAATCAAGGTGCAGTGCTTATACAAGGAAATATTTGAATTACAGTTCCTCCAGATGAGGGTCCTGTTCTAATTCAAAAACCAGAAGGCACAGTTAACACCGGCAACTCTGTTTTGCTGGTTTGTTCCGTAATCGGTGGTAATCCTGTGGCAACATTAACTTGGAATTGTACTGGAGTGATTACCATAAACTCATCAGAAACAACTGCTATGAGTTCCATTGAATTACCTATTACTAAGCTAAACCATGGAATGGCTTGTTCCTGTTTGGCTACCCATAATATAGACACTTATAAACATTCAACTAATCACCTGCTAGATGTAATTTGTAAGTATTTAATTAAATAACTCTGCAGCGCGAAACACGGACGTGACAACTTTTCTCTTAAATGGTAGATGGCCAGATAATTATAAGAACGAAAATAAAATTTGAAATTGAAAGTACGTTTTCTATTACGAAAAAACTTTATAAATGCATAAACTTAACAAAATTCCGACGAAGGGTGTAGATAATATAAGTATATAAAATCCATAAACAACACAATAAAACTGCAATGAAATGATTTTAAAAGCAAATCAACAAACATTTAATATTCATTTCTAGTTCCACCAGACGTTAATCCAACGGTACGACAAGCCACTGCTGGACCTATAGATACAGAAACATCAGTAAAATTGATTTGCTCTGTTCCTGGAGGCAATCCTTTGGCAAAA
The DNA here is from genome assembly GCA_017311375.1 of Mytilus coruscus. Classification (NCBI taxonomy): domain Eukaryota; kingdom Metazoa; phylum Mollusca; class Bivalvia; order Mytilida; family Mytilidae; genus Mytilus; species Mytilus coruscus. The sequence goes on along the minus strand of CM029600.1, from coordinate 73,222,297 downwards.
CTGACATGGGATTGTCAGGGTATTAGTTCAAACACCTCGACAGAAACTGTGGCAGTGTTGGAAATTGAGTTCACAGTGGATAAAAATTATAATGGAAGGATCTGTAGTTGTTCTGCTACTCATCCTATTGGAACTTACAGACCAACATCTCAATATTCATTGGTTGTTTACTGTAAGTTTTATAGCAAAACTGAATGTTACACTATACACAAAAATGATAGCAGTTCATATTATTACAATATCTTCATTGAAGAAATTCCTTTGTAAATTCAAACATCGTATATACAAAACCTTTCTTTTAGTGTTTTTGTAAACAATCAAAACAAGGGCCATGTAAGCAAAACGTAGTTATAGTATTTTGCTTAAATATATCATTCGTTTAAAATACACTCGTTTTTGTTTAAGTTTTACTATTCTATTATTGTTCTCTAATTTGGGATTTTGCTTGTTTGCTTGCTGTTTTAAATCAATTTCAACGCGTTTACATATCTTTATTTTCTTCTTTAAAATGGTCCAACAAGTGAAAAAGTAAAGACACATATATTCAAGTGTAATTCTCTTAAAATTCTTCTTATTGTACAAGCAAACACGGATTGAAAGGTTCAATGGAGCCTTTACATTACAGAGAGTAAGTAGCAACAAGAAATCTTGAACGTTGGCAGCCTTAAATATGGATTTGAATGAAAACATCACATGATTGTTTTGTTTACATAAAAGTTATGCCTTTTTTATTCTCATAATCATTTCTTGTAAATTATGTTTGACCGTGGTCTTGCCAGACGATGTTGTGTTGTGTCGCCTTGCTATAGCTATCTTATAAATTCTTTTTCGTTTGTAGTTCCACCAAGTAAACCAAATTTGATATTGAAACCTGAAATGCCATGGTTTGTCGGAAACATAACAGAAATAGAATGTTCATCTGTACCAGGAAATCCGGAATCAGCATTCGAATGGACAAGTGATGATATGGCAGTGGATGTTAATATATCCGAGTTGATCATAGGACCACTTACAAAATATAACAATGGGAAAATTATTACGTGTACCGTTCAGAATGAATACACAATAAAACATGGATTGTTACTAAAATCAGACATTGTACATCTAAATGTTGAATGTAAGTTCTTTTTATTCTGATATTCGATAAATGATGTGGTATGATTGCCAATGAGACAGATTCACCAGAGACCATATGGGTCAATACGAGCAATTCATTTCAGGTAGGCGGTAATGAAAGCCTTTTCCTCAATTCCTCTGCCCTTATCGTAAACTTGGATATATGTGATGACACGTTTTGGAGCTGAGACATTTTCACATATGTGTTTAAATTTTCGGGGTACGAAGCGTGATTCTTCTACCGTAATTTAGCTTATCCCGAAAAGCTCTTTGTAATGCGGCTTCTCGAAGTAAAAAATCTCCTCTTTCATACAATAAGCTCCTTGAAAATTTACTTCTTTGCATACATTTAAAAACTCCATAGTTTTTACACTTTTATTCTATGGTCCTCTGCTCTTCAGATCAGCACAAATGGTTAAGCTAAGTCACTTGTTATAAATTGAAATATGTCCATTATCACTGAACAGAGATTTTTGTTTACGTACTATTTTTATGTTCCTAAATTTGTGGCGCATTAAGAATATTGACCCATATGACGCAGAAGTAATTACGTAAAAATCGCTTACATAACTTTTCAGTGTTACTATATGATAACGATTTTGTCTATATATAAAGTTTAAGTATAATGTACTATATTTTCAGAAATTTTAAGTGCATTTATTATTGCGATTATTGAATAATGGACAACAATGCGATTTCAGTGAATGCTGCATGCACATAATACTATCGTTATTTGAAATACGGAGTATATTCTTTCCCAATGATAACAACATAGCAAACATCAATGATTTTAGAGCATGTGTCTGGTAATTTGTCGAGGACATTTTTCTTTTTCATTAGATTAAGTATAGATTATTTATCCGTGTCTTTTATTTTTTCCAAAAAATAATGTACTTTTTATGCTAGATTTTACTGAAATTTCCATTGACAATTCACCAGTATTTATAAATGAAGGTGACAATGCGTCAATAACGTGCACTGCTTTGGGTAATCCTGTTCCATTAACCCAGTGGTATCTACAGGATCAGAATATAACAGAACCTCAAATAAACCAGTCTGTCCTTCATTTGTTTGATGTTGATCGTTTATTGAATGGATTGGTGTATACATGTAAGACATTCGCAACTTCTTCAACATACGGTTCTCTTGTAGCAGAAAATACGACAGAAATAATCGTTTCTTGTGAGTATCCTTATATAATCAAAATTTATTGAATAGTGAAAATAATAAGCTAAGTATTGTTGAACCGATCTAAATGGGCAAACATATGCATTCCTTTGAAATAAAAAAAAATTATAACATACAACGTCCATTAGATATTCAATGATATCCATCTGTAACATATTTAGTTAGATATATATATTACTTGTTGTATAATAGCTGATAAAACATATTACTACATGAATTAATTTGTTTTACAATTTACAAACAAAATATACAAAATATAAAATATTATCAGTATTTTCAACTTTCCTCTGAAATGCCTGATTTCAGATAGTAAATCGCACTATCCAATCAGTGAAATAAATAATTAATTTGCTTTTTTTAAAGCAAAACCTACATTTCTTGTAGGATTGTTATGGTATTTATATTGAAGGTTTAAATCAGCAATGCATTGGATGAGTTTGAAAATCAGCAATGATGATCAATTATTGTTACTACAGGAGTAATGTCTCTTTGAAATGTAATTTACTTTGAAAATTGCAATTTAAGCATTCCCACATCTTTATTTGTATTCTTATGAAGTTTATATCAAAGGCGTATATCAGCAAGATCTTGAAAGAGTGTCTACTAACTATTTTCATAGTAGTAAGAAATATAAAGAAAAAAACATTGTTAGTGATGTCATGCCTACATTAATTGTAAGAGGTAAAAACCCACAAATACTGGGTTAAAAGAAAATCACAAATACGGGGAACAAATGAACTCTGTTCTTTTAATGTTCTGATTTTTTTACGCCATCAAATAACTAAGCATAAATATAATCTGAACGCAATAGTCTTGCACCAATCAAACTGATGGATACCGACCAGTGTTAAATTCTCATTCAACCTGTTTGTAAACAAGAGAAGCAGTAGGTTGGAGTTCCGAAACTGGTTATTGGATGATATCTTAAATATCAAACATAGAAATCCATTTTCTCCAATGTTTTTCATTTTGTAATATTTTGTTCCATTCCGAGGGATACACGTAGACAAAACACTATGGGTATTTGCATTTGATCCTCAAGCGTACCTTATTGGAATGAATTGCCTATTTTGCATTGAAAGAGAGAAAATAGTTTTGTATTAAAAAATAAGGCTCGCGTTAAACTTAGTTTTACTGTCGCGGACATCCGTTTACAAACCTTTACCTCAGCTACGCTGCCTTGTAAACTCAATTTGCAACAGTAAAAGCTGCGTTCTACATTTGACTTATTTAAAATACAATTCAACACGCGTAGCTCGTAATAAATAATTGATTGGAGATATAAAATCATACTATCTTGTTACATTGTATGTATCCAATAGGAATTACATAGAGGGGACACTTTATTGAATTGACAACCTTACAATACAATGTTAGAATTGGTGTCATGAAACAATATTAAAATCAAACACACGAATTTTAAAGTTGATATGTCTAAGAGAGAATGTTATTATAGGTCAAATATCGTGAGTTTTACATTTTCCAGATCCTCCAGTCATAACAACCTCTCAGGTTTTAAATGGATGGACCGTATCTGAAAATAAGGCTGTTACATTACGATGTGAAGTTGACAGTAATCCCGTTCCAACTATCACATGGTTGTTTTTGACTAATCAGACTAAACTTAAAACAGAATACGGTGTTTATACCAGTAATTACACCATACACAATACCAATTGTTTCCATACAGGCACATATCAATGTCAAGCTGCAAACAATATAAGTGGGGTTACTTCAACATATGCCAAAGATGTAGCTTTAAATGTTCTGTGTAAGTAGTATTTTGATTAAAGAAATTTGCAGAAGTATTTTATGTGTCACATACAGCATTTAAGATGTACGTTTCATGACCATAGATAATAGCAATTAATTTGTATTCTGGGATATATATATATATATATATTTCATTTTATAGAACGTTAAGAACAATACACTTCTCGCTATATATGAATTAAATAAAAAAAGAGACAGTTAGTGACATTAATGGTATACTTTTTTCAATGTTTATTCTTTTGCATGCTTCTTTCTATGTATATTCTGTTGCATGCTTCTTTCAATGTATATTCTGCTGCATGCATGCAGATTGAAATAGATTGAATATGCATATGAAAATTATATAAAATGTAAAGTTATTTTTATCAGGTTCACCGCGTTTAGATACCCGATATCAAGGCCTTCCTAAAATAGTTGCTGTAGAGGAAAATGGCGACTTACAGTTAACTGCCCGTATAATAGCATATCCTTCACCAGTAATTCGTTGGATATTTAAAAATGAAATCAATTCAACATTAGTATTGGTTGGGAATTTATATGTATCAAACTTGCATGTACAAGATTTAAAACAATCGGAGTTTGGAGAATATACTTTACATGCATTTAATGACCACGGGAACCTTTTTGAACAAGTAAATATTGTACCAAAAGGTGAGTGTTTACATTATGTCAGTTTTTGGTTACTTTTTCTAAGGAGTTAAATTTTGTTATGAAACGATGTTTAACAATAACGGATACCACGATGAAGGAAAAGCGCGCCATTATCAAGAAAAAAAAAGAAAAGAATTTTAATTGAATCGTACGAATCATTAGACCGCATACACATATGCCACTTACTTGTATTGGAACATTCTTTTCTCTAAAAGCCAACTAACATATTAAAACTGATTTGTTTTGTCGTTCACTTATTTTGTACTATAAACAAATATAAGGACAAACAATTGCGTCAGTGTGTTGTAATAAATTTATGCTGTATTCTAGCCTTACTTCTTAAGGATAATAATATGTTTTACGTTCTACATTTTGATAAAGACTAAAAGGAGCTGCGGTTTCGTTAGAGATGCCTGTTAACCAAACAGGTAGATAGCTAAAATTACATGAGTATACGAAATAACTTGAAATATTTGATTCATCACAAGACTGTCTCCAATGTTAAAACAAACACTTGTATGATTAATGTTCCTGTATATTAAAAAGGTAAACCCGAATCGCCTTCTAACGTATTAGTTGTTTGTAAGAGGACATCTGTGACAATTTTCTGGAAATCTGAATTTGATGGAGGCGCCAAGCAAACGTTTATGGTTAAATATTGGAGAACTTTAGACGGTACAACGATTTCGTCAGCACTTAAAGGAAACCTTACTGAACAAGCTGTAATCAAAGAACTAATGTCCGATTCCACGTATAATTTTATAGTTCAAGCTACGAATAATTACGGAACCTCAAACTCTTCAATTAAAACATGCAAGACTGACGTCAAAGGCAAGTACCAATCAAAAATATTTCTATAAAGACTTTTTTTCAAATGAAAGACACGATTATCGTTTATAAATTCTGATTGGCAACGATGTCAAAGACCCTTGACAACGTTTTGCATCATAGAATGAGACTTATTACAAAATTTGCATTACAAATTGGTGGGATTCGTGTTGCTTGATCTTTAAATTCTGTGTAGTAATTGAAGATTGTTGGTTGTCTTTTCGTCTCTTTTCTTTTGTTTACCATGGTGGGGTGGTTTCTATTCAACTTATACATTTTGATTGTCCTTTTGCCACCATTTTCTTTTTAAAATTCTTTTCCTGATATTACCATATGAACAGATTCGTTCTTGATCCTATGATTCTACAATATATATAAAAATGCGGAGAAGTGGTATGATTGTCAATGAGACAACTATCCACCAGAGTTAAAAAAAGGGTAATGACAGTTATCTGTTTGTTCTAACATATGGTAGTTTTAAATATTCAAACTACAGCAGCAAACCTGCTCAATGATACATAAAATTTACGAATTATATTGTCAGCTAACATAACAATACAAAAACATAACGAGGCACTTGATTATTGTATTGTTTTAGGTCTTTATTTATGCAGTTTTATAAATTCCTACATGGAACCAGCCCCCCTCCCCAAAGAAAAAAAGAAAAAGAAAAAACAAACAAACAAAAACACTTCCCATCACCCTAAATAGTAGCTCTGTGTGTTTTCAGTGTTCCATGTTGCAGCGGTTAATAGGATTGCTTTCTGTGAATATGTGCAATATTGACTTACTGTACTGTTCATTGTTTGGTAGAGTTTTGCTTAATGTCAAGCACTATAACAGTAAATGCTAATTCACGACCAGAATACATAAAACAATTTATCAAATAAATAGGTACGGGAAGTAAGTTAATAAGGATTTATAGAGGGAAATGTAAACAGCTTGAGAGTTCATTTTCAAAAATCCTTTCAAAATGTATATTAAAGATTTATTTATATTCATCCAGACATAACATTAAAAGAAGAACAGAATGGGATGTCGGACGCAACTATAGGTGCAGTCGTCGTTGCTGTTATATTATTATTCGTTATCATTCTATTGATTTCTACGTTCATCTTAATACCGTTTTGTAAGTATTAAAGTTTAGTCTCATCAGAATATTTTTAATATAATAATTTGAAAATTTGGTGTCTTGAATAATGCCTGATTAGTTAAAATAGCTTTTGTATTTTAGCACACTTCATGCTAAATATTATTAAAATAAATAAATATACAGTTATACAATATATGTTTTTTTCTTTCTTTAGTAAATTACATTCAACGATAACAATTTCACTCTAACCATTCTTTTAATACAGATTATAGCTCGACAGTGACTTTCTTGTGGCTAAAGAACAAATGCAAAAAAGATATATTGATTAATTAGATATTGACATATTTTGTTTCAGATCGCCAGCGTAAAACAAAGACGGGTAAATAATATGTTAGACCGTAACACTTCATTCCCTTTTGGAGTAAATCTATTCAAGTCGATAATTCAATTGATTAATTAAATTTTTTTACACATGGGTTATAATAGAAAAAACCTGAACAACATCGATGATAAAACTTGTCCAAACGTGATAAATAAACAATTCATTATTATCATTATACATTTTATATCGTTGTTTTATTTGTGAATATATTATTTACTCTAATCCAAACCAGAGATTCTTGTTTAAAATGTCTGTAATTGAGTAGGTGTCGTTTACTGCTGTTTCTCCTATATTTTCCGTTTATTGTTTTATAGTTTGTTCTTCTGTTGTGACGTTACGCCACTGTCCCAGGTTAGGGAAAGGGTTGGCACCTTCAGACATGTTTATATGTTAAAATAATATTATATTTTTTCGCTCATTTTCTGTATATAAATCAGGCTGTTAGTTTCCTCATTTGAATTGTTTACATTTGTCATTTCGGGGCCTTTTATAGCTGACTATCCGGTATGGGTTTCGCTCATTGTTGAAGGCCGTACGGTGACCTATAGTTGTTGACTTCTGTGTCATTTGGTATCTGATGATTTGACTCATTGGCATTTATATCACATCTTCATGTTTATATATTATAGCTGGTAACTTAGACAAAATATATTACCGTGTACAATAGTATTTCCGACGAGGGATGACGACAGACACATGCCATACATTTGTTATGTTGTAGTTCTTTTATATGTCACTTAACATGTAGATTTTCTTTTTAAATTGTAACCGGGTAAGTTAACTATTAGAAAATTCAAGCAATATGAAAATTCAATAATTTCATTTGTGTCCAATAACAAATAAGTATGAACAAGTTTGCAAAACTATTTACCAGGGCAATAGCCTTCGAAACTATTGACTGGACAATAGTCTGTAGAAGGAAGAAGCAAAAAATGTTATGCTCTTTTATATTTAAAACAACGCATAATTTACAATATTTTCTCAAAGAATTGATGATTAAAATAACCAATGATACTATCAATCAGTAATAGTGAAGTAGATGATTATACCTATATATTTAAAGTTTGCACAAACAGAACCAGGGGTATTTGGAACCAGTTCGGGATGTTTCTGTTCGATCTGCAAGAGACAATGATTATCAGCTGCCGTTAAACCAACAATATGAATCTATTCGTCAGGATGCTGTTGGTAACTATATTTTTCCTTTTACTTGATTCTGTTTACAATTTGAGAGCCAATTTAAATAAAAAGACATAGAGAATATATGTGAAAGGCACGACATCCCAAACATACGTTAACAGGTCTTAACATGGTTTCTATCCAATTTTTCAACACATTTGTGATTTTTCTTATTTTAATGTCTTGAAATAACATACGAATTTTGCCCCAAGTGATTTGTGAGATGTAATTGTCCCTGTTACCTTTAAATCTGTAAACTCCTTAAAAAATTTACTGATGGTAAATCAGTTTTTGAAAAAAAAAATACAAGTGATTATTATCATTGTTTTTGGGAAATTTTTAAAATAGACGAAAATCAGAAAATTAAATCCTATTTTAGCACCATTTTCAGACAATGACGGTTTAAAAACATATGTACTCTTTCTGCTATTCAGGGGGCAAGAAACATTTATCTCTTTGGTGAACAGTAAAATATCCAAAATATAAGATTAGTGACATAATCAAATCTGTTTCCGCAAACAGTCTCTATACCCAATGTAAGACAGCAGTGAAAATTATTTGTACAATATCTAAAATGATGGAGAATACTATTATACAAAATAACCGAACCAAAAGAATAAAATGAAAGTTAAAGTAAAAACTGCCGGAATAGTTTTAAAAGTTTTAGAAAAGGATAAATATAGTTTGAACAACAATTTTGCATCTTTAAATATGCTTTTCTATAATTGTTTATGTATTTCAACTTTTTTTCAGTTGAAGCAAATGTGAATCCCACACGGTAAACATAAAATTCTTTAACACAGCTACAATCATTAGAATATAATTAGAATGAAAAGATGTAGATATGTAATTGGTCACTTGTTGTACATAATAGAATATATTGTGTTATAACTTAAGAGCCTCGCGAATCGTAGTGCTTCATAGCTAGAAATTCGACATTGCGAGCAAAATGAATGCCTTTTCTCATTAAAAAGTAAAATTAGAAAAAATACCGAACTCCAAGGAAAATTCAAAACGGAAATTCCTTTATCAAATGGCAAAATCAAAAGGTCAAACACATCAAACGAATGGAAAACAACTGTCCTATTCCATTAACTTATGTATTTCATTTATCACACATACAGGTAAATGTATTGTAAGCAATCGACGATCATACATGTTTAAGTAAATGATAAACTTAATTATGGTTGTGTTTCCATCGATAGTTCAAATGATACTTTGTTGAGAATGCAACTAGCACTGCTTAATTAGGAATTTCGTGAAGAAAAACTCACCAGTAAGACAAAATTTATACACAAAACATATGATTCGTCGACATAAGATTCATTAGTGGTGTTCGAATGAAAACAGTTGGTGAGCTAAAACAAACACGCATTCGAAGATGATTAAGAACCAAAAGTTAAAAAAATTCGCAAATTTGTGCTAAAATGAGCTAAGTCTGTCTATGCATCGAATAAAAAACGCTGATACAACGATGTTAGATTGTTATGAAGAGTAATGTACATGCACGAGAGTACGTCTACAAGCAGTGTCGTTCACCAAGTGATTATAAAAAAATTCATTACAATACGTTTGTAATCAATACATATTTGTCACCAATATTTAAACACATTTGTTTTATAAAATGTAAACTGTTAATGAATACTGCCCTTTACAATTTTGTGATAGGCTAATATATGATGAACCTGAACCTGAAAACATCCAAGGAACACATTACAGTGATGCATCTTCGTCAGGTAAAACTTTGTTTGTTGTTTAGTAAAGATTAACTGAAAGTGGAATGCATTTTTCTATTATGTATTGAATAAACTTTATTTTTTACGTAAACTGGTAGCTTCAATGCTTTTTTTTCAATTTTCTCTCGTTGTTTTTTCTAAAACTTTAAAGGTATATGGTTTACCATTTTTGATGACAATCAAAAGATCATATCTTAACTACATACTTATAGCAACGATTCAGAATTATGTCAATATTAAGAAGAGGTACAAATTTAAGGTATCACTTGTCTAAAATGGTTTATTTTTCCTTTCCGCCAATTTTCAAATCTGCTAAACACATGTAGTTATGTCTTAAAAGTATAATCCCTTTCTTGTTCCCTTCAACCTGTTCAAATAGATTATCTTTATATATTTTTTTAGTATTACAGAACAAAACACAAAGGTAAGGATCATGCTATACATCATGAAAATATACACCAAATTGTATACACACATTTCCTTATTTACCACCGACGACCATATTAAAGAGAAGAAATATTCTATATGAGAACTGAGCCGAATTTGAAATACACCTAACACTTGAAGTAATTACAGTTAAAGCAGATACATGTACAGATCACCGTTTCTGTTTATTAAAAATCAAGCTTTGTTTTTATGGGTTTTCAAAGTAATGTTAATTAAGCATAAACATTGATGCTAGAAATAAGGAGATGTGGTATGATTGCCAATGAAGCATGCATCATCCAGAGTTCAAATGACGTGGAAGAAACTAATTATAGGTCACTGTACGGTCTTCAACAATGAGAATAACCCATTTCGTATATCCAGTTGTAAAAGGCCTCGACGGGAAAAATAGGAAACAATTCAGACGAGAAACCTTACGGCCTAAGAAATTTAATTTACGAAAAACAATTGTTCATTTCGATTGATAACGTTTCAAAAATGATATATTGGTAGTCGAAATTAATATCAGTAAATGTACTGCATGAAGGAATATAAAAATTCTTCGAAACAAATATGCATTATAAAACACTGCAGTTATTACCAGTATCGATGTCGACGTGATACTTGAAGGTTATCCACGATGAGCTGTGGTAAATATGTGTGTAATACAAGCAATCAAATAATCTCATTTCAAAATTGTTTTCATTGTTATTAAAGAAATCAAGATAATACCAATATAGAACAGCGAAGTGTGTGTACCAACCAAGAAGCCCCAACAGGTATTATATACTTATATAATGAGAATAAATATGATACATACCCGTTAGAAGGCTTCCTACTGTGGTGGATTGAGAAAATTGAAAAAATAAAACCTAGCAACATATGTTTTAATTTCCATAATTAACAAATACTGCAGCCTTTCCAAATATAAAAACGTTTGTTGCTTAACATCCAGCTTGTAATTGTAAGTTGATACTTCACAAACGAACGAATATATGTATACTTATATATGGTGCTTCCTTTTTCTGATATCAACCTGCTTAGTGGCTCTGTAATTTCGTATAACGGCTTTGAGACGTGAACAGAAGTTATCAGCGACGTCACAATATCTCAGGGGAAGTTATCAGCGATGTCGCATTGTGTGAGGAGACGTTATCGTGCTTACCATTGTCATGCGTAAAACTATGGAAAAGACTGAAAAAAAAACAACCATGAAATAGCACGATAAACAGATTATTCTGCATATAGATATCGTAAAATATAAGCCGATCGACACACTGTGAAGCTTTTTGCTGGTTCGTTACTCTCACTTGCCAAAAATCCACACTATGGCTCGCTGCTGATATTTTACCATATTAATCTGAAGAAAACCCTATAATCTATGCATATATAAAAACCATCCGCTGTATCCTTGAAAAGTTTGAATTCCATGTAATTTGATAAAGACAGAAAGCATCTAAAGCTTTTATTTTATTTTTTAATTTCAAAGGATATTTATCATCATATTTCATTGTATTTCAAGGAGCAAACCATGATTTTCATTGTCAATAATGCCATGCAAAATCAAATACATTATAAAACAACTTACAACAGTTCCTTTTTCTGAAATCGGTTTTGACATATAATTTGATTAAAATATAATTTGAAACTCTAAACAACAATTAGTATGCACCAACATCACTTAGAAAAAAAACAAATATTGTTTTAAATGATAGACTTAAGCTTGTATCGCACAACTTGTTTTTCAAAATATTGGGTACTCGATAACGAAACAGGCTATGCATTTTGTTGTTTTTTATCATATAATAAGTAAATTTACTGTAAAATGTACAAAAGCAATTTAATTTATGTTAATTTGATTATGATTGTGTATGCGGCCGAGTAAATTGAATATAGATTGAATAGAACATGTACAAAGTTCAACTAAATGCAGTTTTTTTTCAACACAAGCATTTCATTGAAGTCTAACAAGAAAGAGTAATTTTCAGTTTTAGCAACAGTTTTAATGAGTGTATGATTTGTATCTCAGACATAACTAACATTACTATAAGTAGGTAGCAGATCATATTTTCCTAAAATATAGCATCAGTTCAACTTTATTATGTTTATATTGCAGATCATTCCACTGTGCAATCTACTAGCAGGTAATTTATACGTCATTAGTTGTCTGCATCTTTGTCAAATAGTTCTCATTTCTTGTTAAAATAGTATGTTTGAAAAGAGATGTGTTGATTAATCATAATTATTAACACGAAAAAAATGTTTTGTCAATAAAGATTCATACTTAGAAACTCACCATCATATCTGATGTATCCAATTGCAGGAAATGAGCTTTAGTTTTATTCTTCATATCTTCAAATCTGTGAAATTGTTATATGACAAAATGGTGAATCAAAATATGGTATCATTATTATGTACAATAGATTCTATTTTTAGTACAATACTTCCATATGCTTTAAAAAAAAGACTGTTTTGTTTTTAATAAATATTAATCAAGTAAGCTTCAATTGAAATTCTTACACCCAAAACCTGATTTAAAGCCCTTTCCTGCAATAAATGAATGCCTGAATTTGACTATTAAAAGTATAACTTGAACAGATGTATTACCTCTTCTTGTCCAGTAGCCCCGGTTCGGTGTATGAAAAGCAACAAATGGTAAGGTAGATACTTTGGAAAATATTTATGTCTTCAAAATTAAATTATTTCTTATTTATAATCGGGTGGAAATTGATTTAAGACGATTAAATGACTTCTGTAAAGACATGTTTTCATTGGTTTATAAGTAAAGTGTTTCTAGGATACATTTTACAATTATACTTTATTAAATATCTACTTAAATAAATGATGGAAAAACATGAGATTAGAAAATGTCACGTTTCTGCACGATAAAAGCCCTTGTAACAACTTTTCGTAGGTTACCTAATTTAAGACAAATTTTGTAACCCTTATCTCAGTCATGTCCAAATTTCCAGCGTCACTCTCACCAAAGCAAATATGCAGAACATGATACTTTCGTTAAATCTCCATTAAAACGATTGTCACTGGACATTGAACGGACAGCAATCAAGCATTGGTTTCTTTAATATTAGGACAGATTCCGTACACAACTTAGATACAAATACATACGAGGATATGGGAACAGGAACAGGAACAAAAGGTAAAGATAATTATTTGTCTTTGTAATCACTTTCCTAACTTTGTTTCAAAGCTAAATAAAGTATAATATGAGTATGGTTAATACTAATTATCCCGTATTCTGGTTGCTATAACGAATTCCGAATATGATGAAATAATTTGGAATATTTAAAAGCGTTATGTGAATTTCACAATATTTAAAACTAAAAAATAATAGATATCGTTGTAAGAATTGTGGAACAATATATAAAAAAGATAATAGAAATGAAAATACCACACAGCACAACAGAACAGATGAACCATCAACACTCGACTTACATAAAAACTAGACATACAACAAAGACAAGCAACACAGAACAACACATGGTTAAGATAGCTTGACCCATAAAGCACAGCATTTGATGATATTGAACTAGTTTACCATACACAACCCTCCCACTTAGTCTATGTAGAACACATGTTGTAAAACTAAAACACACAATAAAAAGCAACTTGCAAAGTGCAGCTACCAACAGCATAACCGCTTACGTGAACAAGGAAATACAAAACAATGGTACATACATTGGAAACCATGGTCAAAATGTACTTGCTACAAGACAAAGCTGGCTTCCATTACTGCAAGTGGTTGTATACTGACGATGAAGAGTAGTAGAAGTAAGAAATATTCAATTTGGAAACGTACACTTATATGAGTAGAAGTGCTTTAGTGTCTATATATTTCCTTTACTTTTAGTTACGCAACCAATTAAGTAAGTACAAAATTAATTTTAATTGTATACAAGCATATCCTTAAGGAAAGGCAACAGTAGTATACCGCTGTACAAATTGTATTCCAAAATTTATCACGAATATCAATTCTACAATTTTCTGTGTATCTTTATTAGATACGTGTTTTCCTTTTTCTGACTGTGGGGCTGTAGGTACATTTTGTCACCTGTGGATTTTCAATGATCACCTTGGTATCGTATTTGTAATTTTTCACATCCATTACATTCCAAACATTTGTCCTTTAAATGTAATGTTTAAAATCTAGAAAACAAGCTTATGTAAGAAATATTTTGAAATAATGCCAGTTAGGTTGGCATGGTATGTGGAGTCATTGCAGATGCTTCGATTTCCCCTCAATAATTTGAGAACTATTTCACACGAAATATATTTAACATTCAAATGTCGAATATAAGCTCTTGTTTCTCTGTTTTTGTTTATTGGAGTGTACAAGATCAAGACTTTTATTTAAAGAAAATCTGTAATAATGTCAGTATAAATAAAAACATTATTTCAGAAGATTAAATATGAATGGATCCTGAAGTACTTAATTTTTAAAAACCTTTGCAGTGTTTTATGATTGTAAATTCCTAGTCTATAACTGCTTTGTACACGTATACAAAGATATTTAACGTTGCAGAAAACCACCAACGACACACTTATCAGACGATTATTTTCAACACTACGAATCGATGAAAGCGTGTGCATGTGGTAAGTAGGTTAAATGTTTAAACATTCATTGATCAACTTAAAATCTAATTCACTACTGAATAATGCTTTTATTTCAAAAGTCAAATTTTGAATTCAAACACATGTATTGCCTTACTTTATTATTGTGTACCTTACTGGAAAGCAAATATATGATAGATTAAAACTAACATTATAATTATGAACAAATATGATCAATAACGTACAATGTCATAAGCTTTTTGATTATATACTGAGTACCAGTAGAAATGCAACCCCAACATACATTTTCTATTTAATAGATATTAAATCTGTCAGATTTTCTTTGAAAAATAAAAAAAACACTTTTTAAATGTGTTGCATTAGAAACACTTTTCTGGATTTATCTTCATCATGAACGCTCATACCCCAAAAAATGACAGCCCAGGATGTATAACTACTCATATACGTAAAGAGCTATATGGTCTTGCCAGCTGAAAAATGAACTAAAATTTTGCAGATGTCATATGATATGCAAACAGAAGATATTCCGCTATGAGCTTTCCTTGTGAAGGTTAACCCAAAAAGCTCCTCGGACGCATGCAATTAATGTTTTTTTTTTCATTTTGATCAAACAATTGTCAGAAGGTTTTGATTTTCAGATTCTAATGTTTGCCATTTCCACATTTTCACAAATAATTTGAAGTGTACACTTTGTATGTACCACAATAACCCTATGAAAAAGGTTATCCGATTAGCAATTTCCTTTGCTTTTGATCTAGTGTGGGTTTTGATTTTGACTCAATGCGACTTATCACTAAGTTTCTGAAATTGAAAATGTCGATGCAAGCCAAAACTGTTTGAGTGACATGTAGCCAAATGTTTGAAGAATGCAATGAAAGTGCATGTTTGTATAATTATAGAAAAGGGGACCAAAAGTGCTTGAAATATGAGGTATTGCGTTTCTAAGGCACTCCGTATAAGTTATCGCATTTCTGGCGTTCCGTACCATTATGTACTTCACGGAGAGGCTATTGCTTACAAGCAGGATAGTAAACTTAGCGTTCATAATGGTGCATTTGAATATATCCACCATGATTGGAAGACAATGATAACATTGCTTTGTAATAGTTGGTCCGCTTGTCGGTGCCAGCATCTCCATCTTTTGCTATCCAAAATAAATATAAAATATCTCTCGACAGTTTTTTGTGTAGTATTTTGTAAATGTTCTTTGGCTTTTTGTTGTTTTTTCTTCTTTTGGCTTGTGGTTATCGACTGTTCCATTGGTGCCTTCCTTCTTAAGATAATGTAAATCATGTACCGCTATTCTTTTTACATTTTTACCTATTATGTCTGTTTGTTTTGTTCACACATTGTTGTCAATATAATGGAATTTTTGCGACTGTCATTCAAGTGAGAGGTTTCGCTAGCTATAAAACCATGTTTAATCCACCATTTTCTACATAAGGAAATGCCTGTACCAAGTCAGGAATATGACAGTTGTTTTCCATTCGTTTGATGTGTTTGAGCTTTTGATTTTGCCATTTGATAAGGGACTTTCCGTTTTGAATTTTCCTTGGAGTTCGGTATTTTTGTTATTTTACTTTTTCATTTAAAGTTTACAGAAAGATATAAAACTCTTGGAAAAACCTTTAATAGTTTTGGCTTTGGTAGGTCAAATTCGCTTCAATAGTTCCAACTGGGTAGTTTTACTCACTTCTGTAACTGTTTGATTTGCGCATTTCTTACGAAAGTTTATTTTCCAATGTACATAGAATACAACGAAGTCATTACATCTGAATTTATTTTTCGAAATAAAATACCTAGAACTCTAAAGAGTGATAATCTGAATATAACATTACAAATAAACGTTAAATTAAAAAAGAAAACAATTGATCTTATTTTATTTTTTTTTAATTTTAGAAAATACTTCAAAGTCAGACCAAGGCAGGTTAGTATGGAATATGGAATAACCGTTTCACAGATGATATCGGATATGTTCCTTATGTCGTAACTACAATACCCTTCCCTTTTCACGAATGTGACCTACCGAATTAGACTATTTACCGGATTTGTAATAACATAAGCAACACGACGGGTGCCACATGTGGAGCAGGATCTGCTTACCCTTCCGGAGCACCTGAGATCACCCCCAGTTTTTGGTGGGGTTCGTGTTGCTTAGTCTTTAGTTTTCTATGTTGTGTGTTATGTACTATTATTTGTCTGTTTGTCTTTTTATTTTTAGCCATGTCGTTGTGAGTTTATTTTCAATCTGTGTGTTTGACTGTCCCTCTGGTATCTTTCGTCCCTCGTTTAGTATGTTCACAAAGGTGCAGTCGATTTGAATCCTAAATGTAATCCCTCTTCGCTGTTAGAAATTAACCAATGTAATTTTGAGTTGGGAAACCATAAACCATAAACCTAAAATATTATGCAAAATCTCCCTTACTCCTTATATGCATGAGGTAAAACCAACCTAAAGGTTTTGAATGGTTTAAACATTTTATGAATAGTAAATTTACAGCAAATAAAAGTATCAAATGTTTATCCTCCATACTAGACTGGTGATTTAAACGTAAACGAAACAGTCACTAGTAACGATCCATTAGTTGAAAACATTCATCAAAGATGATCGTCTGAATATTTTACCAGTTTATGAAACAGAAATGGGAAATGTTTCTGGCATAGAAACAAACGAATAAATTAATACGATCAAAGCACCTCTGTAAACATTTGAGTCGTATTTTTTAGACCGACAAGATTGATCTAAATTGTACTGTTGTGTTGTCCTTATGTTTCTAATGATTTTTTGTAAACTAAGGCCATTGCTGGTATTCAGATAAGGATGTCCTAAAATCACAAATGTATATAACAAATAAATATCGATATGAATGTATTCTTTGAGAAAACTTGTATAATATTATACATATGCTTGACAACAGGGAAATAACAGATACGAAATCCAAAGATAACAGTACTCAGCTATACGAATCGATGAAGACGCCCCCACAAGGTGAGATAATCCTCTGTGTTTGACAATAAAATATTTCATGTCACTACCATTCCAATTAGGTATTTTAGAAATTAAACATCATATCCGAAGAAGAGCCTTTTCAAAAAAGATATAACAGCATTGATTTATGTTGTGTATACTGTGTATCTGTGTATTAAACATAAACAAAGGTATATTGCCAGGAACTGCCGCTACAACATGTTCCATTATGTATTTTAGAAATAATCATCAAATCCAAAGAAGAACATATTATATTGAATATATAATAAGTTGATATATTGCGACTAATGAGTAAACAAACCCCATGAAAATCAGACTAATAAATGGAGCAAAGGATTAATTTGAATATACATTTTGCATAGGTCCATACACATTGTAAGCACAAAAATTGAATATTTTCTGAAAGATATATTATCCCTTTGTTTGTGTTGTTCTAAACGCAACCACTTCACTCATACATTTTGGGGGGTAATGAAAACATTTAAAGAGTAATATCAATAACTAGTTAAGGCAAGAATACAATTTACTATTATAATTTATTCTGTTGATCGTTTACTACTGCCTATCATTCATGAAAATACATATTTTGTTTATTTCAGAGGCTAACAAATCCACGAAAAACGAAAGTGTAGACATGTATTCAAGTTTTCATCAACTAAAATCTAATCATGACAGTTGCTAGTCTCATTAATAATCCATGCAGCAACTGTTCTTTAATTCAGGTTTTTTTCAAGTATCATCGTCATTAATCCTTCTGCCAACACGTAATAATTTTCATTAGATATTCTGTGTCAATCCTTTCTGTTAAGGCCGATTGTTTTTTACCTACATAATGATTGTAATATCTTCTCATTTACTTATATGTGTTTTAACGTGTTCTTATGTATATCTACTAAGATAACGATACTGGACAAAAATATATATATATATATATATATATATATATATACAACACTAAAACAAGTTTTGCAACGTGTACATTCTTTTCATATTATCCACTTTATAATAATAAAATTTGAATATAAAGAAGCTGTCATCAATTAAAAGTTTGCTTTAAATATAAGTCCTAGTCTGTTTGATAGAATGAGACTTATGACATAATATGTAAGTACCATGATCTAAATGACGGTTGCCACTTGACGTTTTCAGCTTCTTGTTCAACTAATGCGATTTAAATGTCGCTTTGGTATATTCCGCCTCTTTTTTTCATTTTCGTTTTGATTTTGGTATTGCATTGTTCTGCATTAGAGTATGAGGGAAGTTCAGATTTGACAAACAAATGTGTGCTTTTTGTTCATTTTTTTTTAAATCCTGAAAAGAATAAATGTTTTTACATACGTTTCGTAGGAACTCATAAAAATTGTCACCAGTTTGATGAGTTTAACGTGTGATGTTGCTTTTAAATTTTGTTTGAACTACATGTACTTCCTGTTTCCAATGCAAGAACATCGTAAATTTTCATATTTGGAATGAACAATGTTTTTGGCACATTCTTATCTATCAGAGAGTACTGGACAGAATAACCTCACATTTGGTCAGCAGCTTGACGGTAACGTGTAACTGTTTAGTGAATCTCTCAAATACCTTCTTTCTGTTTCCTGGTACTTTGATTTTACCAATAAGTTGTATGAAAACGTGTGTGTATCACTCTTTTTCTCATGATTAACTGAATGTTTTCGTAGTTTGTTTGAAATTTCAAAGTGATGTCTTGTACATTTAGTACGATTTACGAGTTGTAACATGTGCGTGCCTTTGATGTTTCATCTCCAGAATAGATGTATATATGTCTTGACTTGATTCATGTAATTTCTGCTAAAATCGGAATTATTACCACAAATGCTCTCACATATATCATGGCAATATCAAAGTACTTGCTACTGGGCTAGTGATATCCTCGGGGTCTAGCAGTCCACCAGCATAGATTGACTCAGCGGTAGTGCTACTATTAACAGTACCAATGTTCTGCACTAGATGCCCATTTCGACAATAAATGTTTCTTCGGTGATTCTCAAGGTCCATTCGTTTGGTGTGTTTAAGCTTTTAATTTTGCCATTTGATAAGGGACTTTCCGTTTTGATTTTTTTTTAGTTCGGAAATTTTTTTATTTTATTTTTTCCAAATATCAGACAATCCTTAACTTTAGAATAAAATAAAAAGCTTGTAAAAAAAGGACAAAAAGTACAGCAAAAGTCGGAAAAAAATCGGAGCTTTGCATGAGGAATATATAGCAAGTTATAAAAAAGCTACGAAATAACAAATGCAAAACAATTTAAACGATAAAAACTAATTGCCTAACTTATGTCCAAATCAATAATCGAAAAAACACATGAAATACAGCAACAAACGGTTACAATCATTTCCAGACATGCTAGGCATATGTTTGAATACTATTAAAACTCGTGCACTCGACCAGAATTGTATAGAAAAATAATTCTATCACTTCTGAAGAATAATAGTGCAATAAAATGTCATAAAGTAACATACTACATAAGTATCAAACTGTCTAAAAATCAATAGATAATGTAACATAACATTGAGTTTTGTGAATGTATAAATTTTTTTGTAGAGGAGAGATGAAAGATAACAAAGGGACATTCACACTTATTAGTCGAAAACAAACTGACAATGTCATGGCAAAAACACCAAAAGCGATCCAAAGACACACAACATTATACAAAACACAACTTAGAAAACTAAAGACTGGGCAACACAAACCCCACCAAAAACGGGGTGATCTCAGGTGCTTCGGAACGGTAAGCAGATCCTGCTTCACATGTGGCACCCATCATGCAACTCAAGTACAAACCCGGTGATAAATCTACGTCGGTATGTAACATTCATATGATGTTCAAATCTTAATAATCAATTAAAGTGAGAAATCAAGGTAACAAACAAAAAATGACGTGAGGGAATCGCATTTACTCAACAAGGAGTGAGAACAGCTGGGTCAACAAGGTAAGCATCGCAATGCAAATCCACTCTTAGTGAAAATGTCACAATTGGGAATAGGACGCAATGAAAGATAAACACCAATAGTGCAACTACTCCAACCTAACCAGCTGCCGTGTCTCAATTCATTAAAATTAAATGAAAATTCGGAGGTAAAACTGCAACAATGAGTATACTTTAAATGTCAGTCTTTGACCATCCTACCACATAACATCATGGTTATAATACACATTTAAACGACTATTCTTAAATGAGTTGATTAGAATTTTTCAACAGGTATAAAAAAAGCTGACTTATTTTCCTAGAAAATCCGTAAATGGTTCAGTTAACATATTAATCGTTTGTTTCAACTGGAAGTAAGTGCATAGATTAACGTATGAGTGATGTACGTCAATAAAAAAAAAAAAAAACCGACATATTTTTCTAAAGCATATTTAAAAAATACAACTTGGCATGGCTAGAAGTAGAAGGAAAACATTACTCTAATTTACCGAGGTATTCAAAACTGAACTGGTGTATCAAATATCTTTCGTTGTATCCGATCTGAATGTGCAATAGTATTCTTTGCTTTTTTCTATTTGTCTTTTGTTATTTTGCTTGATTAGGTAGGGTAAAAATGACACGTACACTGCCATCTTTTTTTTAGAAATTCAAAATTTTTTTTAGCATCATTATCCATGTGTACCTAATAATAAATTCATGTGCACCCCTTCCATATGAGTATTTGTATATCCTTTGGTGCCCAGTAACAAAAAACCTTAAGACGGAAACCTTTCATACTTGGTAGAACTATTTGTCCATATGTGTAGTTGATTAATCTTAACCGTAATTTTGGTTAGACAATTTTCGTAGTAGGTATGGGAGCTTACCTTTCTAGACTATCGGAATGGATAATACTTTGTGAACGGAACTTCTCTAAAACGGTTTACAGAAAGCACCGAGTACATGTAGAAACATTTGTCATAAAGGATGGTTGACCATATTATATCACCATTTTTATTAGACAGTTTTAGGATTTGTTTGGGTTAATTCCTAACTTTTTACCCTTGTAAAAAATAAACACCTTGTAAATGCAGCTTCCCCGAGATCGTTTGCAGAAAGTTATGATACTGAAGTACACAGTGACACCCTGTGAATGCAACTCCCCTGAGACCTATGCCACACACCCTTTCACCGACTATCTCTATGGCAGATTCAATAAGTTATGTGCTCCCGTTGCCATTAAAATGACAACTATTGTTTGCTATTGTGTACAGCAAATTTTTGTCAACTATATATCGATTGAAATGCGGTTGATTTATCAACCGTGTACTGCCAATTATTGTATGTGTTATCTATTGCATCTGCAGTAAAGGTTGCCATTAAAAGCAAGTCTGACAGAAAGGATTGTATGTCACCATACATGTGTATTTGACGACCATGCTACAACGTAATTTTGATGTGCCAATATTTCAGCATTATTGTGTCTAAACCCAAAACTTTGACTATTGTAACACCTTTGGTATTTATTTGTAGTTGTCTCATTGGCAATCATACTATATCTCTTTGTTTTGATATTGATCAGAATTTCACTGCACAAAATAAAAACAAAAACAAAAACAAAAACAAAAGAACATTTTGATTTGCTTTAAACAACAAAGGAAAAGATTGAACAAGAGCAGTATCAATATAACATTTATCAATATGTATGTTAAGCCAAAAAAAAAAAAAATATTTACAAGATAATTCCTAAATTTATCGTGTTTCCATGGCAGTTTGAAAAGGTTCCTCTAACCTTTATTCTAAACCAGATGAAGTCTGAAATGAGTAGTATTTGTACCCACCTTTAATCGATAGTTCTAAAATAGTCAATACTTTACTCATATTACCTGACATACGTTTTAATCATGCATAACCAACTGTACAGTCTAGTACTCGACCCTAATATAGACCATACTTCTGAAAAGTCTGGACTTGTACTCGACTAAATTTTACCTATTTTCGACCTGCTATTCACGTATATTTCACTTGTCACTGTTCAAAGTCTACCTGACAAAATGTCCGAATACTATCTGACCAATGTTTGTCTATTCTAATCACACCAAACGTTTCCAATTTTACTGCACAAGATACGCATTTCGAGAAATTGTCTCTTTAGTGATACATCCATCTTGAAAACCAATATATTTTAAAATCAAAAAACAAAATCGATGAAGAGCTGATAAAATCGAAGAGGACCAAAAAAAAAAAAAAAAAAAAATGAGAACAAAACCCGGTCAAGGAATTTGAGTAACGATTACAAGAGATCTTTAGTATTGAACATTCTAAATCATACTCTACCAATTTATAACTGTTTATTCTATCTTGAAGGCGTAATCTGTGTCGAATAAGCCACTACCTCTCCGCTTGTAGTTCATATGATTCTCTTAGTTTTTGTGTTTACACTCTAATTTGGATATTCGTAATGGTTTATTACCGTATCACCATGGTGATACGGTCTGATTAGTCAAAGGCTGGACGTCTGGAATGTGGTAAATCTGTTAACGGTATCTCATTGGTTATAAATAACATTAAATGGCTGCATCTCAGCTGCTTCCGGGATGCTTCTGGGGGAAGTGAAGGATATCTTAACGTCTGATTGGCTATTATTGAGTTGTATGCATTATATGTCAACGCGTCCGCAAGTGGGGGCGGATAAAAATCATGATAGTAGGTCATCGGTAGAAACTATAATGAAATGTTCAATTGCTATCATAATTTAAGCCAAATTTAGTTCACGAAGCCCTGTCAATTTGAGCAAATAATATCATTCTGTGATGATAAAATTTATGTTATCTTGAAATTTTGTTGCAATTTTGGTACAAAGGTGTATATTTATGGATTATTAACGTTCTTTCAAAAACAAAACAATAATACATCTAATCTTCACTTTACAGTATATTGAAACATATTTTGCTATATTTCTTCACAAACTATAATTTTAAATAGTAAATACACAAAACGTGTGCTCTATGAATAAAAATATTATCGTCATATTTTTCATTGCTTGAACATATTGCTTAGAAAATATTCAAATCACGGAATTTACCGTATTGATACGAAGATGTCCTTTCATTTCCCGCGCATTCACCGCTTCATTGATTTCTGATGTAAACAAAACAGACAATTGCCGATAAACAGCTGATTAGAAGAATAGAAAACAAAGAAGGTGAGTAATATGGTTGCGTGTGTGCAAGGAAGCAAACACCAAGCATCACGGTTTAGTTATGGGCAAGGGTTTCAGTTTGTTTAATGACCCTTCTAGCTGGACGTCTACGACTATAGATGAAATTATAATTGAAGGCAGCAATTTGAATTTATATGATCGCATCTTATTTCCTGAAAACCCAAGATACTTGCAACACAGCGAGGTCCCAAATGATGTTCGCATGTGGGGTAGACAGTTTAAAGTTTAATGTACTCGTACATGATGATTAATTCTTTGGAGTCGTTGTACACCACAGGCGGATCCAAAAGGGGGGGGGGGCGGCGCCCCTCCCCTTGGTTGATTAGATAGGCCCCCCTTTATGAAAGTTCTGGATCCGCCACTGTACACAGTGGCGCTCAGCAGTCATTGTTAATTGATATATCAACAGCACTGAGAACTGCATTTGATATAGATAAATCCAATTCTAATTTGTTCACATTACAATGTATCAGGTCTTACAATAAGTATATTTCGTTGTGATGTTTGATTCACATGCTCGAGATAATCAAGGTTTCCCATTTTCGGATGGTGCTGCTATTTTGCTAACATTTTCAAATCTGAATGAGCTGATACTATGTGTATAATCATCAATATACAATGGTGCTGAGTTTAATCTATCGGCTGTATTTGTATAAGTATTTGTAATATGTGATATTGGCAGATGGAACTATGTAAAGGCTCTAGTTTATGACTTGGATGCGTTAACAATGATGGTGGTTGAAGGAAATCCAGATCCAGGAATTCCAAACCAAACAGGTATTTTATGATATATATTAGAATTCATCCTCCTGAACATGATACCCATATACAATTACCATACACCTTATCGCTATATAGAATTCTGTCCCAGCTGACCTGAGAATCTGTCCCGCTTCAACCATTAACATCATACAACAATCACTTTTCCATTGTGGCGTCATATATTTTGTATTATGACGTCAAAATTTTACGTGAACCTATGTGATGGCCATTAATGGCAGACAAATAGCAATAAGTAGGATTCAAAGCAATCTTTACTAAATCAACTCTAATGAAATATTCTTATATATATAGATGATCACATGACATCATGAACATAGACGTCCCTTAGCTAGTGCCGAAAATAAATTTTTCAAATGCATCTATTGAAAATTAATTATTGCATGCGTTTCATAAGTTCTGCTTTGGACATAACTGAATAACAATGCCGAATATAATGGAAGCATACATTAAGTTAAATTTCTTTATTTTTCACATAGCATCTGACAGTATTGAATGATACGATATGAATCAGCAGATTTATTGTTGTTTTAGAAGTTCAACCAGAAGTTATATATATTTTACTTAGTTGGGTGGATAAGATAACATTTATCTTGTCATTATACATATAAAAACGAAGATGTGGTATGATTGCCAGTGAGACAACTCTCCAAAAAAGACCAAAATGACACAGAAATAAACAACTATAGGTCACCTTACGGCCTTCAACAATGAGCAAAGCCCATACTGCATAGTCAGCTATAAAAGGCCCTGAAATAACAATGTAAAACAATTCAAAGAGAAAACCAACGGCGTAATCTATGTTTGCTCAGCATTCATTATGAAAACGATCACATTATAAATCATTTTAGGAAAGCACTGTGTAAGCAGACATTTCAGGAGGCAACAAGTCTGTAGGCTGACTGTATATTATCTGAACAAGTTCATTTCTTGTCAACTTCATAATTATTTCAAACATTTTAATAGATGTCACCCAAATTTGGTCTTTTTCTTTTAGCTTAATATTCTTGCTTTTTTAAAGTCATGTTCATTTATTTTTCAACCGCGCCCAGAAATATGCGGTTACCTTTAATTTCAGAAACGGATTTAGGGAAAGGCGACCTGGGTCCCCCTTTTAAAACCTACATTTAATGTTAATGCAGACATTTTACTTGTTCCACACGAAACCTTGTCAAGTTTGGGGCCCCCGGGCACCCCTTCTTTTCATAATTCATCCTACATCTACTTTTGAATTTGTTGCTTATTTGTTCTTTGGTCTATGAATATCTGTCTATATATTGACAATGAAACCACATCTTCATGGTCCCACAAAAATGTTGAAAATGTGTACATGTACATTTCATTTTTTTTCTAGCTCCTCTCAAGCAAATGATAGCAGTACCTTTTTGGTCACTATTCTGTGTAGCATCTAAATATTAATTGTAACACTTTATAGTGACTGAACAGGTAAAACAAATACTTCTCAAGAAACAGAAAAAGAAGACTACTTGGAACAGCACCAGACTATGTATGAATAAAAACTCAGATCGGAATAGCATGGATGATATATTTATACATCCTTGTGAATAAGCAAGGAAAGCTATTAATAATAGTGCATTTTTTTTTAAAGTTTATTGGGTTTTTCATTCATATTCTGTTCGAATTTTCACACAATCTGTCAAAAAGGCAAAACTAACTTTACTGAAACTTTCAAACAATTTGTGAAGTGTTTCATTCACCAAAACACTCTTGCAATTCTGCAAAAAAAATCATGCATGATGTTGTGAATGAAAGGGGAAAAAAGCCTTAAACAGCGCACCCGTGCATGTCAATTGCGAACTGACCCAATAATTTATTTATCACGACCAGTCAACTGATACTGACATTATCAGAGAGTACACATCAAAGGAAAAATGCACAAATTACCGATAAATGGTTATATAAGATATTATAGAATTAAATATGTTTTATTACAAAAAAATGTGTTCTCAATCTTGTCGATAGATATAACAGAATGTCATATCAGTACCAAAGACAAGTCACAATTTGTAAAAGTAAACCATTATAGGTTGAAGTACGGTCTTCAACATGAAGCCTTGGTTCACACCAAACAGCAAGCTATATAGTTCATATCAATCATGACAATAAACATAAACAAATAAAACAACTATCGCTTACTAATAATCATGACTATATGTATTACATGAACTGGTTGCCATCAGAAAAGAAAATATAAATATTCCAACTGACAAAAGCATATGCTTACACATGCATGATGCAACCAAATATAAAGCACTAATATAAATGCTAATACCAATATGAAGCTCTCATCTATAGAACTTACAAAAAAAATGTCAAGATTACAAACCACAACAAAATATTAAAAAAATATAAGAAGCCAGCTGACAACATGTTCTAGAAAATTATTTGCAATTAATATTTCATTCCAAATCCATTACCACAAAACATCTTCTTACAGTAATACTACATCTGGAAATTAGTAATAACAACACTTAACACTAAACCTGTACCTTCAAAACTAATTGCTTCTTCTAAGACAAAAGCCAGATGAGATATTCATCACTTCTATACATATAAGATGTAATATTCTCATATCTGAACGGCCAACTATAGTAGTCCGAGGCGGATTTAGAGAGTTTTTCAGGAAAAACTTTGGTTGATCATATACATGTAGTGAATCACTGAAGCATGACTGGAGCGGGCCCCCTCTTATGAAAATTTCTAGATCCGCCACTGGTAGTCCATTTTGTCAAGCAGTTATCCTCAAAAGTAAATAATACGTTTTTCTTATCAACTTGATTATAACCTTGCAAACTATTACATAACTGTCAAGACACAGTATGCATGTTAAAACTACTTGCATTGTCATAAAGAGTAAACAATCATATTCTACAAAACAAAGAAAAAAGTGTTTATCGTTACTCTAGCTATTGAAAACCATATATATATATTATCATATGCGACTATAAAGCCTCCTTCCATGATAACCCTGATCCACCAATACTACAACTAAAATCAAAAACCAGGAGAAAAAAGACACTATTTATTCATAGTGCTTGGAGTGTAAGATTCCAATAAAAAAAAACCTATACACACAAACCACCGATCTCAATATAAGCAGCTAAAATACGGCAAGCTTTTTAGAAAAGCTATTACTTGTGAGATTAGAACATCAGTAGATTACTTTTGCCTTTAATTTCTAAAGCGGGCGGTATATAGAGGATTGGGATTCCGTCCATACCTTCCTTCGTTCGTTTCTCTCTCACACTTGGTATCTGAAATAATTCAATGTTTCTAAAAGGTCCATTTTAAATATTATACTTTATCATATAAAAAATCTAACTTGAACAGTTTACTGAAATAAGCGCTCCTACTCTGTTTTCAAGGGGCGGATGATAATGTTAGATAGAAGTCCGTTTATCAAAATGTAAACCCTTTTTAATCAATATACAAGGTCTGAAATACACGAAGAAATCTTTCGCTTAAAACAAAATATGATAAAATAACGGTGAGAGAGAATAAATGTTTCTATACCAGATGATGAAATATTTAATGAAAAAAAATTAAGGAGATGTGGTATGATTGCCAATGAGACAACTATCCACCCAAGTTCAAATGGGTGTAAGCAATTATAGGCAACCGTACGGCCTTCAAAAATGAGAAAATCCCATACCGTATAGTCGGCTATGAAAATATGAAACAATTCAATTGAGAAAACTAACGGCCTAATTCATAACAAAACAATTTACTAAAAACAAATATGACAGACATGTCAATTTTATACAGTAAACTCTGTTTTCCTTATTTCTGTTCAATATGTCCCTATTTTGAAGTTATGGTAATGCAATAATATACTATGAAAAGTGGTTTCAAGAAAACTAACAAGGATTTTTATTTTCTACTGCAGTGTAAAATTGTCACAATTCCATAATTCTAGTTTGTTTGTTTGATCTTTTAGAAAAATTCGTAGATACCTGTAATAGTTCATAGAATATATAAGGCCCATTTGTATCAAGTTAAAGAATTATAGTTCTACCACTTTATATATCTTTTCGTTTTATGTTCTTTTGTTCCCTCATAGAAGAAAGGCATTTTTACGCAGTGAATAGCTAGAGAATGAACTTTTATTTTAAAACTGTTAAACCAATGTAACAAATCAATACAAATGTCTTATGACTCATGAATTTCATATTTCAATCAATTGATTTAAATCTCCTTTTGTTTATATGAAATAAAAGAATGGTCGTTTGTTTTGACGATTACTACAAACAAAATTCTTATTTGAAAAAAATCCCATTTAATATTCATTCATTTATGTAAACGAAATCTAAGTTTTCTTAGTAATTTTATTTCTCTTCTCTCTTTTATCATATTTGTGGAGGTCGTACTATATTTCTGACAATGGAAAACCACGTTCTATCCTTTTTAAAGAGAGGCGAAAGATACCAAAGGGACATTTTTTAACTCATAAATCGAAAAAAAAACCCTGACAACGCCATGGCTAAAACAGAAAAAGACCAAGAGACAAACAACAGTACACAAAACACAACATAGAAAAAAAAAGACTGAGCAACACTAACCACACCAAAAAATTGGGGGTGATTTCAGGTGCTCCGGAAGGGTAAGCAGATCCTGCTCCACATGTGAAATTCGTTGTGTTGCTTATGTAAGTACAAATCCGGTGATAAGTCTAATTGGGTAGGTCACATTCGGGGAAAAGGGGACGGGGTTGTAGTTACGACAATTGGAACATATCCGTCGTCATCTGCGGAATAGATATTCCATAACGGTCAACCAACTCGTGATGGCGTCCGTAAAATTTTGAGATTATGTACAAGAAACTTTACCTTCAATCAGAACATACGGTTATATTCAAATACTGTTTATAATATGGATATAAAACATGAGAAATTATCATCTAAAGTACATATTTTGGCCTCTTGGAAGGGCAGTTCTTTGAAGTGAAATTAACTATTTATAATGGACTTAACCGGTTATTAATACCATTATCAGAGATATGGAATCCAGATATTGTTTTGATTAACTTGATCGGAAGACAGAAGAATGTTCCAGATTAGAGACAAAGTTTTACTTGAAAGTGAAGGCATTGTTACGTGGAGCACATACCTAAATATGGATACGTACTGCCGTATAGATACAACATTTTATCCTTTTATAAGCTTGCGATAGCGTCTTCTCAACAACAATATACAAGTGACCCTTACCAGTATCTCTGGCACAATTGCTCAAACAATATTACTGAAAGTTACGTATCAAATGGCGAAGGAATATTAAAGATATTCAACGATTAAATAACAGTAAACATCTTGATTTCGGTACTTTTACTGACATAATTTTCCAAGTAGACATGAAAAGAAAAACAGATTACTGTTATTGTATTTATGTTGTGCCAATGATTTCCTTAGCAACTTTAGACATTGTAACTTTCTGCTTACCTGTAAAAAGTCATAAACAATTTAAAATTTGTTTGTTTGTATTCTTGTCATTGGTTTATTTGGTCACAACAGTTAACCAATCTATGCCGGGTACCTCAGACGATATATCAAAATTTGGCGCAATATTGTGGAGTTTTTTTTTATTGATAAGTGGTTTGACAATTCTAATGAATATCCTAATTATTACCATAATTCATCGAAAATGGGCAAATTGTTTTTTGAAAATCTGCAAAGGTAGTCAAAAGAAAAATACAAACAAAGATGATCCAAGTTAAGGGGAAAAAAAAAAAAAAAAAAAAGGAACATCATTACTGACATCACAGAAAATGCACCTATACAACTCCCAACTTGAGGAGACGTTAGTACAACTGTATCACCGCAAGATGTAGACAATCAGACTGAAATGGTTGAAAATGAACAAACAATATCTCCGACAAACGCAAAAGAGACACAGTTAACAAAATTACAAAGGTGTGTGAGAAGGAGAGTGAAACAAAGGAATTAAAAGGGAATTGGCATTTGTAGCAACTATGATGGATTTATTTGTTGCTTGTTACTGGATGTTTTTAGGTCGACATATACAAAAAAATGAATAACAAAGAAGACAACGCCCAAAAGAAGTTCAAGCACATCAGAAAGAGTTAAGCATACAATTGTCGCCTGACAATGCTTATGAAAATCAATGTAAACAAGTTTTTTTTCTTATAATGTAATGTTTTGGAATAAGATGTCACTGCCAGTATTTTTGTTTTATCAATATATATATTTCCAAAAAAAAAAAAAAAAAAAAAATATCAAATTCGGTAAGTCATATTCGGGAAAAGGGGGAGGGATCGTAGTTACGACATTAGGAACATATCCGCTATCATCTATGAAACGGATATTCCATAACGGTCAACCAACTCGTGATGGCGTCCGTAAAATTTACGAATGGATGATTTCAACTTCACCACTTTGAATTCTTGTTTTAATAGCTTCCTTGTGAGCAACAACCCTCTATCAAGGAAATTATAATAGGAAAAACAAGCCCTGGAATATCGTATAGACTGGGAGATATATACTCCGTATGCAGGCGTTGCTGGAATGTTGCTACATAGAAATGGAAATAAAATTGAGAATGGAAATGGGGAATATGTCAAAGAGACAACAACCCGACCAAAGAGCAGAAAACAGTCGAAGACCACCAATGGGTTTTCAACGCAGCGAGAAAATCCCGTACCCGGAGGTGGTCCTCAGCTGGCCCCTAAATAAAATTGTGTACTAGTTCAGTGAAAATGGACGTCACACTAAACTCCAAAACATATAAATGAACTAAAATTAAAAAAAACATAAAAGACTAACAAAGGCCAGAGGCGCCTGACGTGGGACAGGCGCAAAAATGCGGCGGGGTTTAACATGTTTTGTGAGATCTCAACCCTCCCCCTATACCTCTAGCCAATGTAGAATAAAGAAACACATAGCAATACGCACAGTAAAACTCAGTTTAAAAAAGTCCGAGTCCGATGTCAGAATAGGTAACAAAAACAAAAGAAACTAAGCAAAATTACAATGATACATAAATTAACAAAGGACTACTAGCAGTTACTGACATGCATGCCAGCTCCAGACCTCAATTAAACTGATTGAAAGATTATGTCTTCATCATATGAAAATCAAGAACAATCCCTCTCGTTAGGGGTTTAGTATCATACAATCATAAAATATATGAGAAGAACATAACCCGTATCATGCCAACAACTGGTTTTAGAATAAAAGTGTTTATTTCCAATTGGGAAGCTGAAATCATCTCTTTTGTCGTAAAGCTTTGTTTTCAACCGACCCTCATTGTCAATTTCTAGACAAAGTCAAGATATAAGGCAGACTTAATTGTGTCTGTTGTATCCTTTATCTCAAGTTCGATGGGATAGATGCGTTCAACATAGTCACCAAATTTTGAATTATTTAGTGAGAGAACATCATCAATACAGCGGAAAGTAAAGTTAAAGGATATTGCTTACTTCTGTAAATAATATCTAGATTAGTGTTATAATGTTAAATATCAAAATTGATATCTTAAGTTTCTATGTTCGTATTATCCTTTTTCTGGAGAGTATAGATAACTATTTTTGTTCAGCAAAAGACAATTTTCTCCGTTGTTCTTTTTTGATAC
This sequence comes from Mytilus coruscus, assembly GCA_017311375.1. Lineage (NCBI taxonomy): Eukaryota > Metazoa > Mollusca > Bivalvia > Mytilida > Mytilidae > Mytilus > Mytilus coruscus. Next base: position 73,189,807 of record CM029600.1, on the reverse strand, counting down.
GTTTTATTCAATCATAATTTCAAACAATATTATGTGAAACACGTTTTCATTCTTATGTACTCTATTTAGTGTAATGAGTTAGCATCATTTACTCAGTAAAAAATACATGTATTTGAATTTGGTCTGATCATATAATAGGTCTTTTCACTTAACTGTGGAAAGATCTTTATATTTTGTTCTGATTATAAGGTCTTTCCACTTTCCTGTGGACAGACCTTTTGGTTTTGTTCTTGTTATTTTATAGATATCGAACAGTGAATACTCTTTTGCAGTTTAGGTGACTCGGCACTTTAACAGTGTGCATCTCTATACACATGTTCTTAACGAGTAGCGCTTGATCTTCTTCTTAGAAAAGATTGGTTAGATGGGGTCGACATTAGAACGCAAACTTGTCTGAGAGCACCCTTTTCCGATGTCAACAAGCGATGCAAAATGTAGACCTATGTCACCTATACACTTTCTACATAAAATGAACTACCGAGAGCGTATGTATTAAAATACAGAGTGGTGTGTTAATATTTCACATACAATTTTGAAAGGACAGAAATATTAGCAAACGTTGTACATTCAATGAAAGAAAGTTGAATTGGTGACATGTTGTATGACTATCAATGACCTTATACGACTTTGCCCCCAGCAGAGCTATAGAAAAACAGTATATTAAACGTGTGTTACACGAACACTTTTTATGAAGATACACGGACACATTTTATGAATAGAGTCACTCGTGCATTCAGTGAGCTCAGATGCACTTTATCGTACACCTTGTGACCTATTTACCTGGTTTGATAAATATAATTTTTACACGGAGGATTTCCCATTTCCTCTTCATGTTCAAAGAATTTGTATAAGTCGAATTGTGATAGCGCCTAATCAGTCTCCACATCAAAGAAACTACCACCTATTTTGTGTCACGTGATCAATACTTGGGTCTACTCGAATATCACATTTCTGTAATGAGCATGAAAGCAAACTCTAAAAAATTTGATTTCCAAAATAAGTGGATATACAAGTAAAAAAAAGAGACAAAATCAGTTATGTTTCACTACAGGTTATTCCCCATAAAAAAAGAAAAACAGCTTTTTTTTATACTTATATACGTTGTACTTACGGTTGTCTGATTACTCTTTCTGATTTAATTTAAATATGTCGTTTAATTTTTAGATGACTTTTAAAAAATCTATTATTCATATTTTTGTTTTTTTTGAAGAGAGAAACATATTTCTTTATTTGGTTTTGTTTGTCTGTGCGTATGGATACTTTTTTCTTGGTTTCGAGGAGTATACATAAATGCAGGGGCGTAGGGGCTGGGAAAGGGACCATACCCGCATAAGACATTTGCAAAATTGAGGGACAAAACTGTAAGCATCCTCCCATTTTTGGCAGTTTATTAGTCATTAAAATATGAAAGAGGACATAAACTTATTTCTAGACTATTAGACTATTGTGATAGAAAATGTAGATTAAAGGTTTTTTTTTTTGCTTGTCACTTTAAGAAGTCCCCTCCAAACTTTTCAATCTATATTTCTTCTTCACTGATATTCATTTAAAAAGAAGCAATAATTTTACTCACACTTAGCTTATAGAGTTGAGAAGTGGTATTGTAAACGCAAAATCCCTAATTTGTTAAAGACTAAATATCTCCAAACCTCATTGTACATAATCGGTATGCACAACTTTTCGGTTCAATCTTTTAAATTATGCAATCGTCTTTTAAATGCGAAATGTATGACTTTTTAATTAAAAACGTCGGACAAGTCAGATACAAAACAAAAGTAACAAAAGAAACGCGATGGTAACAACCAGGCGTATAGTTTTTCTGCACTTGTAGTCAGGTCAAAGTACTCGGCTATCGCCTCGGACTTGACTTGACTACTCGTGCAGAAAAAAACTATACGGTAACGGTTGTTACCAGCCAGTTTTTTTGTTACCTAATACGTAATCAAAGGACAGCGATGTAAACAACTGCATGGCATATTACGATCTTCAACGACGAGTAAATCACATACGTTTAGTATGCTTTAAAAGGCATCGAGGGGATCATCTGCACGCTACCAGTTTTGCACATTATTATATTTTTTACTGTCATGAGTTTTGTTTACCTTGAAAATTCTTCGTAAATCTGCAAGCTTTCTAATTAACTTAGTCATACACGACTTCCAATTTTCGAACATATCTATAAGAATTGTTTTAGTTCTGCCTATTCAAATTGACAATTGTTAAAGCAAGGAATGAATACTGGACAGTCACATGCAACATTTTACATTCTTTATGGGCACGAAAACAACCACCGTCGTCTAACTTGGAAACAAAATCTATTCTACTTACTTGGTTCATGGAAATTTGGAATTGCAATTTTAAAACTCCACCAGTACACACCCTAAATTACAATTTGCGGTAAGGAACAGCCTTTACTGTTATCTTACATTTTTGACACGTGTTATTTGTAAAGGGAAGCATCAAAGGAAATTTCTCGATTTGTTACAATATTTACAGCATTATCTATACAATGGACAAATGCTGCAAAAATGAAAGTACTGTAAATTCAGAAATTAAGCGAGGTTTGTATTGTTGCGAATAATGCGACTCGGTGATACATCGCAATGATAAGAACTCACCTCCTGATATTTGATATATATATCTGTATGCTGATGTTCCTGAAATCGATATAATGAATCGCACATGTTTGTCATTTATTCTAAAATTGCTATAATAAATGCACGCAATAATATCTAAATCTCATTATTTGCCGCAAACACATTTGAATGTCAATTTTCAAAATGATATGTGAAGACAGATTTGACCAACCTGCTGCAAAGTAACGTAATTATCGTGCTATTAAATTCCAGTTTAAGAATCTGATGTCAATAAGAAAATAACATTTTTAAAAACTGAACCCATGTAGAATAACATCGGTATACGGCTGCTCTAGTCCGACAGATAAACCCTTGCTTAAACGGGATGTCAATACAACTGGATGTATCAATAGCCAGCCACGTCAGATACAAATTGGGAATTCTGCCAATGGCTTTTAAGTGTTGTTTCCGTTTTGTTTACACTTGTATTTATATTTGACATCATCAATTTGTCATCGTCATCGTCATCGTCGTCGTCATCATCGTCATCATCATCATCACCACCACCACCACCACCACCACCACCACCACCACCACAACCACCACCACCACCACCACCATCATCACCACTATCACCATACATCATCATCATCATCATCATCATCATCATCATCATCATCATCATCATCATCATCATCATCATCATCATCATCATCATCATCATCATCATCATCATCATCATCATCATCATCATCACCACCACCACCACCACCACCACCACCACCACCACCATCATCACCACCATCATCATCATCATCATCATCATCATCATCGTCATCGTCATCGTCATCGTCGTCGTCGTCGTCGTCGTCGTCGTCGTCGTCGTCGTCGTCGTCGTCGTCATCATCATCATCATCATCATCATCATCATCATCATCATCATCATCATCATCATCATCATCATCATCATCATCATCATCATCATCATCATCATCTCGCACGGTCGGCCCTTTTAATATGATTTTGAGAGGCAAAAATATAACATAAACATTGTAAAACAAGAATAAAAAATTAAATGAACAATAATTTGATAAAAAATTAATAATTTCATGAATAATAATTGATGGATTGAATAATAAAAAAATAAATGGAACTTAAATAAATAAAAATGAAAATAAAAATATAAAAAGAACAAAAATAAAAATATCACCAAAGCCGGAACAGGAGAAAAAAAGCCAAACAAACGACAAAGAGCGGCTGCGATGTTGTTGTAGTACACCAGCAGCGACATAAAGAGAGTGGATCATATTTGCAGTAATTCATAATCAGTGATGATATTGAAAACAAAGGATGTCATTGAATTGTCCTAACCGACAGTCGTTTCTTAAAAGGTTCAAAGATGTTTTCTTCTTCTCAAATGTTACAACATAGTAGCTTATTTTTAACAAACAGCACATCTGCCCGATATTACTACTCGTTTAGGGAATAACATTACGATAATCAATGCAAAGTTCAGTTCATGTAACATGTTTGTCTTCAACATTCTGTAGGAAAAATGTTATGTTATTTTCAACAACGGTAATTTACATGTTTGTCATTTTAGCTGTATTTGTATAGAACTGGATATTGACTCAAACAAGTTACTGCAAATAAATAAACATCCAATCGATACTTGAAAATACCAGTTTGTTTTTATTTTACCAAAGAATCAGAAGATCTTTATATTCGAAAGTTTGTGATTTATGGTTCCAACAACTTTTCTGAAAATGAAACAAAAAGTCTAATGTTAGCTCAAAACTTACAGATTTCACGAAAATATTATCATATTAAAGTCATAACTTGTCTTTCAGATGAATGATGAGTTCGGTTGTCCTTCTCAAAGTACTTTTAAATAAACCTGTAAAATTTGCAATTATGTAAATAATTTGAGCTTTTATTGAAATGATTCGATCTCATTTACATGTAAGAACAATATGGATAGATGCAAAACAGTTGAAAATTCAGTTTAACCAGTTTGACTATTGAGTGCAACAAATAAAGGAGAAGTTGGACATAGCTTTCTTCTTTTAAAGGTCAAACGCGTATTTATACAACTAAAATATAATAATGAGCAATGAGGTACATCCATACGCTGTTGTTTTTGTTTTCGTTTTTTCTTATTTGTAAGAAAAAGTGACAGTAACCATTCAAAGGAAATGCAGATCAACAAAAAATATAAACAATAAGATTTTTCATTGGATATGTACTTGCACAACATTATTCTATTTATAGATATAATCTGTAACGTGTAAAAATAATCATACTACTGTACGTAGCACTAATCAAATTAACCATGACCCTAAAGTACTTCAAACTACTTAATGCAGGAGGAAATCCCCGATCAAAAGTGATGATAGAAGCAAGTTTAGACTTGTAACCTTTATTTTTAATCATTATGGAATTTTAACAAGGGAAATGGTATAAATTGAAGGAAAGTTTGGTAGTTTTTACACTGGTAAAACAAGAGACAGAGACAAACAATGTAGGAACTATTACATAGGTATATATATATATTTTTATATAAAGATACACAATAATCTAAATGAAATGATATAGCCAATGTAAAAATTGTTCTAATATTCAATGTTCGAATTATTAAATATTCATTTTAACTAATTTCATTCAAGCAAAAGGAAGTTCTTCCAAAACAATGTGCCTACTCATTTAACAAATAATATGTAACCGTAAGAGAAAGGATGGAGATGCAATTGTTATACCACATGTTTTAGTTCAATAAAATAATTTAGATTCATTATGTATTTTTCAAATAATGTAAACACAGTGAAATACTTGGTACTGGACGAATTTGCTATTACAAAATTTTAGAAATCATTTAAAATTAAGGAATATATCTCCCTCATGCACAGCTCTGATTCCTTGTCCGATTTTGGCTATACATTTTTGTCCATTTTGATTTATAAGCTCGTCATTTTTTGTCCCCCGGTAACGCGTTGCGGGGGACATACAAATACCGGGCGTCCATCCGTTCGTCCGTCCGTCCGTCCGTCGTCAACATGTCGGACATTAACTCAAAAACGCTTTAACCAATTTGCAATATCTATTGACGTGAGCTCTCTTTCGTTTTTTTAGATTTTACGTTTTCGAGTTATGAGGTTTTATTCATTAAAAAAAGAGGGATTTTCCAGTTTTCGGACAATAACTCAAGAATGCTTTCACCAACTTGCAAGAAATTGTGGTGAATTGTTTATATCTATTGACATGAGCTCCCTTTCGAGTTTTATATATTTTAGATTTTACGTTTCCGAGTTACAGGGTTTTATTCATAAAAAAAGGGGGATTTTCCAGTTTTCGGACAAAAAATCAAAAATGCTTTCAGCAGTTCTTATGAAACTTTGGTGAATTGTTTATATCTAATGATGTAAGCTCCGTTTAGAATTTTATAAATTTTTCATTTATCATTTCTAAGTTATGGGGTTTTATTCATTAAAAAAGGGGGGATTTTCCTGTTTTCGGACAATAACTTCAGCAATTCTTATGAAACTTTGGTGAATTGTTTCTATCCATTGATGTAAGCTCCGTTTAGAATTTTATAAATTTTTCATTTATCATTTCTGAGTTATGGGGTTTTATCATTAAAAAAGGGAGAATTTTCCAGTTTTCCAACTCAAAAATGCTGTCAGCAATTCTCATGAAACTTTGGTGAATTGTTTATATCTATTGATATAAGCTCCCTTTTACATTTTCATAAATTTCTAATATGACATTGAGAATTAATTGAACTTTATTTGTTTATAGTCTGACAGATTTACTAAGTATTGCGCAACAGCACAGTGTATTGCACAACAGCAATAAATCTTTTATTGAATATAAATTCAATTCATATAATCAATTTCAAGTTCTTTGACTACATTTATTCAGAAACCTATAATATGTCAAATATTTAATTACAATCCAAATTCAGACCTGTATCAAGCTTGAATATTGTGTCCATTTTTGCCCCAACTGTTCAGGGTTGGACCTCTGCTGGCGTATCTAGCTGCGCTCAGCGAGACAGTTCATTAAAAGAGTTATGCCCTTGCAAATATTAATTATATGGAAAATTGCATCGTTAGCGCTCTCATGTGTACAATTCTTGTCAGAATTTTATGAAACTTATATCATAGGTTTATATTAGTAATGTCTTGGACGAGTTCAAAAATCAGTGCCGATCAATTTTTTTGAAAGGGTTATGCCCTTGGAAACATTAATTATATTAAAAATTGCATCGTTAGCGCTCTAATGTGTACAATTCTTGCCAGATTTTAATGAAACTTATATCATAGGTTTATATCAGCAATGTCTTGGACAAGTTCGAAAATCAGTGCCGATCAATTATTTTCAAAAAGTTATGCCCCTTGGAAACATCTATTATATGGAAAATTGCATTGTTAGTGCTCTCATGTGTACAATTCTTGCTAGAATTTTATAAAACTTATATCATAGGTTTATATCAGCAATGTCTTTGACGAGTTAGAAAATCAGTGCCGATCAATTATTTTTAAAAGAGTAATGCCCTTGGAAATATTAATTATATGGAGAATTGCATTGTTAGCGCTCTCATGTGTACAATTCTTGCCAGAATTTTATGAAACTTATATCATAGGTTTATATCAGCAATGTCTTTGACACTTTTGAAAATAAGTGCTAATCAAATATTTTTAACGAGTTATGCTCCTTGGAAATATTAATTATAACAGAAATCGCATTGCATTTGCTCTGAAGCCTTCATTTCTCTAAGATAATGATAAAAGTTTTAAAGAACAAAAAAAAAAGTGGGTGTTTTTTTTAATTATTGCCCTTCTATCTTGGATAGATAAAATATGTGCAACGCGGGGGACATTGGAATTCTGTTCTTTTATTTAATAAGCTTTGGATCTTCAAATATTTTGACCCCGAGCATCACAAAAAAAAGACATTGATTGTTGAAATGCGCAACTGGGGCAGAAAAATTGGTATCGTCAATGTTATTCGAATAACATTCATGCAAAATATAACATTTTTGTAGTTTTGACAATGATAAAACGATAAGCAAAAAACGTGAAGCGAAAAAAAATCTTATATTTGTTTTCCGTTGTAAGGTTGTCTCGTAATAACCAACCAACTTTTGTACTCGCAGCAGCTTTTTAGTAGTAAAATCAATCAGTTCAAATTAAACAACACGTATTTTTCGGGATATACTTTACTTATTTCAAATTATGTGACCAGCATTATTTGAGAAAATTTAGAATGCAATTACAAACACTGTGTTTACTCAAAACAAATACATGAATATTTCTCTATTTCAGTCAAACGTATCACCTTAATTGAAATCTCTATTAGCGACAATCAAAATGAAACTAACACTGGCAGTCTGTATTGTGTTGATTGGAATGATTTTGGCTGATGATTTAGTACCAAACCTCATAGTGCAGTCGGTAAAGGTAAGCAAATATCTTTCTTTGTTAATGAGTATTCTTAAGGTTATTTTGCTCCTTGTGCTATGATGTATATAACAAATATTATTCTTCATAAACGGATAAATAGGTAACCTTTTCGATTCAGACTTATTTGATGACATTTTTAACGCAGACTGTAAAATTACAGCACTTGAACATAAACCACTTAAGGAAATAACACTCGCAAGATCATGAACGTGTTAATATAATGAAATGTACTTTATTTCAAATGGACTGCTCTTTAAAAGCTGGATACATTTTCAACTACAAATGTTTTTTTCACACTTATGTTTGTCATTTCACGAGGATATATGTTGCAATCCAAATGTTGTAATTTGTTTTTTTTTCTTAAATGTAATTGATTATGTATTTTGTATTGCAAATAAGTTCTGCCTTGCTCATCAATGCTTTGTACTTGTTTGATGTTTTAAAAGCTTTCTTAAGCTCCTAGTTAGGTAGAAATTTGATATCATTTTTAAAGATTGTGTTGTATATATTTCGAATATTGTCAAATGAATAGAGAACCTAATGTCTTTATTTATTGTAGAGAAATGGACACGATTTATTTCTTCGCATCTTATACAAATATAAAAATACATATAATAATATATTTTAGACGATGCATCAGAATCGCAGTAAAAGGTCTCTAAAACCAAGCATGGATGATTCCGTGAAGATGGCATTTAGCATGACAGACAAAAACCACGATGGTCATATAACAGTGGATGAACTGATACAATTTGTAAAGAAAACAACCGGGATAACCATTGATCAGAAAACCAGACAAGGTTTCAATATGGTGTTTGGAAATCCCAAGTATGACGTCAATGAGAATGGAACTATTGAATTAAATGGTATGTATGCATTGCTACTGACGAATACAGATGTGTTTTATCAAGTGAATAATACTTCTATTACTATTACTGCTATATATACTATTACTCTACTAACAACACTATTAACATAATTACTACTACATGTACTACTCAATTATTATTGTTACCTCTACTACTACTACTACTTCTACTGCTATTTTATCATTATTATTATTACTTCTACTACTTCTACTACTACTACAAAAAATGTTATGTGTTCTACTGCTACGAATATGCATGCGATTTATTTAGGGAATACAACTACTACCATTACGTTTTTCTTTCTCGTGCCACCAGTAAACATGCATTAAAATCCCAATTCTCAGAATAAAAAAAAAAAAAAAAAAAGACCAACACTTATATGTACGTAAATTGTTTGTTGTGCGAAATATTTGTCTTTCTATTCTATATAGTTTCATCTTTTCGTATATATTTCTTATTATTTGTATCGTTGCAAAAATCTTGACACTTGCATTTTTTATAGCCGCTTCTAGACAATCAATACATAATTGGTTTGTTGTTTCCTGAATGGTTTAGAACCTATGATTGTATTAAACTAAATACCATATTTGAAGTTATGCATGAATACATATATTGAACAACGTTATATTCTATGCTGTTTTTGTAACAGACTGTGACAATCAAAAACCTTTACAGCAAAGCTATTCATTTTCCAATTCTGTGCAGGTATATATGAATACTATATTTTGTGTGTTCTAAGAAATTATATAATTTTTTTTCCAGAATATGCTGGGCTTATGAGAATGGGAATGAGAATGGGAAAATAGAACGACAAAATGTATCAACCTGTGAAGACTGAAACTGTATAACCAACTGATAATTATATTGTATTTTAATCTATGAGAACTTTCTTCTTATGTAACTTGATTTAAATAAAATATAGTTATGTCTAATATACGTCTTAGTTACATTAATATATAAATTGTATGATTGCCAATGAGACATTTCTTTATCAGATACCAAATGACGTAGATGTCAAAACAACTATATGTCATCTTTCGGCTTTCAACAATGAGCAAAACCCATATCGCATAGGCCATGTAAAGTTTTGATACCATCATTATACTTAAAATTACTTTTGTATTTCCTTGCCGTTTTGTTAATCAATTACTTGAGTATAAGTCTATGGATCTGTATGAAATTATACTTCAAGATTCCACACCAAAAGCAAGGTTTTTTGGTAGTAATGGCCCTAACCGTTCAGGAAAAGGGGCCAAAACAATACTTTTCTGATACTTTGTATTATTTGCTTATATCTTGACCAATTTTAATGGGGCTTCATTCAAAGTCTTGAATTTTTGGGTTCTTTAATATGCTGAATATACCGTGCATTTAAAATTTGGATTTGGGGCCCCATTTTCTTATTGGTCCAAAGGGTCCAAGGTCAAATTTTATTATAATTCAACAAAAATTGAATTCCTGTGGTTTTTCGATATGCTGAATCTAATTGTGTTTTTGTCCCCCGACATAGAAATACCGGGCGTCCGTCTGTCCATCCGTCTGTCCGTCCATCCGTCCGGTCTTGTTAGAGCTCTCACGTATACAGTTCTTGCAAGATTTTGTGAATCTTATATCATAGGTTAATATCAGCAATGTCTTGGACGAGTTCGAAAATCAGTGCCGATCAATTATTATACGACCGCAAGAAATTTGCGTTTATATTGCTATCGTCGTCGTCGTCGTCCGAAGACATTTGGTTTCGGACAATAACTTTAGTATAAGTAAATAGATCTCTATGAAATTTAACCACAAGGTTAAATAGCACAAAAGGAAGGTTGGGATTGATTGTGGGGGTTATGGTCCCAACTGTTTAGGAATTAGGGGTCAAAAAAGGTAAAAAAAAAAAGCATTTTTCTAGTTTCCGGACAATAACGTGTATAAGTGTATGGATATCTATGAAATTGTACTACAAGGTTCCATACCACTAGGGGAAGGTTGGGATTGACTTTGGGGGTTATGGTCCAAACCGTTCAGGAATAAGGGGCAAAAAGGGGGAAGGAACAAGGTTTTTCTGGTTTCCGGACAAATACTTAAGTATTAGTCAATGGATCGCTATGAAATTGTACCACAAGGTTCCATACCACACACAGAAGATTGGGGTCGATTTTGTGGGTTTTGGCTTTAATCGTTAAGAAACTAGAGGCCAAATAGGGGACAAAAAACCAGAATTTTCTAATACTGGCTAAGCTGGTTCTAACATGAATTATTTCTGATCTATATAAAGAAACAACAAATAATGATATGGCAGGAGATACACACCAAACAGGGTGTGTAAATTATTATATTTAGTTTGAAAACAGATTAACCAAGTATTGCGCAACAGCAAAGTTTTGCACAAAACAAGAAATCTTCAATTGAAAATAAATACAAATCTTTTAACAAATTTCAAAAAGATTAATTTAAAGTCTTGAATTGTTTGAGGTTTTAACCATGTATTACTATATTGGACATTTGGACATTTTTAAATAGGTCTACATTGCGGTCCAAAGGGTTCATAAATAGACTTTGTTTGATTTCATCAAAAACTGAATTCTTGTGGTTCTATGATATGTTGAATCTTACTGTGCATTCAGATTTTTAATTTTAGGCCCTGTTTTCAAAAAAGTCCAAATTAAGGTCCAAAGGGTCCAAAATTAAACTTAATGTGATTTCGTCAAAAAGTGAATTCTTGGGATTCTTTTATCTGCTGAATCTAACCATGTATTTAATTTTGGATATCGGACCAAAATAGATAAAAGTCGACTTTCTTAGACCACATTCTTTCTGTGTCAGAAACCTATGCTATGTCAAATATTTGATGAAAATCCAGATTCAGAGCTGTATTGCAGAATTATTAGAACTTGTTACATGTAGTAGAATCATAGTTAAAAATAGATATAACTCAAATTCTAATTTTAGAAATTATGTACACTATAGCTTGAAATTTACTGTTCATTATTAGGTATTTTGAAAAATAAGTAAGTAAGTTTTATAGATTTTCTAAAGACATTGTATTAATGATGATTGATATTTTTGAAAATGTTTTGTTTATGTTAATTGAAAATTTTTTGATGTTCTAATTTCCGGGTATGTTTGTTTGTTATTCTGTATAAATTTTTTTCAAGAATGCTATATATATTTTTTATGAAGTGAAACTGTTTAAAAACTGAGATAATATGTGTCCCTTAAAAGATATTCTTGGTGTACTTGGATCTGCTGAATCTAACCATGCATCTAGATTTTGAATATTGGACCATAATAAAAGTCCACTTTCAAAATGTTCAGTTCTTTGAACACATTTATTCTGTGTCAGAAACATATAATAGGTAAAAGTCCAATTTAAAATTTTTCAGTTCTTTGACCACATTCATCATGTGTCAGAAACCTATGCTGTGTCAAATATTTATTCACAATCCAAATTTAGAACTGTACCAAGCTTAAATGTAGTGTCAATACTTGCCCCAACAGTTCAGCGTTCGACCTCTGCGGTCGTATCAAGCTGCGCCCCAGCCTAACTTTTTATTGATCTTGGGCCCGGTTTTCAAATTGGTCCACATTGACGTCCAAAGGGTCGAAAATTAAACTTAGCTTGATTTTAACAAAATTGAATTGAAGAGGTTTTTGATGTGCTGAAACTAAACAAATTTTGTTCCATTCTGATGATTTAGTCTAGAGTTATGGTCCATAAAAAATCCGTATCTAATGTTAGAGTACTATGTTAAACCATATTTCTATACAAAGAGCGATAACTCATTTTTTAAAGAAATTCTTAAGTAAATTGTTTGAAAAATTTGTGCCAGTTTGTTTGTTTCTTATTCTGTATTAACTAATTTTCTGAATGCTATATATATAAAAAATATTATTAAATGAAATCCTTTAATTAGATAATAATCTATTTTATTAAGATATATATTTCATTACATTACATTGTGTAGATAAAAGTTGTTGACACTTTATAGATAAGTTACAAATCTATTTCAAATGGACTGCTCTTTAAAAGCTGGATACATTTTCAACTACAAATGTTTTTTCACACTTATGTTTGTCATTTCACGAGGATATATGTTGCAATCCAAATGTTGTAATTTGTTTTTTTTTCTTAAATGTAATTGATTATGTATTTTGTATTGCAAATAAGTTCTGCCTTGCTCATCAATGCTTTGTACTTGTTTGATGTTTTAAAAGCTTTATTAAGCTCCTAGTTAGGTAGAAATTTGATATCATTTTAAAGATTGTGTTGTATATATTTCGAATATTGTCAAATGAATAGAGAACCTAATGTCTTTATTTATTGTAGAGAAATGGACACGATTTATTTCTTCGCATCTTATACAAATATAAAAATACATATAATAATATATTTTAGACGATGCATCAGAATCGCAGTAAAAGGTCTCTAAAACCAAGCATGGATGATTCCGTGAAGATGGCATTTAGCATGACAGACAAAAACCACGATGGTCATATAACAGTGGATGAACTGATACAATTTGTAAAGAAAACAATCGGAATAACCATTGATGAGACAACCAGACAAGGTTTCAATATGGTGTTTGGAAATCCCAAGTATGACCTCAATGAGAATGGAACTATTGAATTAAATGGTATGTATGCATTGCTACTGACGAATACAGATGTGTTTTATCAAGTGAATAATACTTCTATTACTATTACTGCTTTACATACTATTACTCTACTAACAACACTATTAATATAATTACTACTACTACTCCTTTATTATTGTTACCTCTACTACTACTACTACTTCTACTACTATTTTATCATTATTATTATTACTTCTACTACTGCTACTACTACTACAAAAAATATTATGTGTTCTACTGCTACGAATATGCATGTGATTTATTTAGGGAATACAACTACTACTACCACTACGTTTTTCTTTCTCGTGCCACCAGTAAACATGCATTAAAATCCCAATTCTCAGAATAAGACCAACACATATATGTACGTAAATTGTTTGTTGTGCGAAATATTTGTCTTTCTATTCCATATAGTTTCATCTTTTCGTATATATGTCTTGCAAAAATCTTGACACTCTTGCATTTTTTATAGTCGCTTCCAGACAATGAATACATAATTGGTTTGTTGTTTCCTGAGTGGTTAAGAACCTATGATTGTATTAAACTGAATACCATATTTGAAGTTATGCATGAATACACGGTACAAGGACATCATTCGTAAATATAGCTCAACATGTAAACTTCTTATACGTTCAGGTATTTCACATCCAATCTTTTATGGTAATATTCTTTATAAAGCACAAAAATGTCAGTATTCACCTCAGAAGCTAACAAAACCTTTAAATAGACTTATTAAGAAGGGATATAGCTACGATACTGTTGTCAGGTCATTAAAGATTGCATATTTTGGCTTTAATATTGATTCACTTATAGGGTCTTTGCATCGGAACTAAACACATTTATTTAAAAACCAGTTGTTGGCATGACACGGGTTATGCTCTTCTCATATATTTTATGATGGTATGATACTAAACCCTAACGGGAGGGATTGTGCCTGATATTCATATGATGAAGACATAATCTTTCAATCAGTTTAATTGAGGTCTGGAGCTGGCATGTCAGTTAACTGCTAGTAGTCTGTTTTATTGATGTATTATTGTCATTTTGTTTATTTTCTTTTGTTACATCTTCTGACATCGGACTCGGACTCTCTTTAACTGACTTTTAATGTGCGTATTGTTATGCGTTTACTTTTCTACATTTGCTAGAGGTATAGGGGAGGTTGAGATCTCACAAACATGTTTAACCCGCCGCATTTTGCGCCTGTCCCAAGTCAGGAGCCTCTGGCCTTTGTTAGTCTTGTATTATTTTTACTTTTAGTTTCTTGTGTATAATTTGGAGTTTAGTATGACGTCCATTATCACTGAACTAGTATATATATTTGTTTAGGGGCCAGTTTAAGGACGCCTCCGGGTGCGGGAATTTCTCGCTGCATTGAAGACCTATTGGTGACCTTCTGTTGCTGTCTGTTCTGTGGTCGGGTTGTTGTCTTTTTGACACTTTCCCAATTTCTATTCTCAATTTTATATATTGAACAACGTTATATTGTATGCTGTTTTTGTAACAGACTGTGACAATCAAAAACCTTTAAAGCAAAGCTATTCATTTTCCAATTCTTTGCAGGTATATATGAATACTATATTTTAAATGTTCTAAGAAATTATATAATTTGTTTTCCAGAATATGCTGGGCTTATGAGAATGGGAATGAGAATGGGAAAATCGAACAACAAAATGTATCAACCTGTGAAGACTGAAACTGTATAACCAAACTGATAATTATATTGTATTTAAATCTATGAGAACTTTCTTCTTATGTAACTTGATTTAAATAAAATATAGTTATGTCTAATTTACGTCTTAGTTACATTAATATATAAATAGTATGATTGCCATTGAGATATTTCTTTATCAGAGACCAAATGACGTAGAAGTCAAAACAACTATATGTCATCTTTCGGCTTTCAAGAATGAGCTAAACCCATATCGCATAGACCATGTAAAGTTTTGATATCATCATTATACTTAAAATTACTTTTGTATTTCCTTGCCGTTTTTTTAAATCAATTACTTGAGTATAAGTCTATGGATCTGTATGAAACTATACCACAAGATTCCACACCAAAAAAGCAAGGTTTTTTTTGGGAGTAATGGCCATAACCGTTTCGGAAAAGGGACCAAAAACAATACTTTTCTGATACTTTGTATAAATTGCTTATTTCTTGACCAATTTTAATGGGGCTTAATTCATAGCTTCGATATGCTGAATCTAATTGTGTTTTTGTCCCCCGACATAGAAATACCGGGCGTCCGTCTGTCCATCCGTCTGTCCGTCCGTCCGTCCGTCCGGTCTTGGTAGCGCTCTCACGTATACAGTTCTTGTCAGATTTTTGTGAATCTTATATCATAGGTTTATATCAGCAATGTCTTGGACGAGTTCGAAAATCAGTGCCGATCAATTATTATACGACCGCAAAAAATTGCGTTCGTATATTGCTATCGTCGTCGTCGTCCGAAGACATTTGGTTTCCGGACAATAACTTTAGTATGAGTAAATGGATCTCTATGAAATTAACCACAAGGTTTAATGACACAAAAGGAAGGTTGGGATTGATTGTGGGGGTTATGGTCCCAACTGTTTAGGAATAAGGGGTAAAAAAAGGGCCAAAAAAGGCATTTTTCTAGTTTCCGGACAATAACGTGTATAAGTGAATGGATCTCTAGGAAATTGTACCACAAGGTTCCATACCACGAAGGAAAGGTTGGGATTAACTATGGGGGTTATGGCCCCAACCGTTCAGGAATAAAGGGCAAAAAGGGAGGGGGGGGGGGAGGAACAAGGTTTTTCTGGTTTCCGGACAAATACTTAAGTATTAGTCAATGGATCTCTATGAAATTGTACCACAAGGTTCCATACCACAAACAGAAGATAGGGGTCAATTTTGTGGATTTTGGCTTTAATTGTTAAGAAACTAGAGGCCAAATAGGGGCCAAAAACAAGACTTTTCTTATACTGGCTAAGCTGGTTCTAACATAAATTATTTCTGATCTATATAAAGAAACAACAAATACTGATATGGCAGGAGATACACACTAAACGGGGAGTGTAAATTATTATATGTAGTTTGTAAACAGATTTACCAAGTATTGCGCAACTGCAAAGTATTGCACAAAGCAAGAAATCTTCAATTGAAAATAAATACAAATCTTTTAACCAATTTCAATGAGGATTAATTTAAAGTCTTGAATTGTTTGAGGTTTTAACCTGTATTACTATATTGGATATTTGGACATTTTTAAATAGGTCTACATTGAGGTCCAAAGGGTCCAAACAAGACTTTGATTGATTTCATCAAAAACTGAATATTTAGGTTTCTATGAAATGCTGAATCTAACTGTGCATTCAGATTTTTAATTTTGGGCCCTGTTTTCAAATAAGTCCATATTAAGGTTCAAAGGGTCCAAAATTAACTTTTGTTTGATTTCATCAAAAATTGAATTCTTGGGATTCTTTTATATGCTGAATCTAACCATGTATTTAGATTTTGGATATCGGACCAAAATAGGTAAAAGTCGACTTTCTTAGACCACATTCTTTCTGTGTCAGGAACCTAATATACTATGTCAAATATTTGATCAAAATCCAAATTCAGAGCTGTATTGCACTATTATTAGAACTTGTTACATGTAATAGATTCATAGTTAGAAATAGATATAACTCAAATTCTAATTTTAGAAATTATGTACACTATAGCTTGAAATTTACTGTTTATTATTAGGTATTTTGAAAAAATAATTAGGTAAGTTTTATAGAATTTTTAAAGACATTGTATTAATGATGATTGATATTTTTAAAATGTTTTGTTTATGTTTATTGTAAAATTTTTTATGTTCTAATTTCCGGGTAGGTTTGTTTGTTATTCTGTATAAATTATTTTCAAGAATGCTATATATATATTTTTTTATGAAGTGAAACTGTTTAAAAACTGAGATAATATTGTCCCTAAAAAAATATTCTTGGTGTACTTTGAACTGAATCTAACCATGCATCTAAATTTTGGATATTGGACCATAATAAAATCTACTTTCAAAATTTTCAGTTGTTTGAACACATTTATTCAGCTGTGTCAGAAACATATAATAGGTAAAAGTCCAATTTAAAATTTTTCAGTTCTTTGACCACATTCGTCATGTTTCAGAAACCTATGCTGTGTCAAATATTTATTCACAATCCAAATTTAGAGCTGTTCTAAGCTGAAATGTAGTGTCAATACGTGCCCCAACAGTCCAGCGTTCGACCTCTGTATTATGTTATGGCGATGTCTGCGTAGTCGTCCGAAGAGATTTGTCGTCCAAGGACATTTTAGTTTCCAGCCAATTACTTGAGTATACATGTATAGATCTTTATGAAACTGTAGCACAATGTTCCATATCAGAATAAAAGGTTGGGATTGATTTTGGGGGTTATGGTTTTAGCTGTTTATGAATTAGAGGCCAAAAAAATGCCAAAAAGGGGCCAAAAAATTGGTCGTCCGAAGACATTTTGGTTTCCAGACAATAATTTGGGTATAAATGTATGGATCTCTATGAAGTTTCAACACAAGGATGGGATTGGTTTTGGGGTTGTTGTCTTAGCTGTTTAGGAATCAGGGGCCAAAAAGAGGCAAAAAAAAAGAGCATTTTTCTTGTTTCAGGACAATAACATGTGTATAAGTGTATGGATCTCCGTGAAATTTTACCACAAGGTTCTATGCCTCAAAAGGAATGATGGGATTGATTTTAGGGGCCCAAATTGATTAGGAATTGAGAACGAAAAGGGCAAAACAAGGAATTTCTTGTTTCTGGACAATAACTTGAGAATAAGTTTATTGTTGGCTATGAAGTAGTACCACAAAGTTCCATACCATTAAAGAAAGGTCGTGATTGATTTTGGAGGTTATGATCCTAATCGTATAGGAAGACGGGGCATAAAACAATACTTTTGTCAACTTTTGTATAAATTGATTATTTCTTTACCAATTTCAATAGGGTTTAATTAAAAGTCTTGAAATTTTGGGGTTCTTTAATATGCCAAATCTAACCGTGCATTTATAATTTGGATTTTGGGCCCGGTTTTCAATTGGTCTATATTAAAGTCCAAAGAGTCAAAATTAAAGTTTGTTTGATTTTAACCAAAAATGAATTCTATGGGTTCTTTGATATGCTGAATCTAAGCATGTAGTAAGTTTTTCGATTTCGGGTCCAGTTTACCACAAGATTAAACTTTCTTTGATTTCATCAAGAATTAAAATTCTTGGGATTCTATGATATGCTGAATTGAACCATGTATTTAGATTTTTGGATATTGGACCATAATAGGTAAAAGTCCACTTTCAAAATTTTCAGTTCTTTGAACACATTTATTCTGTGTCAGAAACATATATGTTTTAAATAATTAATCACAATCCAAATTCAGATCTGTATCAAGTTTGAATGTAGTATCCATACTTGCCCCAACAGTTCATGGTTCGACCTCTGCGGTCGTATCAAGCTGCGCCCGCAACATTTTATTAATTTTGGGCCCAGTTTTCAAGTTGGTCCAAATCAGGACCCAAAATTTAACTTTGATTGAATTCAACAAAAATTGGGGTTCTTTGATATTCAACAAAATTGAATTTATGTATTTCATTGATATGCTGAAGCTAACAATGTATTAAGGTTGAACCCTGTTATCAAATTGGTCCACATTGAGGCCCAATTGTGCAATTGTGCAATATTCAACTTGATTGGTTTCATCAAAATTAATTTCTTGGGATTCTTTGACATGCTGAATCTAACTATGTATTTAGATTTGGCTATTAAACCATACTAGGTAAATGTTAAATTTCAAATTAAGTTCTTAGCCCACATTTATTCTGTGTCAGAAATTATCTATGCCAAATACTGTGGATTCATCTATTTTCGTGGGTATCCTTTTTCGTGGATTGAGGAAAACTTGCATTTTCGTGGATATTTAATTTCGTGGTTTTGCCCATCTCTGCATACAAAGCCTATAGAAAATTTGTAATTCGTTGAACATTTGAATTCGAGGTTCAACTGTACCCACGAAATCCACGAAAATTGGTATCCAACGAATAATAATGAATCCACAGTATATGATCACAATCCAAATTCAGAGCTGTATTGCATAATAGAAGCTTATTTTTAAATGTTACTGAGAATTTAGCTTTTTTTTACATTAGGAGTTACCTCTCTTACAATGTCATTTTCTAAAAAATATTTACTCAGAATTTTGCTGATTCAGATATATTAATTTTAGGAATTATTGCTGATGCATTATGTTCTATTTAAAGATTGTTAACAAGTATAAAATGATTTCTCATGGTTGAAAGTTCCATTGGAAATTTAAATAGACCTTTGTTCATCTTCAAAAGGGGCCTAAAACTAGGAATTTCTAGTTTCCAGACAATAAGTTGAGTATAAATCTATGGATCTCTATGAAATTGTGCCACAACGTTCCATACCATAAAAGGAAGGTTGTAATTGATTGTGAGGGTAATGGCCCTAACTTTTTTAGAAAAAGGGGCCAAAAACAACACTTTTCTAATACTTTGTATCAATTGCTTATTACTTGACCAATTCAAACGGGTTAATTCAAAGTCTTAAATTCTTGGGGTTCTTCAATATGCTGTATCTAACCGTGTATTTATATTTTGGATTTTTGGTCTTGTTTTAATAATGGTCTAGATTGGAACCAAAATGTCCAAAATGAAACTTTGTTTGATTTTAACAAAAAATGATTTCAAGGGGTTCTTTGATATACTGAAACTAAATGTAGTTATATTTTTAATTTTGGACCTAGTTTTCAAGTTGGTCAAAATCAATTTATCTTGTTTTTAAACTTTGTTTGATTTCAATAAAAATTGAATTCATGGGGTTCTTTGATATGCTGATTCTGACTGTGTATTTCGATTTTCAATTTTGGGTCCTGTTATCAAACTGGACCACATTGAGGTTCAAAAGGTTAAAAAATAAAACTTTGTTTGATTTCATCCATAATTGAACTCTTGGGGTTCTTTGATATGCTGAATTTAACCATGTACTTAGATTTTGGATATTGGACCATACTAGGTAAATGTCCAATTGTTTAAGTTCTTAGACAACATCTATTCTGTGTCAGAAACCTATGCTATGTCAAATATTTAATCACAATCCAATTTCAGAGCTGTATTAAACAATCAATACAAACTGTATATAGAGTCGTTGTTAAAAATAAATATAACAATAGATTCTAATTTTAGAAATTATGTATCAATATACTT
The DNA here is from genome assembly GCA_017311375.1 of Mytilus coruscus. Lineage (NCBI taxonomy): Eukaryota > Metazoa > Mollusca > Bivalvia > Mytilida > Mytilidae > Mytilus > Mytilus coruscus. Next base: position 73,169,038 of record CM029600.1, on the reverse strand, counting down.
TGACATTTACTGTTTAATATTAGATATTTAAAAAAGTAAGTTTTATATTTGTTTTAAAACATCGTATTTATAAAGAATGATATATTACAAATTGTCTTATTATAATATTTTAAGAAATGATTGAACAACTTCCTGGTAGGTTTGTTTGTTATTCTGTATGAATTGATTTTCAGAATGTATTTATACAAATTTGTTGTTGTTGAAATAAATCCCTTTAAAACTAAGCTTATATTGTCCATTAATAATTAAGTAAATTAAATTCTTGGTGTTCTTGCAATTGGATATGCTGAATTTACACATGATTTTGAATTTTGGATATTGGACCATAATAGGTAAAAGTCCACTTTCAATTTTCAGTTCTTTGATCACATTCCTTCTGTGTCAGAAACCTGTGCTGTGTCAAATATTTAATCACAATTCAAATTCAGAGCTGTATAAAGCTTGAAAATTGTGTCAATTCTTGCCCCAACTGTTCCGAATTCGACCTCTGCAGTCGTATCAAGCTGCGCCCCGCGGATCATGTTTTTTTGTGAATATTTTGAAAAACTACGTGATACGTTTGTTTGTTATTCTGTATAGATTAATTTTCTGAATGCTATATCGTAGATTTTTTTTAAACTTAGCTAATATTGTTTGTCAATAGATAAATACATTAAATTATTGGTGTACTTGGATATGCTGAATCTAACCGTGTATTTAGATTTTGAATATTGGAAAATAATAGGTGAAAGTCCAATTTCAAAATTTTCAGTTCTTTGACCACACTCATTCTGTGTCAAAAACCTATGCTGTGTCAAATATTTAATCACAATCCTAATTCAGAGATGTATCAAGCTTGAATGTAGCGTCCATACTTGCCCCAACTGTTCAGGGTTCCTGCAGCCTCGTGGAGCATTTTATTTAACAATATAACATTGAAATTTCATTTTAAAGTCTTTACAGTAGTCTGTACAGATCGATATAATAATAACTATAAGTAGGATTTGGTAAAGGAGGAGATTTTCACTGAACTTTAAAATTAATTTGTAGAAATACCTCTTCGAAATAGTATATAAACTTGTTGATATCACCTTCTGTTCATCGTTCTGGTCATCTTTTATTATAAATATTTAATCTCAACTTTATGTCGGGCTGATTTTGCTGCATCATTATCAGCATGTATGACTAAAAAGAAAATAAAAAAATAGTAAACCTGCAATAAGCGTACTTCTACTGGTAGTTAGAATATTTATAAATGAATCAGTAAATTATCTTCAACAGTTCTTCAACATCACAACAGCAGTCAAAAATAAAACTGGTAGCACAATTTCGATTTGGAACTTAGTGAAAGCTGCAATATCCCGCCTTATCTAGTTGGCTATGTGAATGATGCAACATGGTTTTTATACGACCGCAAAAAAATTTTGTGGTCGTATATTGGTATGACGTTGGCGTCGTCGTCGTCGTCGTCGTCGTCGTCGTCGTCGTCGTCCGAAGACACATTGGTTTTCGCACTCTAACTTTAGTTTAAGTGAATGGATCTCTTTGAAATTTTACCATAAGGTTCAATACCACAAAAGGAAGGTTGGGATTGATTGTAGGGGTTATGGTACCAACAGTTAAGGAATTAGGGACCAAAAAGGGGCCAAAAATAAGCATTTTTGTAACTTCAAGACATAACTTGTGTGTTAGTGTATGGATCTCTCTGACATTGTACTACAAGGTTCCATATCACAAAGTGAATGCTGGGATTGATTTTGGGGGTAATTACTTCCAAATTTTAGGATTTGGGGGCCAAAAAAAGGGGCAAAAAACAAGCATTTTTCTAGTTTCATGACAATAACTTGTGTGAAAGTGTATGGATCTTTCTGAAATTGTACTACAAGGTTCCATATCACAAAGGGAAAGCTGGAATTGAGTTTGGGGGTAATTGCCCGAAACGTTTAGGAATCAGGGGCAAAAAAGGGGCCAAAATAAGCATTTTTCTAGTTTCCAGACAATAACTTGTGTTCAAGAGTATGGATCTCTCTGAAATTGTACTGCGAGGTACCATACCTGAAAGGGAAGACTGGGATTGAGTTTGGGGGTGATGAATCATAAGGGGGTTCAAAAAATTTTTTTTTCTTTTTTTCCTTTTTTTCTTCTTTAAAATTTTCCATTTTAAGTTGGTTATTTCTGATTTATATTTAAAAGCAAATAATAATGATATGGCAGGAGATACACACCAAACAGGATGTGTAAATTATTATATAATAAGTATTCTGCAATAGCAAGAAATTTTCAATTGCACAGTATTGCACAATAGCAAGAAATCTTCAATTGCACAGTATTGCGCAATAGCAAGAAATATCCAATAGCACAATATTGCGCAATAGCAAGAAATTGTCAATTGTACAATATTGTGCAATAGCAAGAAATATTCAATTGCACAGTATTGCGCAATTGCAAGAAATATTCAGTTGCACAGTATTGTGCAAAAGAAGATACTTTGTATAAATTGCTTATTTCTTGACCAATTTCAATGGGGTTTTATTCTTGAATACTTGGGGTTCTTTAATATGCTGAATCTAACCATGTATTACGTTTATGGATTTTGGGCCCAATTTTTTAATTGGTCCACATTGAGGTCCAAAGGGTCCAAAATTAAACTTTGTTTGATTTCATCAAACATTGAATTATTGGGGTTCTTTGATATGCCGAATCTAACCGTGTATTTAGATTCTTAATTTTTGGTCCCGTTTTCAAATTGGTCTACAGTAAGGTCCAAAGGGTCCAAAATTAAACTTAGTTTGATTTTAACAAAAATTTAATTCTTAGGGTTCTTTGATATGCTGAATCTAAATATGTATTTAGATTTTGATTATGGGCCCAGTTTTCAAGTTGGTCTAAATCGGGGTCCAAAATTAAACTTTGTTTGATTTCAACAAAAATTGAATATATGGGGTTCTTCGAAATGCTGAATCTAACCATGTATTTAGATTTTTGATTTTTGGGCCCTGTTATCAACTTTGCCCACATTGAGCTCAAAAGGGTCCAAAATTAAACTTTGTTTGATTTCATCAAAAATTTAATTATTGGGGTTCTTTGATATGCCGAATCTAACCGTGTATTATTTCATACCCACTCATCATTGACTCGACGCCAAGTGATATATCAACAATATTTACCTCATGAAAAAATGCTTAGACATGACCAAGTATATTGGACAAGATCATGTTATTCAGAAATTTGATCGACAGGTGTATGCAATTGATCAGCAAGTAAAGTGGGCTTTGCCAACAACCTTTGACTGCCATATTTTACGAATGGACGGATTTCACATTTTATCGTGCTTTAATGATACAATTGGTAAAGGATGGGGTGATGGAGGTCTTCCTGACTTGTTAATGAATTCGCCTGTTTATGCTGCTGCAACTGTAGATCATATGTTAGGTGGAAATAAACTCATCATAGGTACCAGGATTGAAATTCAATATTTGCGCTAGAATAGTTTAACCGTGCAGTAAGAGCCCTAACATAAGTCTATGAGGTACTATGATCCCTGTGGTTAGTTGCATTTTTCGTTGGCTGAATGATAAGATTGAAAAATTTCCAGAAAATACATGGACTCTTTTTTTTTTCTCGTTCATGTCATCGTTTCAAACACGGAAAACTGCAGATGACAAACATTTTGCTGAGGTGAAGTTTTTTTGCCTTTGACTGAAGCGTTCCAGAGATGGAATTATGAAAAGTCTCCAACATTTATGTTCTGGGACATGTTTTTGCAAGCCATTGAAATACTTCATCAGAACGTTAGATCAAAAAGAGAGGGCAATTGGTCTCTTCAGTTAAGCTCCACTGCTGCCATGTTGCCCTATATATATGTTGCAAATAGGATCAACTACTCAAGATAGCTACCTGTCTACCTGCTAGATATGCTAGCTTTACCACTGAATATAGAATTCGCATTTTCAATAGAGTTTAGTGCGACATGGCTGCTAAAAGTCTGTCATAAAGAATTCCAAAGATTGTGGTAGAATCAGTGGTATAACACGTCAAAATCCAGCTCTAATGGGATGGTCACTTACTCGACATTTGCTTGCAGACTTTATGTCAGAAATGAAAAGCAAGCCCGGTAGCATCAATGACAAAAGCGGTGAGCATGATGAGGTAAAGCCAACAGCTTTGACGTGAGATGAACAAAAGTTCAGAAATTTGTAGACCATATTCTTGAAAAAATGACTGACCCGTTCGCCACAGAACTCCATCCTCCATCACTAATAAACATTCAACTGAAATGCACACTTCGACAAATATACAGACCTCTTTAACGTCAGCTGTTGATGATGGTAACACACTGGCAAGAGAATTTTTGACGGGGCATTTGCGGAAGGCAAGACTCGTAGTTTCTTTGGTTCTATCCCTCGGTCAAAGTTTGAGGACCTAACGAAGAAAACAAAATTAAAATGCAGAACAGGAGAACTTTCGAATCTTCACATCAATCCTGAACTCGTATTCCGTCGAATAATCGAGATGACGTCACTGTTGAAAAGGTTTGTCATGTCCGATTGGTCCAATTCCTACAGCCCTTTTTTATGATGATGCAACCATGGGAAAATCATGTAAAGCCGATGTATGCCCTCAACTCGAGAACGAGACATTGTATTGTCACTCTCTCCCCGAGTTCGATAAATCGCTTACCGTTTTGATTAGGGATGGTATGTCTATTATCTAATGTATCAATGCTAAAAATTTGAAAACCTTTGGTGACCTGGGGACAGAGATCGTCCAATCTCAGCTCCATTCTTTGAAATTTATCGTCAGGCATTGCTTGCCGGCCGTGCATGCAATTTCAAGATGTTATTCAGCATCGGAAATGTTTGATATAGGTTAAAAAAAAAAAACCCGATTTTTATAGTTCTGAAGCAGGTGTAGTGATATGTCCGATTAAGTAAATCCTGCAAACTGTAATGTTGATGATTCTATTCCAGTTGCAAGAAAGCTCGTGGCTTTGCATTATGATCAGAAGAGCAATTTCAAAAGCGTACACAGTGACCTCAATAAATTACGTGTAAACTTGCGACTACTAAAGATGCGTCTCTGGCCAAGCTTCCCCCTTGTTAATCAACATTTAGGCAACATTTGCTTCGAGTATCATTGCAGACAAGCATATGAATGACATCACACCTTCCTAAACCACCTAATAGATTTCAGTTAAAGTTTGTATGGATTGTTAAGGATGGTTTGAAGCCGGTATTTTTCGAGGGTCAAATGTCTTCGGACTTCCTACAAGACCTCGTCTGTACTTGTAAAAGACAACCTGTGTGCTCAAAAGACATGAAAGAATGTGTTTGCTTTGAGCAGAACCTTTCATGTGCAGACCTATATACATGCCAGGCAAGTAAAACGTTTGTGAATATAAATACATTTCTTGTGAAGGTTGATGGAAATGAAGATGTTGAAGATCAGGCTGAGGTCATATTTGACTGGAGTGTTCTATTGCTTCTGGCTTGATACCTCACCCAATATGCTAGTTTAAAAAAAAGTATTGTCCTTCATGACGCTTGATTTTTACGTGAAATGATAATAAGGTGCTATAAACATTTTATGGGTTGAAAACTGGATTTTTGAAGTTTTGATTAAGGTTTATGTATAAAAACAAACATTACTAAAGCCAAAATAGTATCGTTTGTATTTGGGTAGAGGTTAGAAATATGTCATAATGAAACTTTTCAAAATTTTCAATGATTTGTAAAGATGACCTTCGATCTCAATTTAAAACAAATGTGGCCATATGTACGGTCCTTACGACAGGCATATTGTTATAGCAAAAGATTTCCTCTTTTCAATGATATATGATATAGATGTGTTTTCGGTGGAGATATTAAATTAAAAAAAATCTGCACTCAGTCACCGCACTTTGTTGGGTATATTATTTCTTCTCTTCATTTTTGGCATGTTATTGATGAAATAAGCAATAATTCCTTATTCACCTCTCAATTAAGGGATCTTTGGAAAGGATTGTTGAAATGAAAACTATTTCCCTGTATATCATATTTTCAATTTTTGGGAATTTATTCCGGGCAATTGTATTTAAAGGTTCTTTACTTTGCATATGAAACAAACCATTTATTTCTCATTCGTCATCTTTTAATCTGTGGGCCATCGACACAGCCATATCTGCCTCCATGGATTTACTAGATCCATGCCAATTTAAGGGGCCAGTCTCTGTAAGAATCAGGCAATTTAAAAGAATTTCAAAATATGGCCCAAAAAACCCACTGACCTAACGATCTATTTCTGAAGTTACCCTCATCCTAAGTTAGAAATGGTAGGTCTTTCGTTTCTGTGTGTCTAGTAATTCGAGAAATCTCTATATAAACGTTGGTAAGAATGATAGCAAATTACAGAGATAGCTCCCCTTAATTTCAAGTGCATTTCAACCGTATTATATCTTGAAATACCAGAACAGGAAAAGGAAACGAAGGTTATATTCGTGCATCATTATACATTTTGAACTTAAATTAATGTAAACTTGAGTGTTTTTTTTTTTTTTTTGTCATGTTTTCACCACTGCCTGATTCTTAGGCAGATTGGCACTTAAGGTACAGTTATGCTCAGGTACAATTTCTTTTCTGTTTTGATGGAATTCACAAGTCTTACAAGTCTTACTCCTGAGGTCGAATGACAACATCTTTTCCGTAGAAGTCGCATGTCCTGCAGAAATTAAAGTACCAGGTATTACATGCATGTGATGTTTACAGTTTAGTTCTAGTATTGTTGTCAAGTTTGGTTTCAAATTGTTCAGTGGTGTCAGATAATAAATATTTGAATGAAATGCTGACAGACCTTACAATGTATGAGGATTAAGATGACTGACAGACAAAGTACGCAAAAATGCTGACTAAAACTCAACTTCGCTATATTAAGACCGGTAAGCATAAGAGGTCAAACCTAGAGATTGAATAAAATAAAAATCTGGGAAGATATTTCTATACCTCGCTTCTTATATCAAACTAAATACTGCAATTGATTATTTGTCCAATTAAGTTACCTGTAATTGATTCTGCAAAATTTAACAGAAGAATTATGAATAACGTCTAAGATTGAATTAAAGACACTTACCAGTATTACTTCTATAACTCAAACTAGAGCCTCTCTTTTGCCAGCCACGTCAAAATTAGCTTCAACCTAGAAACGATTGCATTTTCAATAAAAAAAAGTCCCAGCAAGTTTTTTACAGACTGGCCTTAGTCAATAACCTTCACCTTTTGCTTTCATTTGTAGAATATAGCAAGCTATATGTTTTGCCATAAGGATCTTTAGTTTCTTTTAGTGAGCTAAAATAAATTTAGAAATAACAGAGCACAAACAAAACTTTTGGACGGATGGATGTACGCTGAAACAGACGGTTAGTGGCCCAATTAAGGTCCCTATCAACTCAGAGGACAATCATACCTGTTGTTTTTAAAAAGTGAATGTGCAAGCCATGAAACCCTCCAGGTAAATATGGTCCGGCCAACACCATTTTTTTAAAAGGAAGATGTTGAGTCATCAATGTTGATCTGTATTGTCCTTTCTTCTGTCTCGGACTTGTACCTAAAGGATCATTGTAGATGAGGACAATATTTACTTAGGGGACACATTATATAGTTACAAATTTACTATTCTATGACAAAGTTTCTCCTTAAATAATTCTTTCAAAATATCTTGAAAAAATGAAAAAAATAAATCTCATCAGCACTTCAAAAACATATTTGATGTCATTTACATGTACATAGCATTTCATGATCAATTGGTATCATAATTCTCATATTTTACCTATGAATGTACCAGGCGAAACAAAGTTTTAGAAAGGGGCATCCAGTCTGGATGTTCCACTTTGTGCATACATACTTACATTTGTGATTTTCCTCTCTTTGTGAGGTGCTCTCAGTAATGGATAACATGTTACATTCTGCTAGGATATTATGAGTAGGACCAATCCCTGCTTGTATCATTTCCTTCATTAGAATATGAGGTTTTATCAAAATTGAGAGAACATGAGAAAGAAAGTTGATGTCTCATGAAAAATGTACACCTTTCTAGAAACAGTTGTGTTCTGACCATTTAAAGTGTAAAATTCTTTAAAATTTCCTGGACTGATATTTACATGGGCTGTCGGTCCTGTGCTAATTTCAATGACTTGGTTTATAAAAAAAAAAAACAATTAAGAATAATTACATGTAGTTGTTTATTTAATAGCCAAGCTATAAGAAAAATATTGCACAGTTTCTTAATGACAATAATTGTTTTTCAAGCCTACTTTGGCTATGTAAAAGACAAAAAGGATGGTGTTGAAAGTTGTTTCGGTTCAATGAATTTGCCAACAATGACAAAGTTTTCAGCATGAAATTTGCTATAAAGGTAGTAAAATTCCTAAAAGTTTGAAATGGTGGCAGCAACTGGATGTTATTTGAAATCAACCTGCGCATTCAAATCTTTAAAATTTCTTGATTTTACTTTACATTTTCTCAGGATATTATCACTTGACAAATTAAATTCAATCATTTAAAAACAAAAATCGGGAAGCTATTTAAATCACTGTGGGTGTCTAAAATTATCTGAAGGTTGAATGCGTTTATATGTCTAGTTTTATCTGTTGGGGAACATTGACAAGCTTTGTCACACTTTAATAGCCAAAAACACTGACTATCTGAAAATATATAAATGAAGCAAAATCAAAAAGCTTTTCTAAATTTTTTGATTACCTAATTTAATCAGGAGGAGGTTTAATTTTTCCCCATTATAGTAAAAAGGGTTTTTTGAATAAATCTTGTCAAATGCATTATATTTTATCTGTCCTCATCACTGGAAATTTTAACATTTCGGTCAATAATTTATGAACCAGATACTGTTATACATGCCATTTGAATGGTTCAGATTTCACCTAGAACTGCAGAAAACTGAACCCCTTAACACGCTACTAGGATGACAATTAAATATCCAGGATGTCTAATTTTTTGTTTCAACAATTATCAAATTTCAGTAAAAGTATTGAAAAAAATCTGTGTTCTGTGGGGAAAAAAAGCGGTCCCCAGACCCCTAGCTGATTTTTCAGGAATTTTCCCAACATATGCTGGCAGAATGCACTGTTTGAGTGAGGGAAATTAGTCCTGGACAGGGCAAAAAAAAAAAAACCTAGTACAGACTATTATAATTTACATGCATGTGATTTAGTTTCTATACATACCCATGGAAGCTTTTGTGTTTATGTCATAACTTCCAGATGGTCTCCACTTCCCCAACTTGATTTCAGTTATGGCCTGGCACAATTCACATTTCACCATAAGTTGACAACCTAGCCCAAACAATCGTTCCCCTACTATATTTGAGAGATGGAAAGGACACTTGCATGAACAATAAAACATCACTTTCGCTAGGACTTCCAATTCAGCAACTCTTCTCTGCATTTTCCAGGATTTGTGACACATCTGATTTTTTATCATCTATCAATTCAGCATCAGCCCCAATATCAAGAAACTCATAATTACAATGATCATTGCGAAAGCCAACTTGAGGAGGGTCTTCTAATTTCCAGCCATCATTTAACCATTTAAATAAATCTGAACGATTAGATATCTTAACGGCAGATTTAGAGCTTAAAAATTTACCAAATTTATTTCTTTTACGCGCTTCCATTATGACATTGATGTGCCGTTTGCTTCATATAAACAGATAAACAAGTTATTCAAGGTCAATAAAAAGCTTAAAAGCTAAAAAAAAAGTAAATAATAAAAAAATAGCCGTATTTCAAAACGCTTATTTGAAACGCTTAATTGAAACTTTTGAAACCTACTTGAAACTTGAAACGTTTTATTTCACTAAAGACCTGAAATGAGGTATGATGGTACAAACAAACAATATAACAAATATAATGCATGAACAAAATTAAACATATGTACATGTATAGAATTATCCAGGAAGGTAAATATCACTTAAATATTGACATTATAATTTTAGAGCATTTAGACAAGCCCACAAGAGTAAGTTGTCATTACTATTCATTAATTCATTGAAACTAACATTTTGAACTTGACATATCTTTGCAGGTAAAAACTTTTGTCTCTCAACATTGAAAAAGGTACAGTTAAATATATAATGAAATTCATCACCCAATTCTTCTTTATTGCATAAATCACAAACTCTTTCTGACCTATCTATAATAAAAAATCTACAAGATTCATATACATTCATTTAAACATTTTATTGAATATTTTAGTCTTCCAATTATTTAAAAACAAATCATGGTAATACTGTTTCACCATTTTAGATAAATTACAATACTTTCCCAGAAATTGATTATTCCAAGCATCAACACATCCACATTCAATTAAAATATCTTTTACATAATTTAACCATTTACAATGATAAACATCACCACTGTCGAATCTGTACAGCATTTGGTACAGTGTATATGAAATATTCTCTTTTTCTACCCGTTACAATACGTTACCAAAAACCAACCATTCTTGCTTTAACGCGAACAGACATATGTGCTCTACCAAGTTCGTTCACCATATACAATGCAATAAGATGTACATTTTTTAACTTTTATAATATATTTACAAAATTCTAAATGCAGAGATTAAACCATATGTTTTTTTTTTTCAACCACCAAACTTCAGCACCATATAACAGATTAGGTGCAACCGTAGCACCAAACAATTGTAGTAAAATATCTATTGGTTAGCACATTTTGTTTGCTTTACGCGATTCCAAAAAAGTAAAGTTTTTTTTTCTGGCTTGTTGTACTAGTCTAGAGCTGTTACTGTGAAAGGTACCCTTTCTAGAAAATATTATGCCACGATATTGGAATTCATCAATAACAGATTAACGTTCATTATAGTACACAAAAAGAGCATTTTTAGCTTGTCTAGCCGAGAAAAAGATAAAAAAAAAATTGGTTTTGGCTTCATTAACTTTACGTTTCCATGTTTCACTATATAAATACATTGCATTCAAGGCAGACTGCAATTCAGCAGCAGATTCAGCAAAAATGACAGTGTCGTCAGCATATAATAACAAATATAATTTGAAATAAACTTCAATATCATCGTTATCAAATAATAAATGTGACATTTTACAAACATCACTTAAACCACTATAAGCATATGACTTAACCGTGAGATCATTGAGAAAAATAGAAAATAAGAGAGGTGACATGTATTCACCCTGCCTTACGCCAATGTTTGATGCAAAAAAATCAGAACAATAAGAACAATCTCTTACACATGACTTTGATTGTTTGTACAAATGTTGTACCACAATCAACAATTTGCCATTTATACCATTGCGGCATAGCTTCTGCCATTACAAGACTCTGTTCACTGAATCAGAAACTTTGCATTAATCTACAAACTTTAAGGTACTGCATAATTTTTTTCTTCTAAATAAATACACATCAATCAGACATTCTAAATTTAAAATATGGTCAACAGTGCCATATCCTTTTCTAAAACCTGTTTGTTTTTCACATAACAAGCCTAAGCTTTCCAAATAAATAAACAATCTATTATCTAAAATACAGGTAAATAATTAGTCATAACAACTCAACTTTAATTGTTATTTCTCCATAATTGTCAACATTTGCAGGATCACCTTTCTTTTTTTAAAAGGGCAGATAATACCCTTTGTCAAAGAGTCTGGAATAACGTGAATAATACCACTATCAAATATTTTAACAAAGACAGGCATCAGTTTACTAGCAGCATGTTTCAAAATTATATTAAGTATCATATCATATCATCACTACATGCTTTTTTATTTTTCAAAGATTTTATTGCATTAGCAATTTCCTGTTCACAAATTGACTGTTAAAGACCTAAATTTATACAGAATTTGATAAAGAGTGATCTTTTCTTAGATTTACGGTACCCCCTTAAATGAGAAATACAGTCTGAGTACAGTGAGACGGTTTAGAGGTTGTTAAACAACAATAAAGGAAGTGCCGAGTATGTGACAATGCGATAACACCACAGCGACACAAATAACCAAAAGACATCCAATCATAATTCCAGTACAAAAGCACAAAATATACTTTTTACAGAAAATGGAAATCTTAAAATTGTCAAATTGAAAGTTTTAGCTAAACCCAAACAATTTACAAAGTTTCAAAGGCTCTTAGTCCAAAACGGTAAGAGGAGTTGATAATAAAAAAAAAAAAAAAAAAATGCTGACCTGCATTTTCCATCCACTCACTCGTCTTTTACTAAACCATTCACTAGTTTGCACATGAGGCCACCCGGTCAATAAAGAAACAGTATGGATACAGTGTTGATATTTATCAAAGTTATTAATATCAAATATAGTTAGCCGCTTTGATTTTATCATGATTGGAGAAAGTATACAAAAAATTGTTCGCATGTTACCTAGTTTTCACACATAGGTTGGTGTCTTATATGGTTGTATGTAATATCAAACGATTAAAACAAAGAACAATTTTCTTTGGCATTGAACAATCATATGCTTAGTCCCCATGAAGAGAGTTCAGACTTCAGCTATAAAAAAATAATATAAATCATAACTATATAATTACAACCTGATCGAAAAGCGTTCATGTCGTCGTTTGAAGATATTTAGTTTCAGGACAATAACTTAAGTATAGTGTATGGATCTCTATAAAATTGTACCACAAGATTTCATACCACAGAGGAAATGTTGGGGCTAATTTTGTGAGTTATGGCTCAAACAGTTCAAGAATTTTGGGCCGAAAAGTGGCCAAAAGCAAAATATCTTCTGGTTTCCGCACAATAACTTGAGTGTAAGTTAATGGATTTATATGAAATTGTACCACAAGGTTTCATACCACAAAAGGAAGTTTGGATTGAACATGTGGTTATGGCCGTATCCGCTCAGAAATAAGGGGCCAAAAAAAAAAAAAAAAAAAAAGGTACAAAACAAGCAATATCTAGAAATACTTGTTTGAGTTGCTTATTTCTGACCAATTTCGATGGGGTTTAAATAATCTTGAAATATTGCGGTTCTTTGATATGCTTAATCTTATCGTGTATTTAGAATTTTGGTTTTGGGCATTGTTTTCAAGAAGGTTCAACTTATGGAGCAAAATTAAACTTTGATTGATTTCAATATGCTGAATCTAATAATGTATTTAGAATTTTGATTTTGGGACCATTTTTCAAATTGGTCTACATCAGGGTCCAAAGGTTCCAAAATTAAACTTTGTTTAATTTCAACAAAAATTGAATGGTAGAAATAGGGGTTCATGCTATACTGATTTGCTTATATTAAATGAATTCCGTTTGTTTGTTTGTTTTTTTTTATACATAAATAGTTACCTCCATTACAATGTTAGTTTATAATTTATGTCTTATCTTTAAGATGATATGCAACTGAGAAGCTGTCATTTCATTGTTAGATGTTGCTAAGAAATCATATCGTCTGTTAACAATTGAACAAATTACATTCTTGGTGTACTTGGATATGCTGAATTTAACCGTTTAATTTGATTATGGACATTAGACCATAATAGATAAAAAGTTAAATTTCAAATTTTTCAGTACTTTGACCATATTTATTGTGTGTCGTATGCTGTGTCAAATATTTAATCACAATCCTAATTCAAAGCTGTATCAAGCTTGAATGTAGTGTCCATACTTGCCCAAAACTGTTCATGGTTAGACCTTTGCGGTCGTATCAGCTGCGCCCTGCGGAGCATTTTATTAATTTGTCTTTTAACTAAGATGTATAATGCATGTCTCTATACCACATAGCATACGAAGCGTAACAATTTATAAGTAGTTGTTCTCATATATGCAGTTGATACGGTGTATTTATTATGATATATTTTTGGTTCCATTTATGAAAATCTATGATCAGAATTTAATTTTTTTTTTTTATCAATTTAATAAGTATTTTTCACTTCAAACGATAACGTTAAAATTCTTCAGAACTTATCTAGGATGTATAGTTTGGTGACAGCAATAAAGAAGCCAAGGACAAGTGTTAATCTCTTCTTCACAAATACTTCGAAATGACAATTGAACATTATTCAATTGAGTCTCGAGGAAATTGAAGGAACCATCTGAAAACAGTTATAAATTTGTAAATGATTGATTTACATTCGATTTGTATATTATTTGTATCGGGCTTCAACTTATTCTATATCTATTTATTTTCTCTTCTTTTCTTTTAGTTTTCGATGTGTTGGGCCGCAGCTACATATATAGTAAATGCATTAACTTTTTTCAAATGCCACTCCTTAAGTTGCCATTGTATCTCATCCTATTCAAAATCCTTGAACTGCAACTGGAAGTTAATTATTAATAAATTCAAAATCAGCAATACAAACCTATCTTACGATTTCTTTCGACCTCTATGATAAATGCTGTATTGCAGTTTATCTATTTATGGAGTAACTGTACATCGCATAATTTGCAATTCACGTCGTTTTAAACTAACCGAGTGTCTCTAGTATAGATAAATGTATCTTCTTTCTTAAAATCCTTTTAAGAAGATTGTATTTTTATGGAACCCACAAAATTTTACAGTTTGTGACACATTCATGTAGACTTGAACTAGGTAACAAGTGTTGAAAATAATATATGATTGGAGGGGGAGTATTAAGTGGCTATGACTTTATTGAAATAAGAAGATGTGGTATGATTGTTTTTGAGACAACTCCCAAACAGAGACCAAATGACGCAGAAATTAACAACTATAGGTCACCGTACAGTAAGCTATAAAAGGCTCCGAAATGACAAATGTTAAACAAGTCAAAAAAGAAAACTAACGGCCTGAATAATGTACAAAACAATAAACGGAAAAATAAATATGATATACAGCAACAAACGACAACCACTTAATTACAGGTTCCTGACTTGGTACAGGCACATACAGGACGTGGCAGGATTAATCATGTGTACTTGAACCAAACCCTCCCCCTAACAAAGGACAGTAGTGTAACAGTACAACCTAAGTACAAACTGTATAACCAGTTACAAAGGGCTTAACTTGTCGGATCAAAATTCAGATTTTAAAACAAATGAAAAACTATATCGTACCAAAGATCAACAAAAAGCATTATAATAAAATAATCTACCCGAAAACAGTTACCGTATAGCGGGTTATTTTCGCGGGTGTAAAATTTCGCGATTCAAGGGCAACAAAGAATACGAAAAATTTTGGCGGTTTTTATTTTGGTGGATTCTTAAATCCCAATTAATTATTTTGGCGTATACTGAAATTGTTGTAGTTAAAAGATTGTAAAACAAGTGTCTATTGTTATGGTTTATTGATTTTTTTACCTGAATGACATCTTAATTATTGATTATATTCTGATAAGTTAATAAATAAAATACCAGTGACTTAGATATTTGTTACAGGTATTCAAACGTCTTGTAAATTTTACAGTTGATTAGTTACGAAAATGACCGGAACTTTGATGTACTTACTAATTAGGTTACAAAATTATCATGAGTGTTTACAACTCTTATATAGTTTGACACTAATTAATAAGGGTAATTACCTGACAAGATACCCTTACTCTCTTATTCTAATTGACACTTATTAATAAGGGTATACACACCTGACAGTCATTTTATAAAATACATGTATGTACAATGCCATTTGGCATTTATGTTGTTAAAAGTAACATATACCGTTATTGACTTGCCGACCGAAAAAAATAGATCGTTTACAAAATGCTTTAGCTATTTGAAAGTACCCAACATATGCATAAATTTTCGCGGAATGTATTTTCGCGATTTTCTTTTATCCGCCAAAATAAGCGAAAAGAAACACCCCGCGAAAATAACCCGCTATACGGTAATCTCAAAATCAAATACAATACTGGTAATCCAAAAAAAAAAAAAAAAAAAACATAAGATTATATGATTTATTGTATGGAACTTTATCATTATTATTATTGGCTGTTTCTATGTTACACATACGTTTTATAGAGAAAACATAGTGAGGTTGTTTTGATTATAAGAATGCTTGAGTATACAAAATATTGATCAGAAAAGGAAATGTACACTACAACAAAGCATACGGAAGAAAAAAAAATCTATTGAAACATTTAATGGTTTTGAAACAGAAGTTTTAAATGGTAAAAAATACAGAATGTCCCACCTTCTTTTTGACGTTGATGATTAGTTCGCTCGCTTTAGCTTGAAGCTCTCAATTACGTACCCAAAACACAAATTCAGTATGTCTCCATACGAAATTTACGTAACTTTTAAATATAGTTTACGGCGTTTTCCTCACAATGACGTTCTACCTACATAAGCCTGTAAATGTCATGAAGGGTCACATATGTGCGACATGCAAAACTTGTACCATTATTATCAAAATCCCGAGAGCCTTTTTATATATTTAAACTTAGTCTTACTGTTCCCAATCATCACAATTAGCAAAATAATTCAAATACTATATCCATTTTATTTAATTTAATAACTTATATGCAACCACAAAACATTTATTTGAAAAAACGTAATTGATGGTTTATAACTTTTCGTTTTCATTCAGTTCTTATTCTTCATTATAATGTTATATTGTTTGAATCATCATACAGAGTCTTAATATGATAACAATAGTGTTACTTTTAAAATAAATTAGATATATTGTTTAAATGTAGAATTTGCAAAAGTATTTTAGATAGAAGGATTATATACTATAAGATTCAATATGTCAAGGGCCATCATGATTAGAACTATCTTAGGTTGCACTTCTGTAAATATAGACAATGCAATTTCCCCATAGGAACTTCTTTAACGACTAAAACTGTGCACTTTTTATGGCCCATTTTTTGGCATTATGTTTTTCGGTCTGTGCGTCCGTTCGTTCGTTCGTCCGTCCGTCCGTCCGTCCGTCTGTCTGTCCCGCTTCAGATTAAAGTTTTTGGTCTTTCAGGTTAAAGATTTTGGTCATTTTGATGAAGTTGAAGTCCAATCAACTTGAAACTTAATACACATGTTCCCTATGATATGATCTTTCTAATTGTAATGCCAAATTCTTATTACGAAGAAGTTTCGTAAAACATCGTATCCTCGGAAAGTTCATTTGCACTACTATTTGTTTTGTAAAATTCAAAACATGGGGTTATGAGGCATATTTTCAAGATTCATATGCCTGGAACTTATACTAAAATTCTGTACTACCCCTCCCTTTTCATTGAGTCTTCCTGAGAATTCAAATTGACGCTATCTTACAGTATTTATACTGGTATAATTCCAAAGTTTTGTCTCTTTGATATAAAACATTGAGATCATATCTGGGAACCAGTAAGTAAAGAAAACAAAATATCCATGAATTTATATATCTCCCTAAAAGAGGAGTAGTTTGTGAATCAGCTGTTTTTACAAAGTGCAACCTTAATACAGCTTTGATTTCCAGTCTCATATGTTTCCTATAATAGTCCTATGATAGTCATAACATCTCGTAGGAGAAAATGTGTCCAAGGGTAGAGAAAAAGGTATATCTGTGTATTTGTCAGTGATATTGTCTATTTCAATTTCAATGATATACTTGTATTGCAATCAAATTGGTAAGCAATGCGTTATGGTACTGCTGTGACCGATCTATTAGTATTTTATGACAATGATTGTTATTAATGATTCTTAAAAAGTTTTATCAAAAAGATAGAATCAAAAGTTAAATAGAAAATTTGTTTATAAATTCAACAGTCTCCGAAGCTATATTGAAAAAATCAGATTTAAATATGTAGTCATTCCAAACTGTTTTGTTTTATACCTGAATGTTGTTCAACTTTTATGCAAGTATCTTTTTTTATGATTAGGATAAAAGATAGTTTTTATGTTTAAAGTGGACAATTTCTAAACAATGTTTGGAAGCATGAGACAAGCCTTGTACGAATTTTAATTTGTAGAACAAAGGACCGTTTTTCCTTAGCCGAGTTTAGATAGCTTTTTCAATGCCACTGTCATACAAGTGAGAGGTTTAGCTAGCTGCAAAACCAGGTTTGATCCACCATTTTGTACATAAGAAAATACATGTACCAAGTCAGGAATATGACATTTGTTTCCATTCGTTTGATGTGTTTGAGCTTTTGATTTCGCCATTTGATAAGGGACTTTCCGTTTTGAAATTCCCTTGGAGTTCGGTATTTTTGTTATTTTACTTTTTACTGTAAGGTCACAGTTAAGTATCATTATGAATTTGTTTTGTAGATCTGACTTAAAATATTGACAGTGTTCTCTGCAGAATTTTTGACATTTTTATCTATTGAGTCTGTTTATTTTGCTCACACATTGTTGTCAATATAATGAAATTCTATGCGACTGTCATACAAGTGAGAGGTTTAGCTAGCTATAAAACCAGGTTTAATCCATCATTTTCTACATAAGGAAATACCTGTACCAAGTCAGGAATATGACAATTGTTTTCCATTCGTTAAATGTGTTTGAACTTTTGATTTTGCTATTTTATAAAGGACTTTCCGTTTTAATTTCATTGGAGTTCGGTATTTTTGTTATTTTACTTTTTATCATTCAATAAATGTACCCGAATCTCACCTAATGATAACTTGTACATGTCTTTTTTAATAATCTTCTGCAATTGACATGAATGTCATAGATGATGTTTACCCTTCTTTACTTTTATCTTTGTTTTGGTTCCTCAACCTTTGATACTTTATGGTTTAAAACGAATAATTGTTACTTCACTTATTCGCAATAAATTTTGCAAAATTTGAATATGGTGCATCGAATTAATTTTGACTCGTCAGCACTGGGTGCAACTGATTGTTAACAAATGTATCACCACTAGTCTTGTGGTTATTTTTTTATACTGGTTTGAGACAACTTTGTTATTGTTATTTAAAAAATGTTCCGTTTGTCATAAATATATACATTACAAGGTTAAATAATGGTCAAGATTAAAATGAGTTTTTCCGATTTTTGTGTTGTTGTTGTGGTGTCGTCTTTCGCATAACATGGGTTATTTTCTCCTCAACATTTGACAATCTCGAGTAGTTTTGTTTTGTTTTTAACTTTTCTATTCCTGTTTGATAATCATTATTATTTGGTCTAACTACTGAAACAAAAACTTAAAGAGTATATATTTTTTTTTAATGAAATTGCTACTGTAAAGCTTAAAAAAGTAGAATTATTTGTTTATATTTCACTCTGAAATTTTCGAATCCAAGCTAGTGCAAAAACACTTATCAATAAATTAAGGCAAAATTAGTTTATCGATGTTCAAATATCATAAATCGACGAAGAAGACAAATCAAGGTAACTTTTTGTACATAAAGCAGGGCGTTAGTTTTCTCGTTTCAATTGTTTTAAATCATAACTTGACATCGATTTATGTTTTGTTTAATGTTTAAAGTGATTGAAAATCAAATCAAAGTAAGAACTGATTTCGAAGGAGGTATTCAAATATTTAATATCATCTTGAACTCTCTCTCGAATTCGCAGCAGTATTGATAGTAAACAGAAGAAAATAACTGGAGGACTTGAACAAAACTTCTTTCAATTTATTTTGGATGGTGGATAATATGGTTTGCAATTTTGTAACAAATCTCACTACAAATAGCTCTTAGACGCTTGGACTCGTTACTACATAGCCAAAGGTTTCATGTATAATCTGAAAGTTTGAGCACTATCATATCCTTAGTAAGTTAGGTATTGCTGGAATAATTAACATTGCTATGTTCAACCCAAGCAACATTCGTGAAAAGTAAGCTCATTTTAAACCGACGATGTTACTAACTATTTCGTCACTTACCAAGTCTTTACATGTATTTCCTGTGTCGGTCAATATTCTTCCTTTTTGTGTCTTTTCCCATCCCGTATTTATATGTTAATTTTATTACACTTTCTTAATTTGATTAATATTGATGTAACATGTGTGCTGCTTGGGGAAAATCGCAACGTTATTTAACCTGCTAATATAGAATTGTGCTGCCGTTGATGCATAAAAACTAGCCTGACGTAGAAGGGTACGAGGCATTCTGACAAGTTGATTTTGAATATTAAAATTGATAGTAAATAATCTGACTTGAGCAGACCTTTACATTTTTAAATCAACGATTAGGAAGTTAGCTGTTTTCAGATGAAATTACAAGGATAAAACGAATTTGCTGGAGTTAACACATGCGTTGCTAGAGTTAAGGATCAAAATAAGCAACAGTATTGTACCGATGTTCAAATCTCATATTAGAGCTTTCTTATATTAGAGCTTTCTTACATTTTGACGAAACGTACGAACGAACGTAAAGGGACCATGTGTTTCATGTCCACGGTAACACTTAAGAGTCTTTGTATTATCGGGTAAAACAGCATTCTTTTCTGAATCAAACGTATCTTTGAAAATTTAAGCATATCGCAAATAAAACACGCTTATAATATCTGAAAATAATGAAAAATAGTTTCAAATACACTTACGTCCGATATGTTACTTATGTTAACCACGATTACACACATTTGCGGTGGAATTGTTCCAGCATGCGTTTTACCATTAACATTTAATGAAATTATTGAAGTATAACACTCTAAATTATAGTAAAGATTCACAAATATTTTCATTTTAAATGAGTATGCTATCATCAAATTGTCAACGTGGATCATCGAGATTTGCAAGACGGATGCTGCAATGCTTTGAAAAGGTAATGTGAAATAAATCTGGGAAAAATAGATTTTGCGATGAAGTTTTTTTATTTAAAAGTAATGTGACTCTTGCGATCGCTGGAAACAAATGTGAAACGGAACTAATACTATAGCATCCTTGAAAGCTAATGGCTTTGCCTAAATATTCCACAGATGATTTTCATGGTCTGTTTTTCAACTAGTAATATCTTCAGTTAATGATAGATACTGATTTGGGATCATTCTTTTACACGTCGTTAATTTGTTTTAATCATCTAATTGTGGACCAATTAGTGATGCATTTAGTTACAGAAGATGATAACACGAGCGATCATGTGAAAATCAAAGTCAATTCCATGGAGGGGGTGGCAATTAACACACACACACACACACCCTTACAAACAGCTACTAGTAGTTAGATATAGGATAAATGTCCATGCGACAACAGCCAGGCAACAAAGAGATGATCATCAACATCAATGCAAATAAGTTTATTATGAACGTTACATAGTTCACACTGTATCACAAGAGATAAATGGTAAAAAAAGAAGAAAAACAAACAAGGTACACTAAAAAAAAAAAAAAAAAAAAAAAAAAAAACGAAAAATTTGGTTCTTTCGGAAACATTAAACCGTCTCTGTCGCTGACTTAGTTGTATATAATGGACCAAGGCGAAACTCTAGAATAGGAGGCTAAGAATGTGTTTGCTGAGTAGAGGCACTTGGGTGCACCCCACTCCTATATCCACCCTTGAGCTCTAGTTATAGATCAATCTATTAAAGATACTGTTTTGTTCAGTTACATACACATTTTAGCACCTAAATTTATATAAAGAAAATAAACCTACAATCTTGCACTATATATACTCTGGATTTAACAATGACGATTAAACAGTAAACATGCTTGAAAGATTGATGATTATTGGTCGTTTAACGTCCACGCAATTATACACAGTAAGAACTATCAGTGATTCCCTGCCTCTCACTGGGTAATACCCATTGTCGCCCTGTGGTGTGTCCATACACCCCGAGTTAGGCTCGGGGTGTATGGACACACCACAAGGCGACAATGGGTTTTACCAAGTGAGAGGCGGGGATTCACTGATAGTTATTGAACGAGCCCCGGCATAATGTGTTTAGGAGGTAATTTTTTTTCTCCATTTTAGTATCATTGGGGTTGAAAATTTTTGAATTTAGGAAGTATTTGTTTTTTATTCTATCTTATTTTTTGTGTGTTGAGGGAATATAAAAAAGAAGATGTGGTATGATTGCCAATGAGACAACTGTCCACAAGAGACCAAAATGACACAGAAATTAACAACTATAGGTCACCGTACGGCCTTCAACAATGAGCAAAGCCCATACCGCATAGTCAGCTATAAAAGGCCCCGAAATGACAATGTAAAACAATTCAAACGAGAAAACTAACGGTCTTATTTATGTACAAAAATGAACGAAAAACAAATATGTAACACATAAACAAACGACAACCACTGAATTACAGGCTCCTGACTTGGGACAGGCACATACATACATAATGTGGCGGGGTTAAACATGTTAGCGGGATCCCAACCCTCCCCCTAACCTGGGACAGTGATATAACAGTACAACATAAGAACGAACTATAAAAATCAGTTGAAAAAGGCTTAACTCATCAGATGGACAAAAATACAAGTGGACGTGGCAGGGTACTTGTACATCCCAACAACAAAAGACATTAGGAACAGATCTGAGAGTACTCGCAGTTATCTGACAGCTAGTTCAAAGCCACTAACAACTAATAAAAAAATCATGCATCTAAGACTAAATTATCAATCCGTACACATCCAACATCCAATGGATTTAGTGTAAAGACGTCATAAACAGTCAGAGAAAACATGACCTTGTGCAATGCCAAGATACAGGTATCGACAGATTGTAGATCCATGAATGTGTATATGTATATAACATACTAGTAATATTTAGTTTGCTTTTAATTTACTGATAACAAAATCAATATTTATACCAATAAAAACAATATTCAATGATCTTATTACAGTGTTGAATTTGTAACCTTTTAGAATAAGTTTATTTAAAGGAGCGATAAGTTTACAAGGATCATTTCTAAATTTCCGGGCACGGTTAACAACATTTCCGTAAAAATGAGGATGTGTTATCCCGTTTGAAATAAGTTTTATACAGGTACAACCAAACTTCGAAACCAAATCTTTATATCTATGGAAAAATTTAGTAAAGGTTTTAAGTAATTTATGGTAACGATATCCCTGGTTTAATAATTTACCAGTAATACATAGATTACGTTCGTTAAAATCAAAAACGTCACAACAGACACGGGCATAGCGAACGAGCTGTGAAATATAAACACCGTAAGATGGTACCAAAGGAACATCACTATCTAAAAATGGAAAATTAACAATAGGGAACGAAAAATCGTCCCTTTTGTCGTAAATTTTAGTGTGGAGTTTCCCGTTTAAAACCGAAATATATAAATCTAGGAAAGGACAGTTATTACCGTTTAAATTTGATTTATTTAAAGTAAGTTCCTTGGGGTAAATTTCAGCAGTATATTGAGAAAATTCTTGATTATTTAACGAAAAAATATCATCTAGATAACGGGAAGTGTTGTTGAATTTATCAATTAAATGCAATTTCGACGGGTCTTTACTGAGTTTAGTCATAAACTGTGATTCGTAACAGTACAAAAACAAGTCTGCTATTAAAGGGGCACAACTAGTGCCCATAGGAATACCTACAACCTGTCGATAAACTTTGTTGCCGAAACGTACATAAATATTATCAAGGAGAAAATTAACAGCTTCAATCATCTCATTACACCTCCAGTAAGTATATCTAGCATATTTACCTTTCTCATTAGAGAAGAAGGCTTTAAATGAGTTGCAGCAAATATATTTGCATTCAGCTTTACCAAACGACCATTTAATTAAATAGGAAAACTTTTGTTTGATAAGATAGTGTGGGAGTGTAGTGTAAATAGTAGAAAAATCAAAACTGTCAACAGAATCAAAAGGACCATCAAAGGCATGTAATTTATCTAAAACATCCAAAGAATTTTTTACACTCCAAAAATAGAAGCCTATTTTTTTGCCTTGGTATTTTCTTAGGTTAAATGATGCAAATTTGTATTTTTTTGAGGGGGTGGAGGGAGGCGGGGTGGAGCACAATCTTTTATTTTTTGGGGTATTTTTTCTTTCTTCTGCCGGGCCTATATTTAGGAACATTTGTAGAGTTATCTCCTTCCCCCTGGTGGTATTATATTTTTACCTCTCGTACGTCCCAATATTCCTATATCGCACGAAACATTAAGTATAACTCGTGTCGTTGCATGCAGTGTAATGGCCCTTAATAGCTATAGGCAAAGATTAAGACAAAACGCCATCGAAGTTCCATGACGCTTCGATTAAGATTACATTAAAACATCAAAATAAAGGATCCCTAAAACGAGTCTTGAGTATGGTTCGACAAGCGTACTTACCTTTCGTCAAATTGTAAGAAAGCTCTATTTTGACGAAAGGTACAAACGAACGTAAAGGAAGCTTGTATTACATTCTCACGATAACACTTAAATGTATTATCCTGTAAAACTGCATTCTCTTCCGACTCAAAGGTATCTTTAAAACTTTAAGAATATCGCGAAAAGACTGCCCATTTAATATCTGAAAATGAAGAAAAAAGAGTGGACATACGCTTACGTCCAAAACGTTGCTTATGTTAACCATGATTACACACATTTGCGCGGGAAATGTGTTCATGCATGCTTTTTAAATGTTTAAACCATTAACATTTTAGTGAACTTCTTGAAGTATGATACTCTAAATTTAAAGACAAAAATCTTTATTATTTTTATATATTAAAGACTATGCCATCATCAACGTTGATCAGCAAAATTTGCCAGAGTAAGATTTAACAATGTATAGAAAAATTTCAAAAACAAACAAACTGGGAGATGGAAAAAAAAAAAAATTGTTTGAAGTTCTTTCAATAAATTTAAAAGTCAGATATGAACAAAAACGGGCGAACACGTGAAATCCCGTATCAATTCAAGGGGAACACTTAAATTAACTTAACACACATACACCCTCACAAACAGTTTTGATTTAGATATAAGTAGTTAGATATAGGATAAATGTCTACAAAACAAAAGCCAACCAACATATAGATGATCATCATTATCAATTTAAATAGAGTTCAATATGAACATTAGGATACGACCATTTGATTTTCTTGGGCGGGGGGCATGAATAAGCAGATACACACTGAAAGAAAGATTCGACAGGTAAGCTTACAAATTCGAGTGTATGTACTCAACACAAGACGACAAGCAGTATTACACGTTAATAAACGAGACTCATAACATTTTTGGGGTCATTTTTTCAGTGTTACTATTTTGGGTGTTGCAAAAAAAAAAAAAAAAATAGAAAATAATGTTTTGGGTTTATTTCCTTTTTTATTTGGGGGCGGGGTCGAGCACAATCTTTTATTTTTAGCGGTATTTTGTCTTCTTTTGATGAGGTTTTTGTTTAGCAAATTTTGTTGAGTTATCTCATCCACCTGGTGGTATTATATTTTTACCTCGTACATGTATATCCAGAAATTCCTATGTCCCACGAAAATTCAAGTTTAACCTGTGTCGTTGCATGCAGTGTATTGGTTCTTGTAAGGCAAACATTGAGGCAAAACGCCGCCATCTAAATCCAATGACCTTTCGTCTTATTGTAAGAAAGCTCTATTAGGCAGCCACATCAAAGTAACAAAATGAAACCTGGTGGAATCAGATAAACTCCAAAAGGAGCCAAACTAGGTGCGTCGACAGGAAGTCAAAATCAGTAAAACAACTGCCCCACAGTAACAGCTTTCACTTAAAAAATGAAATAAGATAAATGTATACCAATAAATAAATAAAAAGTTTCAATAGACAATAAATTTAAGTTTGCATATGATAAACTACCATTATTTACTGTGTCTCAGTATTTTATATTTGTTAAAGTGTCATAAATTCAATTAACATATATTTATCTTTACTAAATGTTTTTTTTTTGGGTCATTCCGCTATAAAGAAATCTGTAGATCATCACGGTTAGTGATATAGAAGACGTCATACTGTAAGTACACATTTCTGTTCCACATACTGAAATATAAGTAATATCTACATATTTGTGAGGAATCAATTATCTAATAAGAAAAGAGACACTTTTTTTATAGAGTTGGCATTTCCTGTTAACCTTTTACTATAGGAGAGTCTTGTCGTATAACACACCTTGGGGTATCAGGACTGCCCAAAGAACTAGATAGTCATGACACCCCCAGGTGTGTTATACGACAAGAAAAACCTTAAAATATGTATTATCTCACTTTTTTATCGTGAAAGTTATTATTTTATGGAAAGATTTGCAGCAAAATTGCAATTTTTTCAAATAATTCATTCATGCAGCAATTACCACCTATTATCAAGAAAAGAAAACATGAAGTATTCATCAACTAACACACTTATAATTGGAATGATAAATTTATTTGAAAATTTTGTATTTTCTAAGTGGTGTGGCTGAAAAGCTGATTTTAAATCCATCATTATTTTGATGCGATTTCTTGGGAATAACTGAAGGATTGTATTAATAGGGAATGATATTTTGGAAATTGTGTTTTTTTTCATTTTTTTTTTTTTTTTTTTGTAAATTTTTTGAAAAACTTCGTGATAGGTTTGTTTGTTATTCTATATAAATTACTTTTCAGAATGCTATATTAATATTTTTTGATGAAGCGCACCCCTTTAAAAACTTAGCTCTAGTTTTCAAAGTTGCTCCAAATTGGGGTCCAAATTAAACTTTAAGTTCATCAACAATTGATTTGTTTGTGCTCTTTGATATGCTGATTCCAACCATGTCATCAGATTTTAAATATTGGACCATAAAATGTAAAAGTGCAATTTTCAAATTTTTCAGTTTTTTGGCAACATTTATTCTGTGTAAGAAACCTATGATGTGTCAAATATTTAATCACAACCCACATTTAGAGCTGTATCAAGCTTGAACGTAGCGTTTATACTTGCCCGAACTGTTTAGGGTTCAACCTCTGTGGTCGTATCAAGCTGCATTTTATTTCTTTCTGGTTTTATGCATTTTTACCGCGACAAAAAAGGTTTTTTTCAAAAATTTTAAAGGAACTTATTCAGAATAACTGTTTTTCTCTTTTCTGCTTGACAATGCCATTTTTCTTTAAAATTTGAGAATCAGGAAAGAAAATTAAATAATTTTATCTCACATAATTGTGCGTTACAGACGTGTTCTGGTACAAGTATTCTAATTCAATAACTAAAGTTAAGGATTGTTTCTGTCTAAAACCTTTAAGGAATATTTAAAATGGAAACTCGTATAGAAAATCCAAAATTGACAACAAAACACGGTTAATATCAAATGATGTTGTTCGGGAAGAAATTAACTCCATATAGGTTTCTAAAGACTGAAAAATAATTGGGTAAAATATGAAGAATAACTGTGGAAAATGAAAAGAAAGGTAATACTGATTACAGATATGAACGATTTACAGCACGAATGAATCATATGATTATCGATAAATAAAATCTAATATATATTATTTTTATAAGAATTTTACAGAATCAGCGTTATCTTTAAAGAAAGAGAAAAAAATGCCCCAAAAATTAGAGAATATAGAAATGAAGATGCCCCATTCAAACCCTCATATATTTCATAAAGAATTGTAATGAAGAACTAGAGAGTAAAGTTTAATATAGAAACATAGAAACAAAGCAAGTAAATCAAAATATCAAATGTCAAAAAGCGGCATATTCAAAATGCATTTTAACGATGTATTAATAAAAAAGATAACAAAACTAATGGACATCATAACATACAACACCAACAAACAACACCCGTTTCCTCTAAAAAATATAAATGTACAACCAAAGACAAACAACAACGGACAAAACCCGTTGTATAGCTGAAAATATGACGGAGTAAAACCTGTGTTTTTTGTGTGCACAAATATCCACCTAAATAAGACGAAAAAGATGGTAATGATTTTCCATGATACAACTTTTCACGAGAGACTAAATTACGAAAAAGTATTCCACCTTAATCGCAAAAGTTTCCTAATGTCGAATGACTACCACCTTATTAAAAATCAACAAGTAGACTCTGCTGTGAAATGAAATGGTAGAGCAAAACAACAGCTGCTTAATGATTTTGAGATACATAAAATTATGTGAATACGCAACAATTCGTGATTTTGTTCAATTAATGTATACAACAAATAAACAATCAAACACTGCCCCCCAAAAAACAAATGAATTAATCAGACAAAAAAACGGAGACAGTTTAATTGATAATTGATTCTACTTGCGTTTCCAACAAATGCCTACCATCTTTAAATTAATTGGAACTTCCTGAATGTTTAATTGTTTACCTAGTCTTTTTTGTCAGTCTATAGTAAATGTTAATTTTAAATATTGCTTACTTTAGTTGCTTTAAATGGATTTTTTTTTTCATTCATATATTTAGTAAAAATGCAAACCATAACTAACAACACTGAATCAACTGGTGTGATAATACAACCAACAGATAATTTAGCGCGCCAACAAATATTCCATGTGAAGACATTTAAGATATTGGGTGGTCTACAGATTGGGCTCGGCGGTATATTAGTAATCCTAAGTTTAGTTGAATTGATAGGAGGAATGTCTTTCTTTATCGAAGTTAACTTACCAGTATTTATATGTTGTGGGTGGGTAAGTATATTATGTTTTGTAAGAAAATGGAAATTGTAAGAATATTATTTCCAATATTGTTTTCATTTTGTTTACCTTTGTGTTTACATTTCAATACATTTGTACTATCGAAAAAGTGTATACACTATATTGCATGTACTCTCAACTCCAAAGTTTTATTTGTTGACATCTTTATCAAATCTACTATCAACTACAAAACTGTTTTGTTGGCGTCTTTTTCAAACTAACTATCAACTACGACAACATTTTTGTTGGCGTCTGATCGGAATTGTTAAGAATTCTGTTCAATGAAAATAGAAATCTGTTAAACTTGAATGATTTATTTAAATATATTAATAATTATGTTTCAATATTGTGTTAAATAACTAATAATGCAATACGTGTGCAAAATATACCTGAATACAATAATAATGATTAGACTGTAATATTATCAACTGTTCTTGTAAACGTCAGATTTCAAAACTAAAAACTGTCCAACTCTTTTTAGTATCTTTAGCTAAAAATAACTATACGATAAAAGAGGGACGACAGATACCAGAGGGATAGTCAAACTCATAGATCGAAAACAAACCGACAACGCCATGGCCAAAAATAAAAAGACAAACAGACAAATAATAGTACAGATGACACAACATAGAAAACTAAAGACTAAGCAACACGAACCCCACCAAAAACTTGGGGTGATCTCAGGTGCTCCGGAAGGGTAAGCAGATCCTGCTCCACATGTGGCACCCGTCGTGTTGCTTATGTTATTACAAATCCGGTAAATAGTCTAATTCGGTAAGTCACATTCGTGAAAAGGGAAGGGTATTGTAGTTACGACATAAGGAACATATCCGATATCATCTGTGAAACGGTTATTCCATAACGGTCAACCAACTCGTGATGGCGTCCGTAAAATTTACGAAGGGATGATTTCAACTTCACCAGTTGGAACTCTTGGTTTAATAGCTTCCTTGTGAGCAGCAATCTTCTATCAAGGAAATCATGATAGGAAACACAAGCCCGGGAATATCGTATCAATAGGGAGATATATACTCCGTATGCAGGCGCTGCTGGAATGTTGCTATATAGAAATGGAAAGTTTACAATTGGGAAGCTGAAATCATCTCTTTTGTCGTAAAGTTTTGTTTTCAACCGACCCTCATTGTCAATTTCTAGATGTAAGTCAAGATATGAGGCCGACTTAACTGTATCTGTAGTATCCTTTATCTCTAGTTCGATGGGATAGATTCGTTCAACATAGTCACCAAATTTTGTATTATTTAGTGAGAGAACATCATCTATATAGCGGAACGTAGAGTTAAAGGATATTGTTTACTTCTTATCTTTCTTCCTAAGAAGTTCATGTATGAAGTCAGCCTCATAATAATAAAGAAACAAGTCGGCAAGAAGAGGGGCACAATTGGTTCCCATGTAATATAGTCCCTATTTCCTGTCAATATCTTAACAGACAATGGAGACGTTTAAGGACAAATTAACGACTCTTGTGCAAATAGAATGTATAATAAATATCCGATAAGGTGATAACTAACATGTTAGGCATACAATAACGTTTGAATACATCGTTGTCAAGCGGATTTCTATGCAAAACATCTGGACGGAAATGATGAGAATTTGACATGAATATCATAATCGCGGAAAATAATTATATGGCTAGAATTATAGAATAAAATTAAACGGAATAATTGTTCATCATGAAAATAATTGATTCTTACTTTGCACAACAGCGTCTTTGTTAGATTTATTTGTATGCTTGTTTGAATTTGTCCGTCCGTTGTGGTGTATGTTTGTGGTGTACTGTAAACAGGGAAATTTTCGCGGCAGTTTTAATTTCGCTATTTTCGCGGTAAGAAGTGAAACGCGAAAATAAAACGACAGCAAAAATTTCAAGGAAACTCTAATCACAAAATAAAGACCATACATGTAAGTATATGGTAGGACATGTAGAGGACCACTGTATAACACCGATTTTACAGACGATAGATCGTTTCCTAAAATCATAACTGTATTTCTACATGAAAAGCAATGTTAGAAATCATGACTTTAACTCAATTTTATCTTATCAAAATGGAAGACATCTCAAGCAAGCGGACATTACGGATATTGTTATGTAAACAACACGCGATCGTTACTTATATGTAAATGACACCTGACAATCAGTTTTAAAAGTACTACCTCGTTAAATCTTCTACAAAGATTAATCAGATCAAAAGATCGATTAAATAGCATTAAACCTAGCAGCATTTTATTTTTATTCACTCTTAATTAGGTCTTCTTTTCTGTTATTGTGTATGTGTTTTTACAAGCAAACATGACACAACTGTTAATCTCCTTTAACATTAATGAACCGAAAACAAACGATTTCTGATTGATTTTATCACTTGATTTATGATACATGTAAAGCTGTTCACTTTCTAAATCATTTATGAAAATATGTATATATGTCACAGGGAAATCGCGAATTCAAAACGGCGCGAATTTAGATTGTGTTAATAAATCGCGAAATAAAGACGGCGCAAAAAAGTTCCCGGTTTACAGTATGTTTAAACAGTTTTGGCAGAAGGATCTCAAATATTGTCACAATAACCTATTATGTCTGTTTGAGTTGCTCATTCAATGTTGTCAAAATAACGGAACTATAAGCAACAGTCATAAAAATGGAAGGTTAAGATAGCCCACCATTTTTTTTCGGGAAATGACTGTACCAAGTCAGAAATATGACAGTTGTTTTTAATTCGTTCCGTTTGTTGGTAAAGTCTAACGTTTTATTTTGTCAGTTTTTATGGACTTTCCCCTTTTTTAATTTACATTGCACTTCGTTTTTTTTTGTTAATACTTTGTTATTGTTGCCTTAGATATTTTTAAATATTTTTTTTAAGTACACAATATATGTTTTCAATTATCACAGTTATGGTATTTTTATTCCTTAGCAACCTTGGCAAACAAATTTTTTTTTAATAAAAGCTTGGCAATCTTTATTGGTGGTATGAAAAGCAAATTGCTCCTCAATATTCAATTTATCTGGATTTCCTATGTTTGCCTACGGACACACAATATGAGAAATAAGGATCGAAATGCGTATTTGGTTTACAAGTTTCAATTTCTTCCACTGGGTCGATGACTTTGCGGGAAGACTGCAATTTATTATCCTCCCTGCAGAACATGCGCATGTACTTGTATAATGATCCTTGAAAAAAGTTAATTTTGTTTATTTCTAAGAATAATACTATCCCGATCCACATGTGTTTAATATATTTTTTTAGTGTCCTTTATGAGCTTCTTAAGTTATTACTCCATTTTCCAATTACCAGTTTTTTTTCAATCTTAGAATGTTCGGCAAAGAAAAAACAATACAATATTGAAATACACAATTAAGGTTTTAGATGCTTCGTGTTTAGTTTGAATTAGCATATTTGTTTTAGTTGAGAAAGTACAATATCCAGAAGGTCCAATATAAATATACTTGGAATATGGTGATATATCGCAAGGTTTCATACAGATTTTTCTTTGGAGAGCAGAAAAGAAAAACAGACAAAAAGATAAAACAAAAGTCATCAAAAATAAAAAAAAAATACCGGTAATGAATAAATTTATAAGAACATACTAATTATTTTACACTAAATCCAAAGACGAATGGATTCAAAAGACAAGATAAGTTATTTGAAAGTAATGATATTTAACTTACTAAATTAAAACAATAGTATATCATAACATACAAAAGACATGTCGCTGTTACTGAATTCTAGAACAATATTATGTCATCGTTCAAAAGCAGTGTATGATAAATATGTTCTTTATTAGGTTATTTCACAGTCACACATGTATAAACATAAACGAATATTTATATATATATATAAATGTATATGTGATTATAGTTTGTAATGACTGGATGCCTACCAATGGGCATGTCAAAGAATACTGAATCAAGCTTGAAATGCAAGGTAAATGTAACTGGACAAACTAAAGAAAAAAGTGTAAGCAAATTATTTCCTGAACAAACTGTCCACAAATCAGTCTCTTTCACAAGATATGAAGAACAAAAATAGAATTTTAAGCAGATTAACATATCTTAAATGCACTTAATGAAAATAGAATGCAAATGAATAATAGATATCTATTATCACTATCTTCAAACTACGAAAAACAGGTAGTGGCATTTTGCTGATAAAATTTCTCAATCCAAACTTGACATTTCTAATTTGATTTTTCTCAGTTCAAATTACATTTCTCATTACCAAGCTAAGAAATGGGAAATGTAAAGTTTGAACTGAGAAAAGACAACTTGGTACTGAGAATTTTCAAGTTGAAAGTAAGTAAGTCAAATTTAAAAATGAGAAACTTTAGAAAAAGAAAGACCCTACCGGTCTGTCGTAGAAAATAATGTTTATAAAGTGTGTAGTTTGTTTTCTCAAAATCAAGCAATTATATATATAGTATACGCAAAAACTGATGAACAAGTCACTAATGGCTGTGTAGAGTGAAAATTTAGTCCAAACATTAAACATGTATATGAAAAAAATTAAAGAAAAAACATTAAAAAACAATCAACATAATGACGACGGTAGACAATGAAACAGATTCTAATTACGGAAAACATTCATTTGAAGGGGAAAAAATGTTGAATATATGTCAATAAGGCACCAATTCAAATACAGAAAATACCCTTTACAGTTCAAAATATTGGTCAAGTGTTAAAGTATCAATATCTAAATCGCCTTCGAGACTAGACACGTTAACAATATTTTTAACAGAGACTTATGAACGATTTTTCTTCGACACAAAGGGGCCTCGGTGGCCGAGTGGTCTAAGTAGTTACTACTGTAATCACTAGCCAGTCAACACTGAGGTTGTGAGTTCGAACCCCGCTCGTGCGGGTGCACTCGACTCCAATCTTAATTGACTAGGATTGTCAGTTTTCCTATCGAAGGTCAGTGGTTTTCTCCGGGCACTCCGGCTTCGTCCACCAATAAAAACTGGCCGCCACGAAATAGCCCAAAAGCGGTGCTTAAAAGTGGCGTTAAAACACCAAAAATCAAATCAAATCTTCGACACAAAATTCTTCGAAGGACATCAAGTACAGTTTGATTATTCAAAGCGCTTTAAAGGCTTGCATTAGACTACGGTCGGTTATGAATATTTGTTATATTTTTCATTCAGCCTGACGCAGTGTGTAGGGGATTGCAAGGTGATTGTAGACAAAAAATAACTGGTTGTTCACACGGACAGTATCGATTAGCGTTTTTTGTTTTTGTGTAGTAGACGAATATCTCGATGCTTCTCGCTCATTATAATCGTTAACTTTTTAATAAAATTATCTTGCTATGACGGAAAGAACATGTATACGGAAGAATAACGAAGAAACAATCAAAAACTGTAAATCGAAGAACCATCAACATCAGGACAAAAGAGTAATGACGATAGACAAAGAACGGTAATTTACGTTCCACAAATATTAAACAGAAAAGAAAAGATTCACCAGCACGATTCTCACTAAAACTGGAGTAAACAATAAGAATCAAATAGTGATATTCATTTCTTAAAGAAAGATTATTTCTTACTTCAGAAAATCGGTTTTATGGTGTGTAGTATAATTGGAGTAGTTGTTTTTTTCCCGATTATATTTAGCTTGTCACTTATTGCAGGAACTCTTGTAAGTAGTAATATCATTTAGTCGAGCTATATTATAGTTTCATCACTCAAAACTGTATATCTAAAACCTTTTCTAAATACAAACAATTCTCAGCGGACGTTTGTCGTACAAAACTATTGAAAATAAAATGTCTTTTCACTTAACAATTTCGACGGAAATGTTCAGTAGAAAAATATATAGAAGACTTATTGTGTGTTCTGATTGATATTTTAGTCTCGGATACATGATGTTTTTATTAATTGTCATTGGCTTTGAACTAGCTTTCAATAACTGCGAGTACTCTCAGATATGTATTTTGTATAGCCGACTATACGGTATGGGTTTTCTCATTGTTGAAGGCCGTACGGTTGCCTATAATTGTTTACATCCACGTCATTTGAACTTTGTTGGACAGTTGTCTCATTGGTAATCATACCACATCTCCTTATTGTTAAATCAACAGTTAAAATATTTAATTCTGATATTATCCGGGCTTTTTCACTGACTCTTATTCAACAGTTATTGGGGAGAATAAATGATACACATACAACATAACATGTATAAAAATAAGGAGATGTGGTATGATTGCCAATGAGACAACTATCCACCAAAGTTCAAAAGAGGCGGATGTAAGCAATTATAGGCAACTGTACGGCATTCAACAAAGAGAAAAACCCATACCGTATAGTCGGCTATAAAATGCCCCGACCTAAAAAAGATGAAACAATTCAATTGAGAAAACTGACGGCTTTATTTATAACAAAACAATTTACGAAAAACAAATATGACAGACATAAACCAACGACAACCACTAAACTACAGGCTCCTGACTTGGGACAGGAACATAAAGAATGAAGCGGGGTCAAACATGTTTGTGAGCGCTCAACCCTCCCCTAACCTGGGACAGTGGTATAACAGCACAACATAACAAAAAACTATAAAAATCAGTTGAAAAAGGCTTAGCTCATCAGATTGATACAAAGAGAAACATAAAACAAAAACAGACAGGACGTGGTAGGATATATATCCATCCCGCATCCCTAACAACAAAAAAGACACTAAGTACAGATCTGAGAATACTCGCAGTTACTGACAGCTAGTTCAAAGCGAATAACCACTAATTAAAAAAATCATGTAACAAAGACTAAAATATCAATCAGTACACATCCAACATCTAATGAATTTAGTTCAAAACGTCATTAACAGACAGAGAAAACATTACCTTGTGCAATGCCAAAATAATGGTATCGATACATTGTATTACCGTGAAAGTATATATGTGTAATATTTCGTATGGTTTTAATTTACTGGTAACAAAATTTATATTTATACCAATAAAACAATATTCCAAGATTTAATTACAGTTTTGAATAGGTAACCTTTTAGAATAAGTTTATTTAAAGGATTGAAAAGTTTACCCGGATCGTATCTAAATTTCCAGGCTCGGTTAACAACATCATCGTAAAATTTAGGATGTGCTATTGCGTTTGTAATAAGTTTTTAACGGTACAGCTAAACTTGCAAACTGTAGCATTTCTCACAGCAGTTGTGATGTCTTAAGGTCAACTCTTCACATTCAAACCCCACATTTACAGAATGACTGGGGTTTTGACAAAGAAATTCATTCATTGTATACAATAAGATTTAAATTTGGACAAATGGTATGAGTATACGGTATGGTTTTTGTCATTTTGAAGGCCGAACGTATGCCTTTAATTGCTTACAACAACTTTATTGAATTTTGGTTGATAGTTGTCTCATTGGCAATCATACCACATAATCCTTTTTTTATTTTGTGTTTTTGTTATATTAGGTTTTTTTTTTGTGCTTTGAATCTGATTTAAGCCCTTTTCTCTGATTTATAAAGTTTGTTCTGATGTTGTACTGTTACACCAATGTACCAGGTTAAGCGGAAGGTTTGACGCCAGCATGTTTAACCCCGCCATCTTCTGTTTGTGCCTGTCCTAAGTCAGGAGCCTGTAATTCAGTGGTTGTCGTTTGATGCTGTATATCATATATTTGTTTGTTTGTTATTGTTTTGTACATACTAGTAGAGGCGTCTCATTGGCAACCATAGTACATTTTCTTATTTTGATATTACTAGTAAGTAAAAGAACACGGTACTTTTCTGTTTGTCGTTTAGGCAATCACCATTCAAAATAGAGCAAATTTTTATCGGTTTGCTTTAGAAAAAATACGGCTTCAACTTTCGTCATGTTCAATTAAACACATATTTTTGCAGACGACTTATTGAACAAACACCCCCCCCCCCCCTTTTCCCCCTATGACCCCAAAACAGTCCCCTATGTTTTTGTAGAATGAGTTAACACTATCTACCAAAGAACTGTCAAGGTAATTTGTAGTAGTGTCTAACGGCCCCTCAAACTAGCATTTATTCCTGCAAATTTGTTCTCTTGGGTGATAATCCGAGTTTTGACGAGACTAATTATTGCCAAGATCGTAGGTTTAAATGTCCATTGTTAGTATGCAAGCTACTGGATTTGTATTCTTTCTAGGCAAAATGGTTTTCTTTAAAAAGTTTTATTCCAAATGATATTGGCATTACTGTATTCAAATTATTTTGATTTTGATTTAAAGTTCGCAAGTTGTTAGTAAAACACCTTTTGTAAGACAAACACTTAAATAATTCGCACAACTTTCGAAGTCATATCCTGCCCTTTAAGTTTTGCTATTTTCATAAGTGAAACAATGCAGAATTACCTTTATTTATGAAATCTTTACAATGATTTAGCTAACATATGAAGTCCATGTTTCAGCTTAGAGTAAAAGCAAATATATTTCTATAAATAAAACGAGATAGGTGTTACCCAATGACATATACTGTCTGGAATCTGAATTGAACATACAATGCAGAAAAAGGAAAGCATGTTTTTTTTTTTCTTTAAAAAAAAAAAAAAATAAGGATATGTGGTATGATTGCCAATGAGACAACTATCCAACAAAGTTCAAATAAAGTGAATGTAAACAATTATAGGTAACCGTACGGCCTTCAACAATGAGAAAACCCATACCATAAACTCGGCCATAAAAGGCCCTGACATGAAAAATATGAAACAATTCAATATAGAAAACTAAAACGACAACCACTGAACTAAAGGGCTCCTGACTTGTAACAGGCACAAAAATAAAAAAAATGTGGCGGGGTCAACATGTTTGTGAGCGCTAAATCCTCCCCCTTACTTGGGAAATTGGTGTTACAGCACAACATAAGAACAAACTATAAAAATTAGTTGAAAAGGGCTAAACTCATCTGACAGGTACAGTCCTTTGATGGTGTAAACTTCCCACTTACACCATAACACCATTCACCATACACCATTACACCATACACCCTGTGCCATTACACCATACACGTTACACCTTTGTACCATACATCTTGCAAATTACACCTTAATGCAATTTAATTTCAAAGAAAGCGTGCGACTGCAAATTTATTTATTTATTTTAAAAAACGAATTTTGATCACAATATTGTAAATTAATGTATAAAATTAAAAATCAGTTCTTATCAATATTTTTAAATGTCGTACACCATTCATTCAAACCATTCCGATCGCACGTTACACCATTACACCATTCCCCTTACACCATACACCATAGCACTATACACCTTCTACGATTGCACCATATGACATACACCATTACACCATACACGTTTTTTTTTTGAAAGTTTACACCATCCAAGGGCTGTACAAAGCAAAAAAAAAAAAAAAAAAAAACCTAACTGAAACACAGACCGGACGTAACAGGGTATTCATACATTCCTAACAACAACAAATTTATATATATGTTATACAAATATTTATACCAATAAAAACAATGTTCAAAGATTTAATTACAGTGTTGAATTGGTAACCTTTTAGAATAAGTTTATTTAAAGGATTGAAAAGTTTACCCGGATTGTATCCAATTTTCAGGACTCGGTAAATACCCCGTGAAAATTAGGATGTGCTATTCCCTTTGACACAAGTTTTTTAACGGTACAACCAAACTTCAAAACCAAATATATGTAAGAATTTAGTAAAGGATTTGAAGTAATTTGTAGTACCGAAATCCCTGACATAATAATTTACCAGTAATACATATATTAAGCTCATTGAATTCCAAAAACATACACTGGCATAGCAAACTAGTTTGGATATGTAAACACCGCAAGACGGTGCCAAAGGCACATAACCGTCCAAAAGAAGAATATTAATAATACGGAAAACTCGTCCCTTTTGTCGTAAATCTTTGTGTAGAGTTTCTCGTGTAAAGCTTAGATGTCTAAATCTAGGAAATAACAGTTATTGCTTGTTGTGAATATTTGATTTATTAAATGTTAGTTACTTTGGGTAAATTTCGGCAGTATATCTAGAGAGTTCTTGATTATATAACGAAAAATAAACTTCATCAAGACAACGGTGATTGTTGTTGAAAATATCAATTAAATGGATTTTAGACGGGTTTTACTGAGTTTGGTTATAGACTGTGATTTATAACAGTACAGGAACAGGTCTGCTATTAAAGAGGCACAAATGGTGCCAATAAAAATACTTACAATCTGTCGATAAACTTTATTGCCGAAACGTACATACATTTTGTCAGGAGAAAATCTACAGCTTAAATCATCTCATCACACATCTAGTAATTATATTTAGCATATTTACCTTTCTTATGAGAGAAAAAGGCACTCATACATTTTTTTGTTATTAAAAATTATCAGTAAGTTTGTGTTCTACAAGGATCACCAGTCCTTCACCTGTCATCTGATACTTTTTAAAATTACTAAAATATATGCTACATAGTTTTAGATTTTACACCTATGCGTAGGAATTATTTTGTTTTAAATATGTACTACTTTCCAGTATGTTCTTTTTTGACCGGGCCCGATTTGGTGGTGTTACATCTTACAAAGTCTATCCAAATTATTTGTGCAAAAATTCCGCTAAAGCCGGTGCTAGGGGCCGTCTTAAACTTGCAGTGAGGTGAGAGAGTTTTTTTGCTCCGTGTTGAAGGCCTCATTGTGACTTTGAAATGAAGAACAGCAATAAAAGCGCTGTTCCTTTGCTTTTTGTGTATATTTTTGCTGTGCATGTACTGATTTTGTGTCATGGATTAATCCCCCATATCCTTTGTTTTTCTATTACTATATGAGTTGCAGCAAATAAATTTGCAATCAGATTTTTCAAACTACCATTCAATTAAATAGGAAAACTTTTGTTTGCTAAGATCGTTTGGAAGTGTAGTATAAAGAATGGAAATGTCAAAACTGACAACCGAATTCAAAAGGACCACCAAAAGCCCGTTATATATCTAATACATCCGAAGAATTTTTTACATTCTAAAGAAATACGGATGTCAAAAGTGCACATACACATTAATAGTCGGATATGATTTATTAATTTTAGTGAAATAAGTTTGTAGAACCTTCTCAAAGATTTAAGAAAAAATCTCATTTAACCAAATTATCAACTATTTATACTGATTACTGCATTATCAATCTATACACACGTTTTCAATATTACAATTACAGCAATCCTTTGATGAGTCTAGTAACTGGAATATTTTATCATTTTCCATAACATCATTATCTGGTGCTGTAGGACTAATTGCAGTCATTTCAGCTTCCTACTGTTGCTGTTGTTCGCCTTGGGAAACACCAAGTCAGCAGGTATCTATCTAGTTAAAGTGTTACAAGATGTTTGTATTGTATAGTTTAAATTTGCGCAGCAATTATATGAAAATGTATCTATGCGATAGGACGTGAGAATAAGTATAAAATAAACAGATCTGGTATCATTGTAATGAGACAGCTTTCCACCGGAGAAAAAAGGTTTGAAACATTCAAAAGTTTCTAGAACGTGAAATTCTACACAATTTTATCTCAACACATGACATTCATCAAGAGTAAAGACCCAAAGAGTAAGCTATCATATGAAAGTCCGTGTTAAATAAAACTGTAAAATTAAAAGAAAGACAAAACAAAATGATTATTGTTAGCTTTTAAAACACCAAGTAGCAACTACTTCATTAGTAAACATATCATGCCAGGTAGTATTTCCGATGTTGATCGATCTTTACGACAAAAGGTTATATACACTGTTCCACTGAAAAAATACGGAAAGTATCTGGTTGGGAGCAGGAATATTTTTTCTTCGATACGTCATTGAAATAGAGTGATAATCTCCAGACTCACGGAACCCTTTACAAAACGTCGCAATTACGACCAGATATACCTGCACGTTATTACATCCAACATATCTCATTAATTGCCACCTCCCCTTTCAGCAAAAGTGTTATAGCCGAGCGAGACGCGTTCCGATGGCCATATTTCTAAACATCGGTTACACTTTGGATTTAAATCAATGCTTGTACCGACAACTACAATAATCGTTTTATGCAACACTGTTATATGTGATCTTTTACAATCTTGCTGTATCTGTTTTATCTGTTATAGGTAGATTTTACCAATTGATATATTCAGATTAACATAAACACTATGTATCATGGCCACCGGAAATTGGGTACTAACGAAGCGGAGAGAAATGGAAAAAAAGTAAACAAGGTAAGAATTCATTCAATTTAAAGCATTTCTACTGATTTGACGAGGATACCGCTTAAGAAATGATTCTCTGATATATAATTCTTTAAATTATTAGGCTGATAAGTACAAAATTAAGACAAGATTTTGTGTTATATTCAAGAACTTGCCACTTAGTACTTGGAAATTTCTAGGTCGGTCGTCCTCTGTCGCCCCATTGGCAAGATATTCAACTGTTTTTCATTATTTTTCCAGACACTTTTTTAGATTATTATAGTGTGGCATCATATTTACTGAAATTTGTTGTCAAAATAATGGTTTTTAAAGAATATAGACCATAAGAAATAAAGTCTAGGGTACGGCAACTTGCTCGTGTTGACAAATTCACTGTATGGCAACTTGTTTTCAACTGTATGGCAACTTGCTAATTTCAAAATATTTATTTGCCGTCTTTTTAAAGAAAGTAAAGTACTAGGTTCAAATATCTAATTATGCATTTGATAAAAATACAATTCGCTTGACACCATTTAAGATATATACACAATATAAGGCTTGAACACAGTCCTATTAAATCTTTTACATACCTTTTACCTGATGTATACAATATGAATACGGCATATACAAAAGCTGGCAAATGTTGTAACTTTCGGAAAGGCATGTCACTGTTTTACTGACCTGTTGTTATGCTCCTGACGCAGCGTTTAATGTTACCCATGTCCGTCCGACCGTCTGTTCCGTCCGTCCAGAAAGTCCCACAAATTGGTTTCCGTTCTCTAACTTTAGTATACCTTAACCAAATGTTTTAAAACTTACACGAAATGCTTATAACCACAAAACACATATCAAGTTATAAATTGGGTAGCGTCACTGTTACCGTTCTTGAGTTATGCCTTTTTATAAATAAAAAAAAGCTAAAGCTTTCGTTTCTGTTCTCAAACTTTAGATTGCATCAACCAAATGTTTTAACCATACAACATTAGTCAGCATTTGCATATAAGTGATGAACATTTCGGGGATGGGTTGTGGGTGGAGGGAAGGAAGGAGGTAGGGGCAGGAGAATTTTCCGCATTGAATATTTAGAACCATTAAGTGAATGAATTCTCTTTCAACTTTCAGATAAAATGAAATATAAATGAATTATCATTCTCTGCAAAAAAAAAAAATGTTGTATTGCTACACCACGGCACCATGTTAAGGGAGGTTTGAGTGCTCACAAACAACGTTTAACCGCGCCTCATTATATATGTCTGTCCCTGGTCAGGAACATGTAATATAGCGGCTGTCGTAAGTTGCTGCCTGACATATTTGTTTATGATTTTGTCATAAATCAGGCAATTTTGATATGGTATGGGTTTTGTTCATTGTGAAGTGTATAGCGACCAAAAGTTGGTCAAATCTATTTCATTTGGACTTTGTTAGAAAGTCCTCTCAGTGAAAACCATTCCACGTCTCCTTTTTCAATTAATGTTATTGTCTTATTTGTAAAAGGCAGATACAGCCAATATATTAGAATAAAGAACATTAATTTTCTAAAAAAAAACTTCATCTCTATATAGTAAGAAATGAACAAGCTCGGTGGCTAACACTATTTGAATTTAAAAAAAATATTAACCTTAGATTAATCATTTTTGGAAAGAATGAAAGAAGAATCCGATACAAGGGATACAAATCCGGCTGCTTTCTACTTGAGAATAAAGATGACCTGGTATGAAGTTTTTTTGGTTGTCATCTTAATATTATATACTTATTAATACAATTCTCAAAAGCTAGCATCTTCGACTTGTAAGTTTAAAGAATTATAATGAAATAACATCTAATAAGGACAGGTTGAAATATTTTTGAATCCTGATGGTGCATACTCATTTATTCTTTTGTAAAAATCCACATAAATTTAAATGTTGATTTGATAGCGTTCATTTATTTATTTGCCCTCGTAAACAGTTTTGTTAAAATACCGAAATCGATAAATTCTTATCGTGAAAGAATAAGTCGGGTACACCTTTTTACATTCAGGCGTGCTTAAGTTCCACCTTTTTCTTCTTATTAAGAAAAATGATTTTAATTTTAGCATCTATCTAAAGATTAGATTATTTACACACACACACAAAATAGGCTAACTGTTGATTTTGAAACTCTATGAATTCACATTTATATTCAACCAAACAGATAGGCCAAGATCCATACCTTTATAAGTTTCAAAACAGAGAAGGTGTGCTTGAAAAAAATAATCACGTACTGCTATATCTTTTAAGGGCAAATGCAAGTCTTACTTTATTAATTATATAATTTTAATTGGCACAATATCACATTAAAATTTACTGAGAAATATTATACATAGTAATCATGACAATGTACTACTGTAACAATGAAAATTCGGACGAATACACTCCTTTTCACTACCCCTCCAATTACTCATTTAAGTTGAGGCCAAACAGCCTAAGCAACAGTCTTTTATTATCTTTTCCTGTAAATAAAAAGATTGATTGAATTT
Organism: Mytilus coruscus; assembly: GCA_017311375.1. Classification (NCBI taxonomy): domain Eukaryota; kingdom Metazoa; phylum Mollusca; class Bivalvia; order Mytilida; family Mytilidae; genus Mytilus; species Mytilus coruscus. Next base: position 73,126,047 of record CM029600.1, on the reverse strand, counting down.
TCTTAAACTAAAAAAAAAAAAAAAAATACAATCTTATTTTCAATAAGAAACAAGAAAATTAACTCGAAACACAATTCATGATTTATTTCTCCTAATTTTCAATGAAAACAAAGTATTTTCTTCACTTTTCTTTTAACAAATTATTCATTTCAGAAATTAAAAAAATAAACAATAAACAATGTTGAAAACCGTACCTTGACCTATAATGGTTTACTTTTATAAATTGGGACTTGGATGGAGAGTTGTCTCATTGGCACTCATACCACATCTTCCTATATCTATTTAACCCATCACATTCTTTATGTGTCTGTCCGAAGTCACGAGCCTGTAGTTCGGTGGTTGTCGTAGGTTCATCTCTATCATATTTGTTGTTTTTCGTAAATTGTTTTGTTATGAGTTAGGCCGTTAGTTTTCATGTTGAATCCTTCCACAATTTTAATGTCGGGGCTTTTTATAGCCGACTATAAGGTACAACTTTTCGTTGTTGAAGGCCAAACGATAGCATATAATTGCTTACATACACTTTATTTGACCCTGGTGGATAGTTATCTTATTTGCAATCATACAACATCTCCACTGTTTATATCGAAAAAAAAAAACCCCAAAAAACAGCACCAACAAAAGATGAATGGTCGGTTCTTTTTATTGAACTTACAAAATTTCACCCTGACAACAAATAAGACAACAGTCGTTAGTATTATAACAATATATGAATGTATTTAGGATAATATGGTTGAAAAAAACCTTTTTGTCTTTAAAAACACAGTTAAATAGAGGTACACAACGACAACTTCTGAACGAAATTAACGGCATATAATTTATAATATTTGATAAGTAGTTTATTTTGTATATTTGTAAGCCGTTAAAGCTTTGATACATCCAAAATATTGTCACTTGATATTATCTAAACAGTGATTAATTTCATCTTTAAATAACAATATATTGCAAGACGCCGTACAGACAAAAGTTGTTATTTTGCAATTCGCCGTACAACGTCCTGCAATTCGCCGTACAATAAACAAACAATGTTTTGGTCCATATTCTTTAAAACATCTTTATGACAACAAATTTCAGTCAATATGATATCACACTATCATAATCTAAAAACGTGTTTTGAAAAATAATGAAAAACAGTTGAATATCTTGACAATGGGGCGACAGAGGACAATCGACCTCGAAATTTTCAGGTACTAAGTGGCAAGCTTTGGAGTATAACACAAAATATTGTCTTAATTTTGTACTTATCGGCCTAATAATTTAAAGAATTATATATCAGAAAATCATTTCTTAAGCGGTACCCTCGTCAAATCAGTAGAAATGCTTTAAATTGAATGAATTCTTACCTTGTTTACTTTTTTTTTTCATTTCTCTCCGTTTCGTTAGTACCCAATTTCCGGTGGCGATGATACACAGTGATACAAAAAAACACTTATTGGAAAAAGGTATGCACAACAAGCACATGTAGTGTAAAACTAATGACCCTTTGGCAATTTGCAAGCTATCTGAAATGTTAATGTCTCTCTGTAAACATGCTTTTTATAATACATAGGCTTACAATATCTTCATTTATTTAAATTTTCAACAGACGGTTGTTGTTATGAACCACTCACAGCCTGGAATGAATTTAAATGCACCTGGAAATCAAATGCAGGCAACAAATATACTGCCATTGGTGGATACGACCGGAAAAACGGTACTGTATCCTGGAGCTCAACAGCAAAACTGTGTTGGCGGAACTGATCAAGGGGTTGATTTTACACAGAATCCAAACGTTTCCAACTCTTATCCACCAATATATATAAATGCCTAAGAATGTAACTTTAAAACGCTTATGAGTATTATCAAAATAGTTGTTGTAATTTATAGATTCACGCAATAGACAAACTATCTTGATCAGGCGTGTGCAGCCATCCAAATGAAATCGAATTACTGATGATAAGAAATGTTTGAAGCTTATAGTACAATTGTTTCAAACAGATATTTCTGCAGCTTATTGTACATTTTGCTATTTGAATTGTATGAAGTTCAAGATTTATTCCTTTGCTTCATGATCAAGCTGTTTTTCAGTCATTCAGTCCATAGGGTTCAAGAGTACGTAGCTGGTGCACCCAAAATCTCTCTCTGTTTTCTACCATGTGTCCCCATGTTATTTAGCCTCTTTTATTTGAAAGGTATAGCTTGCTAGTGCTATAGGACAATGAAATATTTGTCTGATCTTGATGAAAGAATGACTACAAACGGAATTATATTTGTGCGAGGCGTCTTATCTTTGTATTCCACGAGGATCTTTCTATTTGTTTTCTTGAGCTACACTGTAATTATGTGGTTTTAATGTTCTTTTGACTTAACACCCAGACTACCATAAAACCACGCAAACTGTCCACAAAAAAAGGGGGGAGGGGGTCATCAGATTTGGTTGAAACTCTGTGTGCTTACACAACATTGTGAAAGTCTAAAGAAAATGTCATCCGGTTCTCATGCTAGTTATTAGATGCTTAGATGCTGTAATATGTAATATACCGGGTGTCAGTTTCCCCATGTTGGAGGCAGTATTTTTCCATGAAAATTTCTGCACCCTGAAACTGATGACTTAGGAAAACAATGAGGTAAAGAAAGCTTATTATTAATTGAATAATCGTATGTTGAAATTTCATTTACTCATAGTGCACAAATTTACAAGAAACAATTTTTGCAATATTCCAATGGAGATATTACAGTATATTTTTTCTTCGGAAAATCATAAGACCCTAGATCTTTATTTTATGCAGTTATTAAGTTATATCCATGTATGCATAATTTTAAATATAAGAGGGGAGAAAACTCTCATTTAATGTCAACGTACCCTTTCAACCAACATGTATATGTTACGACATGTTGCAACTAACAATTTATTAGAAATATTTTGTCGATATCTTTTACGGCTTTTAAAATGAAGTGAAAATAAGCCAAAATCAAAATTTAGAATATGGCAATGACCTTTGACATTGACCTTATTTTCTTTTTGTGTTAACCAAGGACCTCCAATCAAAAGACCCTAGGTCTCTATCACTTATGGTTCACCAGTTACAAATGCATATAACGTATGTTAAATGCATATGGGAAAATAACTCTCATATGGAGTCTCCGGATCCCTTTGGTCAAAATGATTTTCCTTATCTTGAAGATATTACAAGCAATTTGGTAAAATAAATTTGTCGCTTTCTTATAGAGTTGTGATGGAGTAGTCATAACAAGAAAAAACAGCGTTTGGTAAGATAACTCTTACAAAGAAAATTGTTCGGTTAAGTTGTGTCAATTTTAAAAGCGTATTAACTGTTCGATATCATATACCAAATATCTAAGCGACATCTTTTAAAATAACAATACTGCGCAAGAAAAAATTAGGCGGAAGAAAAACAAAATCAATTAAAAACCAATTGTTCAGAGAACAGAAGGTCTTTCCACAAAAAAAACATGTATTTAAATATGAAAATAGTAAAATTTGGTTTAAAATGTCATTTCCAGCGTCAAATGATAGCCAAATTTAGAAATGAGCTTGACCTTGACCTTGACCCTATTTTTTTTTTTTGGACCAAGGATCTCAAATCAAAAGACCCTAGGTCTTTATCATTTATGGTTTACAAGCTACAACTACATTTTTCTTATTAAAAATACAAAAGGGGAAATAACTCCATATGTAGTCTCCGGACCGCTTCGGTCAAAATTATTTTTAAGATACTGAAGATATAACGAGCAAATTGGTGAGATAATTTTGTCGTAATCTTTAACGGTTGCGAAGGAGATTTGTACACAAGAAAAACAGTTTTTGGGGAGATAACTCTTACAATAAAAAGTGTTCGGCTTAACAGGGTCAGTTTCAAAATCGTAATAACTGTTCTATACCAATAGCACAAAATCTAAGCGACATCTTGAGAAACAAAAAAGCACCGTCAGAAAAATGTGGCGGGAGAAGAAAAAAAAAAAAATTAAAAACCAATTGTTCAGAGAACAATTGAAGGTTTTTCCACCCGTAAAGATCTATTTTGATATGAAAATAGTAAAATTCGGTTTAACATTTCATTTCCAACGTCAAATGATAAGTTATTGTACGCTGATTCCAAAAATATATGGTTTCTATACATTTTTTTTTTAAATAAGGGAGAGAATTTTTTACTTCCGGTTTGAAAAATTTTACTTCCAGTATAATTTGAATGTTTACTGGACACTGATTCCAAAAATATATGGTTCTATATACTTTATATCAAATAAGTACAAAAAATAGCTACTTCCGGTTTACACAAGGTCACTTCCGGTTGGCTTTTCCAAGGTCAAATGGCTTGCAACCTTATGCTAAAAGTCCCATGGCTTTGTCATGTATACATATGAGGTAAAAGCAAAGGTCAAAATCTTGAACGTCAAATTTACCTATGGCCTTGAGCTCAATATCAAAGTCATAAACCAAGGACTTCAAATCAAAAGCCCTTGGTCTGAATTATATATGGTTAATGAGTTATATCAAAATACGCGTATTTTAAATACACGAGGGGAGAAAACTCTAATCTAATGTTAGCGTACCCTTTAAACCGAAATGTATGTGTTACGACATGTCACAACTAACAATTAAGTAAATATATGTTGTCGATATCTTATACGGTGTTTGAAAATAGTGAAAATAAGCCAAAATCCAAATTAAGAATATGACCTTGACCTTTGACCTTGACCATTTTTTCTTTTTTTGGACCAAGGACCTCAAATCAAAAGACCCTAGGTCTCTATCACTTATGGTTTACCAGTTACAATTACATTTAAATTATTTTAAATACAGAAGGGGAAATAACTCTCATATGGAGTCTCCAGACCGCTTCGGTCAAAATTATTTTTAAGATCCTAAGGATATAACGAGCAAATTGGTGAAATAATTTTGTCGTAATCTTTAACGGTTGCAAAGGAGATGCGCACACAAGAAAAACAGTGTTTGGGGGAGATAACTCTTACAATAAAAAGAGTACGGCTTAACAGGGTCAGTTTCAAAAGCGCAATAACTGTTTGATATCATATGCAAAAATCTAAGCGACATCTTGCGAAACCACAAAGCACCGTATGTGGCGGAAGAAGAAGAAGAAAAAAAATAATAATAATCAGAAGAAAACCAATAGGCCTTTCCACAGAAAAGTGGAAAGACCTAATTACGATAATCAGAACAAAAGCAAAAAGTATTTCCACGAGAAAATGGAAAAGGCATAATGAACATAGTACAATTACAATCTATGATGTTTAAATAAAAACGAGATGTATGGATTGGTTAAGGACTCGTTTTTATTTAAACATATATATATTTTTTTATGGTACAAAGGGAGATAATCCAGTAAAATATATTTTCAAAATCTTAAACATACATATTTATTACACTTACCAGCTCTTGGTTCATCTGTTGGTGTTGTGAACATATCTCCATTTGTTTTTTAAGTGAAAGAGTTAATAATGCTTTTAGCATATAGAATGTGTGGGCTCTTGTTATACTAGTATAGAATTCTCCTCGAAAATTGCGTGAATTTACAACTTCTCTCAAAGAAACAATAAATTTAAAATATCAATCTCTAGATAATTTTTGAAACGTAAGTGTTACTTTTATGAAAGCATTATTGAATTTAACAAAGTTAGTTAAATTAACAATGAATAATAATACAAGCACAGTATATGATGCCATGAATATTCATTTTCTATGGTAGAAAAGGAGATAATCCAGTAAAAATGCATTTTCAAAAATATTAAAAAAGTTTATGTTTTCGATATTTGAATTTCATGTCTGTGCATATTATGTATATTAGTAAATTACCACATATATCAGGCTTCATTTCTTATAATTACATTTTTATGCTAATAAGACCATTAAAAAAAAAGATTTATCAAGACAACTCTCCATCCAAATAACAATTTTTCATTTTATTTACCTGTGCTCTAGTGTAAAACCATTTTCGTGGAAGCACGTGTCATCACGAACTTAGGACAGGTGCAAACATTTGCAGCGGGATCAAGTTTTCTTTTATTTACCTGTGCTCTTTTTCGTAACATTTAATTTTGATATGAAGGTTAGCTTTTAAATGACGCGCGATTATTGTCAGCCAATCAAACTAACGGATTCTCGTGAAACATACATGTAATGTAATTATACTGCCTTATCACTTACCACATGTACCATATCCTTTTATAATCCATATATCGGTATATTACAGTTTAATATCTAATTGTTGTCAATCACATCAGTAATTTCCAATTCAAATTATAACTCTTATTTTTTAAATCACATTTATAGTTTTCGATGTTAAATCAACACATGGTAGTCTGTGAACCGGATATACAATAATAATTATGTATTACAATGATGCTTTTTGGGTAAAAACAATTGTACTGGCTATTCAAATGTATGTATGTAAAACTATTGGAGTTTAAACTCATTTGATTTTTTCCCTCAAGTGAGGCTGTTAAAATACAGTGTCCCTAAGTATGCGGCCTGGGCTACTTAGGTATTTATATATCAGGAAATGTTTGAATAAAAATATTTGTTATCGTAAAAAAAAAAAAAAAAATGTTTATGCTTTCTTCAAATTAGATATTGATACAATTAAAGTGTTTCGATATTTCCTTTCTTTCCATAAAGTGAAATATAAAACAAAGGATACCAAGGTGTAATAAGAGAATCTTACGACCCCCAAAACTGCGTTTCACTCTATGATTCTGTTGATAAATGTCAAAAATTTCTGACAACAAATAAATACATTCTAAATATCACTCTTCATATACATGTAATTTAAAAGTGTTTTTTTTTTTGGTTTTTAAAGAACATAAATAATTTAATTAGGTGTATATATTAACAAATTACAGTCACCATAAGTATTCAAAAATAATTTGCAGGCCTCGGTGGCCGAGTGGTATAAGTAGTTACTACTGTAATCACTAGCCAGTCAACACTGAGGTTGTGAGTTCAAACCCCGCTCGTGCGGGTGCACTCGATTCCAATCTTAATTGACCAGGATTGTCAGTTTTCCTATCGAAGGTCGGTGGTTTTTTCCGGGCACTCCGGCTTCTTCCACCAATAAAAACTGGCCGCCACGAAATAGCCCAAAAGCGGTGTTTAAAAGTGGCGTTAAAACACCAAAAAATCAAATCAAATAAAATCTATTTGTTGTGACCTTTTACAATAGTGGAAGATCTATGTTTTTCTTAATTTAATTTTAACTGTTTTCTTAGAAAATGTAGATTATATAAAGTTGAGCCCGGAGATCAAAACAACGCAAAAGGATATACCATGGGCATGTTCATAAAGTGTACTTCAAAAATGATTTTAGATATTTTTACTAAGTTTTAATATTTGGGCTATCTTTTTCATTGGATGAACAGCTGGTGGTTACACAAAAATTACACATTTATTTTCAAAAATCTTAAAATGGTATTATTTGACAAAGTCATGATTACCGATTTGACATGAATTCTCATATTTGATTTAAGACATACTAAAACGTTTTTCCAAATTACAAAAAGTCCATAAACTGAAAAGAAACAATGAACAAATGCATGACCTTTTTATAATGTTTCGTAATTTCGTTCGTATTTTAGTCTATACCCCATCTAATTCACCATAGAGATGACCTCTAAAGACTGACAACAGCCTTTCTGGTTATAGATTAGAAAAAAACAATTAAATTGTCATTTTACCTGTTTATGTATGAACTTTTTGTGGAACGAATCAGTAAAAAAATATTGTTTTTTTTCCGGTGGCTTCCTAGCTTGTTTCACTTTTCAATGTTGACATTCTTTTCTTTTTAATAACCGAACATGATTAGCACATGCGTAGCCTATGGTCAAATTAAAGGTTGCATGAATACAGATTCGAATAAGTTGAATTAGTGACTTGCAAGCCGATAATACATTTGCAATGTTCTGAGCTTGTTTTGACAAAAATGAACTAAACTGACAGCTTTTAACGAAATTATATTTCAATATTCCGCCTTATTAATGATTTAACGCAAAACTAGAGGCTCTTGAGAGCATGTGTTGCTCATATATGTCTATATGCATCATCAACAATGCATACTTTTAATATGATAGACTATAATACAATTGATGGCTAAAATCTCTTTGTTGTTGAATTGTATTGCCGATAAATTTTTATGTCTATATTTTCTCTCTATCTTCTATAGTTTTTGCCCAAAACACAAAAAAAGGATAGCAATCATCATTTGAGGACAATAATTTAAATGAGAAGACAAATGACAAAATCATCTATTCTGACCTATTTGGAGTTCTTGTCTTGTTGATCATGTTTGCTTTTTAAAGTTTCTATCTATCAATTGTAGTTTTTAAGATGATAAAAGTCAATAACTTCAATAAGAAGTCGACTGTCGATTTCGGCCATGCTGACTCCAGATCTTGTCTTCTTGATCTGTTTTGCTTCTAAATGTGTAATACCAGCAATTCATGTTACGTCACATCCGGTTTCATGCGAAAAAGGGTCGAAAAAAGTATTTCCTTCAAATTGACAGTTGTAAGAAATAACCCTGCATTTCAAAGGAAAACAGTGATAAAAGCTTGATTGGTTTACTTCCGGTGATGGTTCTTTTCTTAAATGCAATGAAATTTGGTGTCAAATTTTAACTGTGGTATTGGAAAGGATAAAACTTTACTCATGCCTTTGAACTCGTATGAATGGTCATTTTTTAATTAAATGTCATGTTATTTCACTGAAATGTTGCATTTTTCCGAAGTAAATCTGTAAGAAATACACAGTAGTAAGTAAATTTTATGATTTTTAAAACAGTAACAACAAGTTATTCACTAAACGGGAACCGCCATGTCTCTTTCTCTGGAATGCGGCGTAAACTTAAGTTTTACGTAAGGACTTGTGGAAACCTTCATGGAGTCAGTAAGTTTAATAAGGATAGCTGATTCAGCTTCAACACTATATTTATATTTTTATTATCACATGTCTTACATAAATGTGTGATATTTTGCCCACAATTTTAAGTTATTAGCCAAAAAAATCCAAGTTTTGAGGGAATGAGAGGTATAAATACATGAAATAGTCCTAAAAAGACCTTATGGTGAAGACAAAGAGATGCATCAGAGATGTTTATCTACTTAGAGTCATCTGTTGTATCATATTCAACTGTTTTTATGCGAATGAGATACATATTTTGATCTTTTATCGGTACACACTATATGATATCGATGCGGCGTGATTTGGTTTCTTCGAAAGCATTTTACTCAAATCGCTGTATGATGTCGTCTCACATTACACTAATTTTCTCTTAAACTATTGAACTGATTATTACAAAACTTGACAGTAATGCCTGAAACAACCAGTATTTAAAAGAAAAGAATCCCATTCAGTTTATTCAACAAGAAGGTCTTCATAAGGTGAAATACCACTAAATCATGGAACGTCACATCCTGTTTCATACGAAAAAGAATCGAAAAAAAATATTCCCTGAAAATTTACAGTTGTAAGAAACTAACCCTGCATTTCATTGCTGAATTTTTCTTCTGGGTTTTGAACATGTATCTTTGGTGTGTCAAAGCATTATTCTTTTTTAATTTGGTGTTTCAATCAAATTAGCACATATTTTTGAAAAATGCCAAAGACTAATAGGGGAAAATCAATGTTGGTATTACTCCTAAAGTTTCTTTCTGTCTATTATAGCTTTAAAGATAATAGGCTAAAACGTAAATATTTTTTTTTAAATCGTCTTTAAAAGAGTTTGGCTATGTTCACTTATTTGTAGATCTTGTCATGTTGATCTGTTTTGCTTTTTAAGTTTTTATCTATCTATTGTAGTTTTAAAAATAAAAGGCAAAAATGAAAACAAAATGGTAAAAATTATCATTTCAGGGCAATAATTCCTATTAAAAGTCGTCTGACAGTTGTGATGATAATAGACAGTAGATAGATCTCAACAATCTGCAAATGTCTGCTCCGTCAGATTTTCTCTATCTATAGCAGTTTTTAAGATAATAGACAAAACTTGCATTTAATCCCCTTTGTTCTTATTTTAGCCGTATCGGCCATATTGGTTAGAAGGTGGGGTCATCAGAAACATCATAAAAACTAGATACCCGAATGGCGATTGCGGCCAAGTTTGATAAAATATTGCTGAATTGTTTTAGAGGGGAAGATTTTTGCAAAAGATAACGCACGACAACAGACGACTGCCGCAAATTGATGGAAATCTCACACTTGCCTTTTGTTACTTAAAATATTCTTTGAAATGAATTCAGAGACTGTTTTTTTTTATAGTTGTGATGTCTCTTACATTCGATAAAAAGCAGATATTTACACAAAAACTAGACATGATTCTTAGAACGTGAAATGTAGTCGCTTAGGTTTCAATTGTCAGATTGGAATGTACAGTTCAATTAACAGATTTGTTCACCAATGTATCTGCTTTCTTTAAGGTAAACTTTCCAAAAATGCGTCTGATCTGATTTGATGTTAACCATTCTTTTGGTGTAAACATTTTACAGATATCATAAGTTGTTTCTTCTTCAGGCGATCACAAATGCCTGCATGAGGTCTTTTTAGGTTTTTCTCCTTGCTCAAAAATAAAAAAGAAGTTTTACGTCTTTCTTAAGCCTCTTCAAAACACAGCCTTATTTTAGTAAATCTCCATGGTTTTATTAGTTTATTTGACAAATCAAGTTGACTTTTACATGTAAAAGGTATGTCGAAACTTTCTGATAAAGACCTTCAAAAATATATTTCTGTATTTCTGTCAATTCAAAAATTTTTGCAATATGGATAAAACAACATATGTTCAAAGTGCCCCGTAAACTAAATATTTTAACAGGGCTCATTTTAAAAATAGACCAAGAGGTTGTCTGTAAAAAGCTACTGTATATATTTTATCCAAATTCGATAACGATTAAATACGGTATAGCGTTTACAAACCGGACCGATGCTTGGACGGACACTCAAACTAAAAGCATTTATATATCGCCGGCCGCAATGTGCTGCTGAGTGGGATGAAAAGAACAGATATAGGGTAAATTCCAAGTAGACAAAATTTCATCTCAGAATTTGGATTATAATGTATGTGCATTTTTTTTTCAGAATTAAGCAATTACATTGCACATTGGCAAATATTAATCAACAAATTTGTAGTATGTAAATTTAATCAAAATGAAACATTAGAAGGAAAACACTAGTGAAACAGATCATATACACGGCAAACTAACATACTTTAGAAAAATAGAAAATGTTGGATACATATCAATGAGACAACAACCCAACAATAGAAGTATCCGAACTATTTTCCACAAATAAAACAAAAATGAATTAAGGCTTGTTATGAATAGTTGTGACATTGTTACTCAACATAAAGCACAGTGTAGGAAAAGGGGAGGGCGGGGGGCAAAGTGACTGTAAACTAAAATAACTGATTGTCCACATAGACATTGTCGAACAGCGGTGTTTCTTAATGTGTAGTAGACAAATGTGATGAAGATGCTCGCTAATTTTAAGGACAGAATATGTATCGGAAAAAATAATGAAAACAAAAGGCAATCAAAACTATAAATCAAAGAACCATCAGAATCATGGCAAACAAAAAAGACACCAACTAAGCAACGATCCTTTACGGCCCACATAACATTACAAAGAAAATGACATAAAATATTGACCTACACGAATCCCATTAAAACTGGAATACAAATAACAGAAAAACAGAGGTGGTTTTTACTTTGAGAATATTCTCTTCTAATTTATCTGTTCATATTCATATTGTTTCTTACTTCAGAAAATAGGTTTTATGGTGTGCAGTGTTATTGGGGTAGCGGTTTTTGTCCAGATTATGTTTAGTTTATCACTTGGTTTTGGATTATTTGTAAGTAATAATATTATCATGTTGATTCCTTATTATGGTTTCATAACTTAAAGCTGACTATTTATTCAAAACATATAAATTTAGATACAAAACAAATATAAGCGGGCGCTTGTAATACATAACTATGGTCATTATTATCTGTATTACTTAGACAATTTCGAAGGAAATATTCAGTAATACAAATATATAAAGTATTAAGGCACTAAACTAAAGAACACCGTACTATTCGTTTTGTAGTACAGGCAACCATAATTAATAGAACAAATGCCTATCGGTTTGTTTGACAGAAAACTACAGCTTTAATTTTCGCAATTTGGCAAGTTGAACAAATACTTTTTTCATTCGACTTTGATAATAACTGATATAAAAAAAACAAAAACAAACAAAAACAGTATGAATATCGGCGAATATTTTTCCTCGTAGACTTATCATTGCAATCACAAGCTTGTTAGATATACAAATCTATCAAAAAAAAAAAAAAAAAAAAAACACACATTTCCCTTTGTGTTCGTAGAAAGAATCAACAATTTATATCCAATGATCTTTCACGTTAGATACGTAGCCTATATATACTAGAACGCCTCCTAAAACCAGGAAAATTTGAACTCATAGTTGTCAATCCAAGTTTTGACGACACTAACTATTGCCCAGAGCGAAAGTTTAACATGACCCTGTTAATATGCGTCTTTACTTGGATGGCTAGACATGTATCTCGTCCGTTTCAATTTCCTTTAAAAGAAATGCAAGCTTCTGAACTTATAGTCAAAATGGTTTTCTATGATCATATATATATTTCAGCATTTCACGTACTAGTTTATTTTATCCTATTGCATAACCGCACTATCCGTTGCTGAAACAATAGTTGCAATAATTTCAGCTTCGTACTGTTGCTGTTGTTCGCCTTGGAATACATCATGTCATCAGGTATCTATGTAGTTATATTGTTACAATATTACTTTATTGAATTGTTTAGATCCACTCGTCAAATATATTGAAATGTATGACTTTTCTATTGCTCATTCCATATACGAAATTTATAATAGCCATAAGCGATAGGAAATAAAAAAAAAAAAAAAAAATGAAAAGCTCAGCTTGAGAATCGTAGCGTTAGAAACCAAATGAGACCCTCTTCCGGGTGTGGGATTTTCGCGTTAGAGACCAATTGGTGGCCTTCTGCTGTTTTCTGCTCTTTGGTTATTGTCTCTTCGACACATTGCCCGCTCCCCTTCTCTAGTCTCTTAAGTATCATATGAAAATCCCCTTTTTCCTGTCAGGTACGTTTACACAAAAGTACTTTTTTTTGTATGTGTAACCATGACGGCCTTTGAATTGTATCAAGATATTGTACCCCATTTCAGATAAAATTATTAGTATGCAGATTCTAACACAGCTATACTTTTAAGCATTTGGCTGATATTTTTTGCGGACAAATTATTCATTCTATACATTATATATTATGTGCAACTTTCTCATTCCCTAATATTGTAGAAATCCATTTACATTGTTACTGTATCAGTTTTATGTTTTAGGATGGTTATTCAGATTTGATCCCGTTCAGACTGCATTGTTTAAATCGATCAAAATAAAACCAGTTAGCGTTCACATTATCTTTAGTCCTTAATGATCTGTAAATTTCTAATCTGATTCACTGCGTTCATACTACAAGTAAAAATACAATCGATCTGACCTAATGACCGGGGAAATTGTGAACACTGTATAAAAGAGGGACGAACATGTATACATAGAAATATTTGATATATATATATACAATATATGAACATTGTCGGAAAATATCAAATTCATTTGTATGAGCTGCAGAAACAGGACGAAAAGCGAGTCTTGTCGAGCTTTTCTTCTGTTTCGTAGCGAGTACAAATAAATTATATATTTTCCGACAATGCAATTTAAACCCGACACTTGCAACTTTAGTTGTTAAAATCCAAATCATTGTCTCTTTTTTCAAAGAAATCGACATAGTTTAAACGCGGACCGCGAGGAGGACCCCAAAATGTACTGTTTCGCAAAAAGAAATATCCACATTACCGCTTGCTAAACATGGAAGTTGGGTAACAGGAGACTTTATTTGTACAAGTTCAAATAAAGCAAACATTTATTTGTGTACCTGTTATTTGTACAATAGTTGGCTGATTGCAGGATAAAATTAACGTTTTGATACACATGCTTACAAAAAAAAAAATAATGGATGAATTAATTGTTTCACTTGAATTACAAGTTCAAATGTTGATACTGCTGTTCGTATAGTTTTCGTTAATTTTCAGCACTTTTATGTTGTTCATCCATTTTGTAATAAATTGTACGTGTGATTTTCCGCCATACATGCGCACAAATTAATTTCGATTCAATCGTACCAGTTTAGATCGGTCTCTGCGTTCACATATAAAATTAGATCGGTTCACTTTATATCGATTCAAACTAAACTATATCTTTTGGTGTTTTAGTTTAGACCGATAAAAGATCGATCCAAAGCGTTCACATTGGGCTTAAATCGATCTAAAGTTAACCGATCTAGTTAAAAATCGATCTAAATGTACAAGTGTTAACGGGGTCTTATTTTAAACAGAACGTCTGATTGCAACAATGTATGCGTGACAAACACATGTATTGTAAAATAAATTCCTCATCGGCACTTTGCGTGCTACCTAAATTCATAATGTTTATCGGATAGACATTTCGTCTGTATATACATGTACATTTTCTTACAAAAGTTTACAATAATCATCATTTAAATTTTCAACAGATGGTTGTTTTTATGAGTCCCTCACCGGCTGTAATGAATTTAAATGTACCTGAAAAACAAATGCAGGATACAAATATTAGACCATGGATGAATACGACCGAAAAAAAAACAGTACTGCATCCTAGAGCTCAACAGTACATCTTTGCTGGTGGAACAAACCAAGGAGTTGGTTATTCACTCAATCTAAATGTGTCCTACACTTATCTACCACTGTACAAGAAATGACAAATATGAACTCAACTCTCCTCCCAATGTATTTGATGCACTGCTTTTTTTTTATATCGAGGCATATGCAATTTAATTACAAAATTGCATATATTAACTAACAGATAAATATTTAAAGTCTAGAAACAATTGACTGTCTTTCATATCAATACATTTTTCACTTGACGTTTACGGCGCTAATTTACTTGAATAATCAATCAAGCTATTACAAATATTTATGAAAATAATTCATGATTTAGAAATTGCTCTTGCTTTAGTTATAAGTTTTGTTCTTTGGTCGTATAGCGGTAATAGTCTCGTATATCCTTCGTCATGAAAAAAAATATTTCAATGATAGGGTTTGAACATGTAACATGACCGATGGTCTAGAATTTGGTGATGTCACAGTGATGGAAAAAAGTCAACTGTCAATCCGTTCTTGCGTGATGTCTAATCGCTTGATATAACTAATTTTGTAGGAGTAACACGAGGTGTGTCACATGTGGGATAGGATCTTCTTACCCTACCACAGCACCTTAGATTAACCCCGTTTTTTGAAGGGGGTTCGTGTTGCCTAGTCTGTAGGTACTATATTATGTTTAGTGTACTATCGTTTGTCTTTTGGTCCTTTTCGTTTTTTTTTTGCTATGGCGTTCGATTTATGAGTTTGAATTTCCCTTTGTTATTTTTCGCCCCCCTTGTAGACGCTCAACCTTAAAAAAACAAAAATAATGAATATTACCGTATCTAAGGGTTAAATAAGGTCAATCATTGTCATTTATTATGTAAAATTATGTGAATAAAACAAGGTATTTCATTACAGTTTTTAATTGTATATCGTACTAGTACGAGTGTCTTGTAAAAGAATTAGGAATAAATGAGCACTCAGGTAATCCCACAAAAACATATCATTTGACAAGGATGAGATTTTGGCGAATCATAAGTCCTTCATGGATTCAAAGAACTTTACATTGAAAAACAAATGGGAGGACTTACCTTGTTTGTATTGGATACCTAAGCTTGACATAACAAACAACGGTACATTGCTGACTCATCTGCATGTTCGACTGAAGTATTGTCCATTAGATTGGCAAAAATTCTGTCTGCAGTGAAAGAGGGTCTTCAGAAGCACGGTGAAACTGTTTACTCACGTAGTGGTATTAACCATATGTGGATTCTAATAAACTCTAAAGAACTTCTGGATAATTTTAAATCTCGATCTTTTTCTGAAATTAGTTCTATCAAAACTTTTGATTGTTCAACCCTGTATACCACCAATCGTCTAAAAGAAATAATCCACAATGCTTTTCAACATAAAAATGGTAGCATACGCTATAAATGTATTACTTTGGGATAACATACGGCTTATTTTGTTAATGGGGAACAAAAAGTTAAAAACATGCTACACAGAGGAACAAGTGATCAGTCTGCCATAGTTTCTTATTGACAACATATTTGTTAAATTTGGAGGTAGACTTTTTCAACAAATTGTCGGCATTCCTATGGGAACGATGTGTGTGCCTCTCCTTGCCAACCTCTTTTTATTTTCATATGAGTCGGAGTTCCTTCAGACACTTGCCAAAAACAAGAAGATCAAAGAAGCCAGGTCATTTAATTTCACATTCAGATATATTGATGATGTTCTTTCCATTAACAATCCAAACTGTTCTGATTGGGTTCCATTAATATATCCCCCAGAACTAGAAATTAAAGAAATAACAAACACGGCTTCCTCCGCCTCATTTTTAGACTTATACCTCGAATTTGACATACGCGGTCATCTCAGTACCAGAATCTATGACAAACGAGACGATTTTAATTTTGAAATTATCAATTTCCCCCACCTTAGTAGCAATATACCAACTTCACCTGCATATGGGATATATATTTCAATACTTATTCGCTATTCAAGAGCTTGCAGATGCTTTACTCAGACTTTGTAAAACGCCACCAGTGTCTGAGTAGAAAGTTGATGCACCAGGGGTATGTCAAAGAACGTCTCGTCCTTTTTCTAAAAAAGTTCATCGGAAGGTACCAAGACCTTGTTGATAAATATTCCGTATCAACTTCACAAATAATACACGATGGTCTTGAAGTATAGATTCTGGGTACTCTTGTTGTTGATCATCTTAATAACGTGTTCTAGTATTCTTTTATTTGTTTATTATGAATATTACTTTTACTTTTTAGTCTGTTTTTGGTGATATTCCTTTGACATGTACTGACATCCCGTTATTGTGCTATGGTAAATTTTTGTATTCTTGTTTTTCATTTTTGCTAATGTGCTTTGTGTATATGCATTTTTGTGTTTCTTTGTTACATATGACGTGGCTCTGTACTTATACATCCCGTCATTGTGTTATTGTGCTATGGTAAATTCTCGTATTCTTGCCTTACATTTTTACTAATGTGCTTTGTCTATATGCCTTTTTGTGTTTCTTTAGTACATATTTATTTGTTTTTATAGTGATTAAGATTATAACACAATGTTGACTGCTGTACCCCAATTTTTGACGTTTTTACCTATTATGTCTGTTTGTTTTGTTCACACATCGTTGTCAATATAATGGAATTTAAAGAGACTATCATATAAGTGAGAGGTTTAGCTAGCTATAAAACCAGGTTTAATCCACCATTTTCTACATACGAAAATGCCTGTACCAAGTCAGGAATATTACAGTTGTTATCCATTCGTTTGATGTGTTTGAGCTTTTGATTTTGCCATTTGATTAGGGACTTTCCGTTTTGAATTTTCCTCGTCGTTTGGTATTTTTGTGATTTTACTTTTTAGCTGTTAAATAAAAAAAAGTATTTGTAAAAAAATTCACATATAATAATTGTAAACTTTTGATGCTTCTGTAATCGACGTTAGGCATCTTGTAAGCCTTATAATAATGAGTGAGTATAGTAGTGCATCAATTAAGATCATGAAAAAGACCAGAAATGAAAGTGCTGTTCTTTTGATAAATTTACTATTTCTTCTCATTTAATGACATACTTTATATAACAGGTGCATCCTTTCCATGTCCTTTCTTTTCCATGAAAACAAGTTTCCCAGGCACAGTGAGACCCGTTCCATACTTCCATGTAAAAACAGAAGAAAGATCCTTACTTTATGCAAATGACACTTTTTTCTTTTCAACCAGAAAAGAATATTTTTTTTTTCAATTGAACCATGATTAAAATCGACTGGTCTTCCATTGATAGTGTAAACGCTGAATATAGTTATATTGATGAATTATTATATGGTCACAATATGTAGATACTTTGTGGCTTGTTATGTATTATTTACATTATATAATTGTATATGTTGCACTTGGATTAGGCATAACATTAATTGTGAATTCTGCTATTCAGGGGCGGATCCAGGATTTTGGAAAGGGGGGGCGTAGTACAAAAGGTTGCCGAGCGGAGCGAGGCGAAAATTTTTTGGACCTTTTTTTGGGTAAAAAACATAGAATAAGTGTAAAATGCATTTTATAGTTAAAGTGTAGGGGTTGGACATTTTTGGTGCCGTATTCTCTCCATTAATTGTCTATTATGAAAGGATTGGATGGATCCAAAGCTATATACTAATTAATATATTTGATGTGGGATTTGTCAGTAAAAAATGGACATGGAAAATTCTTGTTTGTTGTATGGTTAATTAGCATAACCTCACAGATTTCTTGTTGTAAACAAAATATACGGCTTTTCAATGAAATTTACAATACGACCGACACGAAGAAAGACAAACAAGCAATTTTCATCCAAATGTTTGGTTGAAATGTTTCACCCAACAAGGGAAGTGAGGGGTTCCAAATCAACCAAAGGCTACGAATGAGTCGGAAATGACAATGAAGTTGTGAATGACGGTCGACACATAGAGACATATAGGCCACACCCAGCAGGCAGGTTGCAGTCGGGCCTTGAAAAAAGTATTCAGTATATCAGTTCGGCGAAACAGTCATTCCGGTCAGATATAGGATTCACATGCAACCCCCTCCAAAAAAAAATTACGCCCGTTTTTTATTCATCGTGTTCATTTATGATGCTAAATAATTCTGTTGAAAATATTTTTTTCTAATAGCAAAAAAGTGGACAAGATTATTGTTTTCAATCCAGATACGGCCAGAATTTTTGTTTAAGGCAAAAATCAGGGTCAGAATTTTTTCTCTAAAATATCTCAGACTGCCCCCTCAGATCAAATGGTCCGTACCTTAGACTTTAAATCTATATCTAGAACTTACTGACTGGGGATCAATAGTTCAGCAATGTTATTAATGGGCTGGGGCGTGTGGGGTTAAACAATGTTTTCGGAGGTAAATAATACTGCTGTGGAACTTTTTTTTTCATGAGAGTGTAATAGAGTATTACTTTCTGTTGGGTGAATTGTGAAATAGAAGTCAATACGTTCTTGCTCAATACTTTGTCGCTTTGAAGGCGTCATGCTTGTCTTCCTCAGCCTAAGCAATGTGTTACTGTAATTTGAATTTCAAAATGACTGAGTGACGTTTTTTTCGACGAACTGGTCAACTCCACCGTAGAGAATCACATGCCTTTGACATAATCAATAATATATTACAGTAAATACGAGCGAAAAATATCTTTATAAGTAAAGAATTGTCGCATAAAAATTAAATACACGGGAAATGGCAAAGTTCACGAAGTCTAGTCTGATTAATCATTTTACAAAAAAAAAAAAAAAAAAGTGCAAGCAAAGGGGGGCGTATGCCCTACGCCCCTCTGGATCCGCCACTGCTATTAATTGTTGATTTGAATATAACTGTAAACACCATTTTGTCTACTTATTCCACTCTTTATTGCCAATTTCCTTCATCTCGGGTCAAAAAGTCATTTCTAATGCAACATCGTTTGTAACGTTCATTTTGATCGGAAAACGTCACCAACTTTCATGGTATCAATTCACAATTGTTGCTAATAAAACGTACGCGGAAGCACAGACGACGTATGACAGATTGTAAATGTATGATTTGACGTTTTTTTCTGTCAGTTCTGGTAGTATGGAGATAATAATATTGCATTTTAAGCTCTGACGGCATCAATTGCTGATTTGATGGTCGCAAATACCCGTTTACTGGCTTCGCTAACGCATCGCCAATAAACTGAATTTGCAACTATCCAATCACCAATTGATGCCGAAAGGTTTTGAACACAGAAAATAAGGTACATTTCAGTTTGTTTTTGTAACACCTGTAATTCATGCATGTCAAAAAATATAGACATATGGATGCCAATTCCAATGTCGAAAGGTAGAAAGTCAGTTTTTCTCTCCATACACTCGTCTACAATAAAAACTAATCACTATGAAATAACAGTGATGTAAGAGGAATTGAATAAGAACACTCATGAGAATTAGGGGTTAGAGGACCATATTTTGACTTTAAATAAGAAAATAATAAAATTGTAAGAGGATAGGTGCCTCGTGCGACCAGACTAAATCCGCACCTGCCATAAACGCCAAATTGTGTGATTATATCATATTCTTATCTTTTTCGCAGTAATATTCTAATTGTATCGGGTCTAGCGAATGATAGTTAATATTACTTTTTTATCTTGAAATTTTCAACGGAATTTAACCTCGTCTTTATGGGTCATTGATCTACATTTAATATTCGAACTAAGGCCAGCTTTTCAAGTATTTGTAATTATACGTCAACTGCTTTGTTGTAAAGAATCATTGCAGGTATGAATAAAAAGTGATGTGGCGTGTATGTAAATGAAAAAACAACGTAACCTAAACAAAATTGTCGTAACGTCGGACCTTGCTGTAAAACGTTGTAAAGGAATCTAAACAGAAATAGAATAAAGATGAGCACGGTGAATTGTAAAAATTTATACTGCAGCGAATCTAAACGGGAATATTTTTCATTCATTAGTTATTTCACCGTAATTTGTTTTAAATGCCTTACAGTATGCCGCTGTGTTATCTTAAAGAGATGGACGAAAGATACCAGAAGGACATTTAAACTCATAGATTGAAAATAAACTTACAACGCCATGGCTAAAAATAAAATAAAAAGACAAACAGACAAATAATAGTACAGAAGACACAACATAGAAAACTAAAGACTAAGCAACACGAACGCCACCAAAAACTGGGGGTGATCCCAGGTGCTCCGGAAGGGTAAGCAGACCCTGCTCCACATGTGGCACCCGTCGTGTTGCTTATGTTATTACAAATCCGGTAAATAGTCTACTTCGGTAGGTCACATTCGTGAAAAGGGAAAGGTATTGTAGTTACGACATAAGGAACATATCCGATATCATCTGTGAAACGGTTATTCCATAACGGTCAACCAACTCGTGATGGCGTCCGTAAAATTTACGAAGGGATGATTTCAACTTCACCATTTGGAACTCTTGGTTTAATAGCTTCCTTGTGAGCAGCAATCCTCTATCAAGGAAATCATGATAGGAAATACAAGCTCGGGAATATCGTATTAATTGGAAGATATATACTCCGTATGCAGGCGCTGCTGGTACGGTGCCTTTTTAGTGCAGGATAGCATGCTCTTGATAAAACTTAAAATATCAAAAGTATGCATGGATGTCAAGAGTTCATTACAGACCTATTTGAAATTCTTTCTTTTCGCTTCATATAAGTAATAAATCAAATATGCTCGTGCAGGTAGTTCCTCAAGCCTTTAGATAAAGAATGAGTAAGTAAATCCAATTAAGAGTTGGGCATGACAATTATGTACAAATTAACATAGTAAACTTGAGCTCTGTAGAGCTCTTAATCGACTTGATATTTACAAAAAAATATTACATTTATAGCATATTTGACTGAATACACAGCACACATATCCTCTTCATTCTAAAATGCCTGCTCTTCAAAAGCTGGATACCACTTTCAACTAGAAATGTTTTTTTTTTTTTTTTCATTCACACTTATGTTTTTCATTTTACGACGATATATGTTGCAATCCAAATGTTGTAATTTTTTTCTTTCTTTAATGAAATTGATTATGTATTTTGTAGTGATGTTCTGCCTTGCTTATCAATGCCTTTGTTCTTGTTTGGTGTTTTAAATGCGTTTTTTAGCCCCTAGTATAGTAGACATTTACTATCATTCTTAAATATAGTGTTGTATATATGTCGATTACTGTCAGATGATCAGAGAACCTAATGTCTGTTTTTATTGTAGAGATATACACACGATTTATTTCTTCGCATCTTATTCAAATATAAAAATACATATACAAATGTATGCTCGACGATGCATAAGAATCGCAGTAAAAAGTCTCTAAAACCAAGCATGGATGATTCCGTGAAGATTACATTTAACATGACATAAAAACCACAATGGTCATACAACATGGATGAACTGATACAATTTGTAAAGAAAACAACCGGAATAACCATTGATCAGACAACCAGACAATGCTTCCATATGGTGTCTGGAAATCCCAAATGTAACCGCAGTGAAAATAGAACTATTGAATAAATGGCATATATGAATAAAGATGTGTTATATCAAGGGAATACTTCTACTACTACTACAACTACTACTACTACTAGACATTTGCGGAAACTGTCATACACCTACGATTAGGATTACAATTAAACGTATAGGTAGCATTTTAATCTTGGGTCGTTTCAAAGTTGAAATATAAATCGTCGATTCAAAACAAAGACTAACTCCTCTGAGGTTTATTTTTCTATAGAAAACTGTTGAAAACGGGATTTTAAAGAAATATCTGTAAAAATGGAATCAGGACAACTCGGACCACTTTTAAAGACAGTAATGAAAATATAAAGCAGATATGTATGCGTCTTTACATATACAGGCCCATGTTGTAATAAGTGATCCTAGAAATCTTTTAAGATGGTTGAAATGCCTTTTTCCGTCAGTCACCAAATGGTAATTTTAGACTATCGTGAGCGTCAACTTGAATCAATTTAGATTGTGGTTTGCCAAATTATCCTTATCTGTCTCAATCATTTAAACATTACCGTTATACTTGGAATTCATATGTATACCATGATTCGTAAATCAGTTGATTTTTTTATCGTCATGGAGAAATGAATACTATTTTCTTGGTGGAGTTTTTGTTGTTTTGTTTTTTGTATTTTCGTCGTTTTCTTTTGACCATGGTGGAGTCTTTTCTTCGACAAATGGGTTCTTAATGCACCTTAGCATCGTTTCTTCGGTTAAAAAAAAACCAATAAAATAAGTTGAATTAAAAATATACATGCATTCCATTTTAAATTAAATAAAGCATTCAAAATATACAACGTTTACATTTTAAATTAAACGAAGCATTTAAAAAGTATAACTTAATAATTTCGTTTAGTTATTCTTAAAGCAATCAGATTGGCTTTTAAAGTACACGGATGTCTATGAACCCAATTTTAGATTTAATCTGAATGAGATTTAATGCGAGTCAAACGATTTATTTAAACGATGATTTTGTTTTTCATATTTCTTTAGCCATACAGTATTCGTATGTTATCAAATAAAATTATCAATCAGGTTGTCTTTTAAAGTACACGGATGTATGGGAACCCAATTTTACAGTTAATGCAAGTGAAATGATTTTTTAAACGATGATTTTTTTTTTATTTCTTCAGAAATAAAGTTGATATATGTTATCGAATGAAATTATATTACACCATTATTGGTTTAAACGATCTTTGCGTGTATTAATATTTGAATGCACACGAATATTAATTGGATCAGAATACTAATTAAACACATGACACATCATTTATAACGAGATATTTTCATATTTTATCAGGAATAAATTATTATACAATTATGTACTTTTGTTGAGGTAGATACAATGATTATCAACCCAAGAAATCTGATATTCACCGAGATAAACGGACGAGGGTGAATATCATATCTCTTGGGTTGATAAATCATTTTGTCGACTGAAATAAAAAGTCAACAATTGTTTTATTATATGACTTTTTATCCTTCTCCAATTTTCTATTATTTGCTCAAGATACTTTTAAAACTGCCCCCCGATTTTACACTAACTATATCATCTGCAGTTTCTTATTTTCATAAGTTAAATGTTTCAATAACATTTATTGAAAAAAAAGGCACCGAAAACAAGAAAAAGAGAAAACATACACAGACCACAGAACCTCTCATGATTTTCCCCCCTGTTAATATAATGTTTTATCAAAGAGGATTTCATATGCTTTTAGCCAATGAGAAAACAAAAAACTTATATCATATATTAAAAGCTGATATCTTAAAAAAAAATACCAACGATATTTACTACATGTATCATTAACATCAAAAACAGTAGAAAAATACAGTTTACATTATTTGGCAAAATGTACACGTTATTGATAAAAAAAAAAAAAAAAACACACTAAGTCTATTTAATTCCGTTAGGGAGCATTTACGAAAACAAAAATGTAATCGTATAAAAAATGAACGACTCCCAATTACTATATACCGCCCGCTTTTGTAAAGCAAGTGGAACTATTAATACGGAAAAATGATACATGTACATATGTATTTTGTGCAATTACTTTATTTCCCCCCGTTATGAAGAACAACCATGGCAGCATATCCTGCTGATGTAGACTCGACCTAATACAGTGGCGGATCCAGAAATTATTATAAGGGCCGGCGGCACTAACTGCCTACTAGGAGCCTGCTACAGTCATTCTCTAAGTAACTAACCAAACTTTTCCCACAAAAAGGGGCCCCGGACCCCCTGCCCCTCATAAATTAGCCTGTCAGATATTATGGTACACATTTCATTCGTCATCTGATTCTTACCCTGACAGTCCTAGATTGACCACCGACAAACCAACCTTTTACAATCAGGGAAATATTATAGGCAATGATGTACACCTCTGGAATGGGAGAGATGTGTATTGTGTTTGCAAGCAAAAGATATCCCTTTACAGGTGAAACTCCTGGAACGATACTTCAAATTATAGACGATGTAAATGGTCTCTTCAGACAGAAAACAGGTCGGGATCATAAGGTTTCCCCGGGAAACATAATTCTTCTTTTATGTTATGGTTACAATCGAACCTGTCTTATCATATGATATCTGACATAGATGACATCAGTGTTTCGATTAGCAAAGATGAAACACATACAGGTATACCTATTTTCAAGAAACATAATAAATGTCTTATTTATTGGCCTTCTTTGGATGATTGACATGCAGAGCTTACAAGTTGGGTGGCCAAAACTTCCGTTTGCAGTTGGGTTATCGACGGAAAGTTTGTGGCAAAACGGAACCACAGGAACAGTATTTCGCAGGACAAGAACATTGTCACTGTATTCACACTCAAGTTGTAATATATATTGAACGAAGACAGGATCTGTTATGTTGAGTACGGATTTCCTTGGCATCAGCAATACATGCATATATTGATGAGAAATGTAAGACAATAATTTCCTTTCCTGACTGAGTTGCTTGTGATGCGCGACAAAATATGTCCGAACTGAAATCCAGTATGGACACCTTAATAAGACAAACCCCAGAAATATGCAGACCAGGAAGTGTAGAAAATTAAATAGATACATTACACACTATAAGAGTAAAGGTTGACCACGCCATCAGAAAATGAAAAAAAAAAAAAAACAAACAAAAAACACAAAGTTATGAGAACTCTTTGACGATTCCCATATGTTGTGAACATAAGTTTCTGCATCTGTGTGGCTTCGAAAAGGCTTATTTATATGATAACAAATATATCTTTCATTTAACTGTGTGTCTCAATTGGATTTATGTTTTTATTTTGAGAAGACCCTTTATTTGTCGTCAACTTTTATTGTAAGTCTAAGTGTAATCCTAGATATAGACCTAGTTTCCGTAAATGTCGTCGTCTACTACTACTACTACTACTACTACTACTACTACTACTACTACTACTACTACTACCCTACCTACTTCTACTACTACTACTAACAACAACAGCAAAAATAACAACAACTACTATTACTACTACTAATACTACTACTACAATAGCTACTACGTCTACTACTACTACGACGACGACGACTACGACGACTACTACGTCTACTACGTCTACTACAACGACTACTACGACGACTACTACGATGACTACGACGACTACGACGATAAAGCGACGACAACAACGATGACGACGACGACGACGACAACGACGACTACTATTACTACCACTACTACTACTACTGCATATTTCGTATACGTAGCTTAATACATGAAGATGCACCTCTATAATTAAAAAAAACTTGAGACTTAAGCTAGGCAGATCAATACCAATTTGGTTTGTTGTTTCCTTGTTAAGAATATATGCATGTATTAAACTAAATACACATTTTGAAATTTGACCGCAATGCATCGTATAATGGTATGACGTTGTCGTTGTCCGAAGACATTTGGTTTTCAGTCAGTAACTTGAATATTACTGTATGGATATCTATGAACTTGTACCACAATGTTCCATACCACAGAAGGGTTGATCTTGGGGGGTAATTTTCTTTTTGTTTAGGAAGTGTTGGCCAAAAAGGGTAAACACATTTTTCTTGTTTCAGGACAAAATCGTGTGTGTAATTGTATGGATCTCTATGAAATTGTACCACAAGGTTCATTACCGCAACAGAACGGTTGGAATGATTTTTTGGGGTTATGGCCAAAACTGTTTCGGAATTAGGGGCCAATAAGGGTAGAAAAGAAAAACTAGGATTTTCTGGTTTCTGGGCAATAACAGCTTGAGTCCATGGATCTCCATGAAATTGTACCGAGAGATTCCATACCAGAAAAGGAAGGTTGGGATTGATTTCAGCGATTTTAAGCCATAGTCGTTTCAGAAAAAGGAGCTTTTACAATAGTTTTCTAATACTTTCTATTGAATTAATTGCTTATTTCTTGACCATTTGCAATGGACTTTAATTCAAAGTCTTGCATTCTGTGGGTTCTTCAGTATGCAATATTCTTCAAACTTACTGTCACGAAATATATGTTCTTTCATAATATAAATTCCAAATGGAAGAAATATTCTGTAATATTAGTTCCACTGGAACAAATGTAACGGTATTTGTTCCTAACGGAATAAAGGGTATAGAATATTTATACCAGGTACAGATATTATGGCAGGGGAACTTCTGTTAGGCGGAACAACTGAGTGTGTATTTAGATTTTTGATTTTGACCCCTTATAAATAGGTCCACATTGATGTCCACAGGGTCCAAAACTAAACTTTGTATGATTCCATAAAAAGATTAATTCTTTGGGTTCTTTGATATGCAAAAACTAACCGGAATTAAGAAATTTTTCATTATGGGCCCCGTTTTGAAATTGTTCTACATTGGTGTCCAAAGGGTCAGAAATTAACCTTTGTTTATACTTGTGTTGCACTCAAATGGGTAAGCAATTAATGTGTTATGGCACAGCTGTGACCACTGAATACGATCTATTAGCATATATGTATTTTATAACATGAATGATAGTTTAAAAAAACGTTTCTCAAAAATATAGAATAAAAAGATAAATGGAGCTATATTTTCTCCTGTTTACTATCAATACTGCTTCTGATTCGAAGGCGAGTTCAAGATGGTGTAAAACATTTGAATATCTCCTTCAAAATCAGTTCTTACTTTGATTTAATTTTCAATAACTTTATTCATGAAGAAAACATAAATCGCTGTCAAATTATTATGTAATACAAATGAAACGAGAAAATTAACGCCCTGCTTAATGTACATCAAATTACCTTGATTTGTCATCTCCGTCGATTTATGATATTTGAACATCGATAAACTACTATTGCCTTAATTTATAGATATGTATTTTTCAATGAGATTACATTAAACGTTTCAGAGTGACATTTAAACATATATTTCTCCTTTTTTAAGCTGTAGAGTAGCAATTTCATTTAAAACAATAATATACGCTTACGTTTTTTTTAAGTAGGTAGACAAAATGATGATGACTATTATACAGAATTACAAAAATTGAAACCAAACAACTCGAGATTGTCATAGAAAATATTTATATAAATATTGAACAACATTTCGGTGTAAAGCAAAACATAGTTGGGATTAGCTGTATTTTTAAATTTAAATTTTTAAATAATATCTGAAAATAAAGAATAAAATATAGAATATAGAATATAATACACTAACGTCGGATACGTTACTTATGTTAACCACGATTACACACATTGAGCTGGAATTGTTCAAGCATGCGTTTCATAATTAATATTTTAATGAAATTTATTGAAGTGCAATACTCTAAAATAAAGTCAGGATTCACTAATATTTTGATTTTCAATGAGTATGCTATCATCAAATTGTCAACGTGGATCATCGATATTTGCAAGACAAGGATGCTGCAATGTTATGAAAAAGTAATGTGAAATAAATCGTGGAAAAAAAGATTTTGCGATGAAGTTTTTTTCTTTTAATGTTAAGATGAAATGTGAAAAAAAGTAATGTGACCCTTACGATCGCAGGAAACACATGTGAAAGTGATTAAATACTATAGACTCCGTGAAAGTTAATGATCGTTGCCTAAGTATTCACAGATGATTTTCACGGTCTGTTTTTTTCAACTAGTAATATCTTCAGTTTTATGCTAGATACACAACTGATTTAGGATCATTCTTTTACACATCGTTTATTTTTTTTAATCATCTAATCATGAACCAATCAGTGGTGCATTTAGCAATAACAGAAGATGTTAACACGAGCGATCATGTGAAATCCAAAGTTAATTCAATGGAGGTGGTGGCAATTAACAGACACATGCACACCCTCACAAACAGCTTTGTTTAAATACTAGTAGTAAGACATACAATAAACAGCAAACCAACAAATAGATGATCATCAACATCAATGCAAAAAAAGTTAAATATGAACATTACAAAGTTCAAACTGTATAACAAGCAATAAATGGTAAAAAAACCAAAAAAAAAAAAAAAAAAAAAAACCCCAAAAAACAAACAAGTTACACTCAAAGAAAAACAGACAATCTAAGTTTTTCGGAAAAATTAAGCGGTATCTGTCTCTGACTAAGTTGTATATAATAGACCAAGGCAAAAATCTAGAATAGGAGACTAAGAATGTGTCTGCTGATTAGAGGCACTTGGGTGCACCCCACTCCTAAATCCATCCTTGTGCTCTAATTATAGATTAACCTATTAAAGATACGGTTTTGTTCATTTACATACATATTTTAACACCTAAATATATATCAAGAAAATAAATCTACAATTTTTCACTATGAAAAAGATATATATTCTGAAATTACAATGACTATAAACATGCTTGGAAGATCGATGATTATTGGTCGCTTAAGGTTAAACAGTAAAAACAGTTCCATTTTTGTATTTTTGAAGTTGCAAAATTTTGAATTTTGCAAGGATTTGTGTTTTATTATATTCTATTTTTTGTGTGAGCAGGACAGAGTAATCTTTGTTTTCCTTGGTATTTTCTTAGGAGTAACAATCTTATATTTTAATGAGTATTTTTAATTTTCTGCCAAGCCTAAATTTAGGAAACTTTGTAGAGTTATCTACTTCGTCTTGGTGGTATTATTGGTTTACCTTATGTACGTACTGACAATCCTTTATCTCACAAAACAAATAAAATTTATCACATGTCGTTGCATGCAGTGTAATGGCTCTTAATTGTAAAATATCAAGACAAAACGCCATCGAAGTTCCATGGCGCTTCGATTAAGATTACATTAAAACACCAAAATAAAGGATCCTTAAATCGAGTCTTGTGTATAATTCGTCAAGCGACGTGCCTTTCATCAAACTGTAGAACAGCTCTATCTTGACGAAGGGTACGAACGAACGCAGAGAGAGCACGTATTACATTCTCACGATAACAAGTCTATGTATTATCCGATAAAACTGCATTCTCTTCAAAATCAAAGGTATCTTTAAAGAATTTGGCATTTCGCAAATAGAACGCCACTTTAATATTTGAAAATAAAGAAAAGATTAGAAAATACACTTACGTCCAATACGTTGCTGAGGTTAACCTTGATTACAAACGGGAATGTTCATGTATGTTTTCTTAAATCTTTAAACCATCAACATTTTGATGAACTTCAGGAGGGTATGAACAAACAGACACGTGCGGAAAGTAAGATCCCATAGGTAAGCTTACAGACTCGAGAGCATGTACTGAACAGAAGACGACAAGCAGTATTACACTTAGCAGAAAGATAATCTCTAAACAAAAGTAATAAACCAGACCCATGAGTTATGTATTTTTGGTTTATATCTTTTTTGGGGAGGGGGGAAGCAGTATATGTGCCTTGGTATTTTCTTATGTTGAATAAAGCAAAGATGTAGTTTTTTTATAAAGTCCTTTTATGGGGGGATTCAAGGTGATCGATCACAATCTTTTTTAACGGTATTTTGTCTTTTGTCTTCTTCAGCCGATGCCTTTGTTTAGCAAATTTTGTTATATCATTCCCCTGGCTGTAGTATATTTTTGCCTCGTATATATTCCAAGAAAATTCAAGTTTAACCTGTGTCATTGAATGCAGTGTCATAGTTATAATTGTCATATTTTGAAAAGAGTCAAAATAGGGGATCCCTCAAACTGGTTTTACGTATGATTCGTCAACCGTACATACCTTTCGTCAAATTGTAAGAAAACTCTTTAAGACAGACAAATCAAAATACCCCCAAAAAAAACAACAAAAAAACGGTAAAATCAGATCCAAAAGGATAAAAACTAGATGCGTCGACTGGGTATAAGGGTCTCCTTCTTTATATGCACCCACAAAAGCGACACCACACTCGGTCAGTATGTCATAATGGGGAATAGGACATTTTGAAGATCAAATCATTAAAGAAACTGCTCCACAGTAACAAGCTTTCGTGTTTCCTTAAAAACTGTAATAAGATGAATGTATACCAATAAATAAAATAAAGTTTCAATAGACAATAAATTTACCTAGTTTGCATATGATAAACTACCATTATTTACTGTGTCTCAGTATAATATATTTGTCAATGTGTTATAAATTCAATTTACATATATTTATTCTTATTAAAGAATTGAAATAGTACTTTAATGTTTATTTTTGGTGGTCATTCCGCTATAAAGAAGTCTGATAGCTGTAGATCATTACGGTAAGTGATATACATGTAGAAGACGTCATACTGTAAGTACAGATTTCTGTTCCCTATACTGAAATAAAAGTAATATCTACATATTTGTAAGGAATCAATTATTTGATAAGACAAAAGACACTTCTTCTATAGCATTGACAATTCCTGTTAACCTTTTTATATAGGAGAGTCTGGATGGGGTTTACAGAAAAGAGAATAATTGCCAAAAATATAATGAATAGAGTTGTAAATTAAGCGTATTTCGAGGTTTTTCTTGTCGTATAACACACCGTGGGTTATCAGGACTGCAAAAATAGCTAGACAGTCATGACACCCCAAGGTGTTCATACGACAAGAAAAACCTTATGTATTATCTGACCTTTTATCGTGAAAATTATTATTTTATTCAAAGATTTGCGGCAAAATCGCATCTCATTTTAATGATCGCAATAAAGTGGCATATTTTGTTTCATACGTTTATGTATAACAACGCCCAACGGCTAAATTATAAAACTCACTATAAAAGCTGGTACTTACTGTCCAGTTAACTAAAAATTTGACTAGAATTGCACGTTCCAAGAGTTAAAAAAAAAAAAAAAAATACAAATCAATTATTAATTATTTATATCAACCTAACAAAAAGGGTGTTTTTCTTTTATACGACCGCAAAATTTTCGCATTTGTACTATGTTATGGCAATGTCTGCGTCGTCGCCCGAAGACATTTTGTTTTTTTAGACAATAACTTGAGTAGACGTGTATGTACATCTATGACAGATCTATGAAATGTTAGCAGAATGTGCCATACCACAATAAGGTTGGAATTGGTTTTGCGGGTAATTGTCATAGCAAATGAGTAATTAATGATAGAAAAGGGGCAAACAAAAGCACTTTTCTCTTTCAGAACAATAACTCGTGTATAAGTGTATGGTTCTCTATGAAATTTTACCACATGGTTTCTTACCTTAAAAGGAAGGTTAGGATCAATTTTGATGGCCAAACTCGTCTTGGATGTAAAGGTAAAAAAACTAGGATTTTCTGGTTTCTGGTCAATAACTTGAGCACAAGTCTATGAATTGCTACTTAATTGTGCCACAAAGTTTTAGACCATCAATGGATGGATAGGATTTATTTTGGGTTTATGAACATAACGGTTTAGGGAAAAGGGGCCGAAAACAATACTTTTGTGATACATTTTATGAATAGCTTATTTCTTTACTATTTTTGATTGGGTTTAATTCAAAGACTTGCATTTTTTTCTGTTTTTTTTTTTTTTTAATGTGATAAATCCAGAATTTAGAACAATAAATTAAATTAAGATGTTTATTTTTGGGCTAAATTTTCATGTTGGTCTAAATTGGGGTCCAAGATAAACTTTTGTTTGATTTCAACAATGATTGAATACATTGGGTTCTCCTAGAAGCTGAATCTAAGCTTGTAGTTAGTTAGATTTTAGATTGTGGGACCCGTTATGAAATCGATCTACAGGGTTAATTTAAAATTAAACGTTGTTTGATTTCATTAGAATTTGAATTCGTGGGTTTCTTTGATAGGTTGATTCCAACCATGTATTTGGATTTTGGAGACTGGACCATAATTGGTAAATCTCCAATTTAATATCAATTAAGTACTAAGACCACATTCATTCTGTGTCAGAAACTATGCTACATAAAATATTTAATCAGAGCCGTATTACACAATTGATATAAATTAAAAGTCATAAGTAAAAAATAGATATAGCATTATATAAATATCTTATTTAAGAGAAGAAATATAGCTTGAGATTTAAAGTTCATTATTAGCTTAAAAAATTGTTAAGTTGAGCTGTAAATCTGGCATCGCATGCTGATAAAGGGAGAGATAATATTACTTCACAAACAGATGTTATAAACAAAATATCGAGTTTGTTAATATGGAGATATTATTATGCAAAAAAAATACCTCAAAATTAAAGAATATAGAAATAAAGAAAACCCATTTAGACCCTTATATCTTTTAAAATAATTGGAAAGACGAACTGGGAAGTTGAATTCCATATAGAAACATAGAAACACATTCAAAATATAAAAGAGCGGCATACTAAAAAATGCATTTTTAACGATCTTTTCATAAAAAAAGATATATCTAAAAATATTGAACACCATAACATACAGACCACCAAAAAAAAATTAAATGAACAATCAAAGACAAACAACAACAAACAAAACCAGCGATATAACAAAACAAATGATGGGGTTAAACCTTTGTTTTTTGTGTGTCCACCAGTATACACCTAGATAATACTAAGAAGATGTGATATAATTTTCTATGATACAACTTTCCACGAGAGACTAAATGATGACGAAGTATACTTATAGCATTATCACAAAAGCTTACCAATGTCGAATGAGTCCCCCATATAACAAATCAACAAGTAGAACCAGTGGTGAACTGAAAAGGCAGAACTAAACAGCAGCAGCAGCTTACTGATTTTGAGATACAAATGTGAATATACAGTCCTTGGATGGTGTAAACTTCCCACTAACACCATACACCATAACACCATACACCATACACCATTACACTATTATTACACCATACACCCTGTGCCATTACACCATACACGTTACACCTTTGCACCATAAACCTTACACATTACACCATAATGTAATTTAATTTCAAAGAAAGCGTGCGACTACAACATTATTTATAAAAAAAACGAATTTTGATCACAATATTGTAAATTAATGTATAAAATTAAAAATCAGTTCTTATCAATATTTTGCATAGTTTCAAATGTCGTACACCATTCACACCATTCCAGATCGCACGTTACACCATTACACCATTCCCTTTACACCATTCACCATAGCAACATACACCTTCTACCATTGCACCATATGTCATACACCATTACACCATACACGTTTTATGGGAAGTTTACACCATCCAAGGGCTGTACAACAGTTCGTTTTTTTCCCAATTATTTTATGCAAGGTATAAACAATATAGAACAATAAGAAAACAGTACCCTTCCAAACAAAAACAAAATGAATAAATCCGACAAAGATACAGGGAAAGTTCAAATGATAATTGATTTGAAAAAGATTACTTACATTTCTTTATTACATAAAGTGGAACATGTTCTAACAAAACTCAATTTTAAAACCAAAATATCAGTAAAACATGTAGTATTTGGATACAAAATATCAGATCAAGGATATTATGGTTTTAACTATTTTTTGACAGTTTAAGGTTTTCGCATTTACAAGTCATACTATGTTTTAGATCAAAACATGAAATGCTTAGATGTGTATATATTGTTTATAAAGGAATTATTGAGGGTTATGAATGAAAGGAAAATGATTTCTGAAAATGTCTTTTTGCCTAATCTCAAGAAATTAATATAATAGAATAGTTAATATATATTGTCAAAGTTTATGTAATGTTTTTTAGTTATAGTCTGAGTAGGTTACTGGCCCCTCAGAAGTATTTGACACTGAAGTATGATTGTAAAGTTGAGAATAGAAACGGGGAATGTGTTAAAGAGACAACAAGCCAACCAAAGAGTAAAAAAACAACCAAAGGCAACCAATGGGTCTTCAACACAGCTAAAAAATCCTGCACCCGGTGGCGGACTTCAGCTGGCCCCTAAAAAAATGTGTACTAGTTCAGTGAAAATGGGCGTCATACTTAACTCCTAAACATATAAATGAACTTAAATTAAAAAAAAAAAAACATACAAGACTAGCAAACGCCAGAGGCTCCTGACTTTGGACAGGTGCAAAAATTCGGCGGGGTTAAAAATGTTTAGTGAGATTACAACCCCCTATACCTCTAGCCAATGTAGATAAAACAAACACACATCAATGGCAGTCAATTTTAAAAAATAATGATAATACATTTGATTCTACTTGCTAACCTTAATTCCTCTAAATGGAAAAACATTTATTTTTCTCACATATTTAGTAAAAATGCACACCGCAACTAACAACACTGAGCCAACCGCTGTGATAACAACACAATCAGGAAATCTACAACCTCAACAAATATTCCATGTGAAGACATTTAAGAATTTGGGTGGTCTGCAGATTGTGCTCGGCGCAATATTAGTATTCCTGAGTCTAGTGGATTTAATAGGAATGGCCTTTATGTTCATATATCTTTTACCAACATTAATATGCTCTGGATGGGTAAATATGTTTTATTTTGTTAGAGAATTAAAAACATTCATTACAGCATTAGATTCTTTTGAATATCATCTGAGTACAAATTTTATCTTTACGATTGTAATCATGATCATAGTATTAGCTTATCTGGCCCAATGGGCCAAGTGAGCTTTTCTCATCACTTGGCGTCCGTCGTCCGTTAACTTTTACAAAAATCTTCTCTTCTGAAAATACTTAACCAAACTTGGCCACAATCATCATTGGAGTATATAGTTATAAAAATGTGTCCGATGACCCCGCCTGCCAACCAACATGGCCGACATGGCTAAAAATAGAACATAGAGGTAAAATGCAGTTTTAGGCTTATATCTCTGAAACTAAAGCATATCTAGAGCAAATCTGAAATGGGGTCAAAATTTGTTTATCAGGTTGAGATCTATCTGTCCTGAAATTTTCAGACGAATCAGACAACCCGTTGTTTGGTTGCTGTCCCTGAATTGTTAATTTTAAGGAAATTTCGCAGTTTTTGGTGATTGTCTTGAATATTATTATAGATAAAAATAAACTGTAAACAGCAATAATGTTCAGCATAGTAAGATCTACAAATCAGTTACATGACCAAAATTGTCAATTGACCTTTAAGGAGTAATTGCCCTTTATAGTCATTTATTTACAATTTTTCGTAAATTTTTGTCAACTTTTCAAAAATCTTCTCCTCTGAAACAACTAAGAGAAATTTAACCAAACTTGACCATAATCATCATTAGAGAACCTAGTTTAAAAATGTGTCCGATGATCCCGCCAGCCAACCAACATGGTCGAGATGCTAAAAATAGAACATAAGGGTTTTAGCTTATATCTCTGAAACAAAAGCATTTGGAGCAAATCTGAAATCGATAAAAATATTCATCAGGTTTAGATATATCTGCCCTGAAATTTTAAGATGAATCAGAAAACCCGTTGTTGGGTTGCTGTCCCTGAATTGGTAAATTTAAAGAAATTTTGCATTTTTTGGTTATTATCTTAAATATAATTATATATAGAAATAAACTGTAACAGCAATAATGTTCAGCAAATTAAGATCTACAAATAAGTCAACATGACCAAAATTGTCAATTGACACCTTAAGGAGTTATTGCTCTTTATAGTCAATTTTACGTAAGTTTTGTAATCTTTTACACAAATATTCTCCACTCAATCTACTGGGCCAAATACAATTAAACTTCGCCACAATTTTCAATAGGGTATCTTGATTGAAAAATGTATCCGATGACCCTGTCATCCAACCAAAA
Source organism: Mytilus coruscus (assembly GCA_017311375.1). NCBI lineage: Eukaryota > Metazoa > Mollusca > Bivalvia > Mytilida > Mytilidae > Mytilus > Mytilus coruscus. Next base: position 73,089,744 of record CM029600.1, on the reverse strand, counting down.
TTGCCGCCATGGCTAAAAATAGAACATAGAGGTTTGCTATAGAAGTCTAAGGGAAAATTGTAAAAAAAAAAAATATTTCAAATGGTCACAACTTGAAAAAAAAATTGAATAATGATAAGGGGTCTTCAGTAACGATTGTAAGACTACAATGGGATGACCTGCTATTAATTTTACTACTGGGCCAAATTAAATCAAACTTGGCCTCAATCATTATTAGAGTATCTAATAAAATGTACTATTAATTTTGAGTTTAACCTTAGTTTACATGATTTCGAAAACAACAATAGATACAGGTGAGCGACACAGGCTCTTGGGAGCCTCTAGAGTTTATTCCAGAGGCTGCCTCATCAAATTTGGAAAGTGTATAAATGCTTGGCACCCTTTATTTCTATCGGTGCTATTTAGGGTAAATTACTAATCCACTTTTATTACTTCTGGATTTACTATGTTTGCTATTGAAAATTAGGGTTTCGAAATGCGCATTTGGTTTATTAACCCTAATTCAAAAACATTTGATTTAATATTTCTGCAACTTGGTGAATATCTCTTGATGCAAAAGACTTCATTCATAGAGTTTACCATCCCCGGCAGCAAATGCGTTTCTACTTGTTTGGTGTTCCTTGTGAAATTCAAGCGACAAAAAAAGTCAAGAGAATTTGGTTAATTGTAAGATAAATACTATCCCGATCTACATGTTTTTCGTTTTGGAGTGTTTTGGAGCACTTGTAGGTGATAGTTTTTTTTTTATCTAATGAGTACCTTTTTTGTTTCAATTTCAGTTTCTTTTCAGCAACATGTGCAAAGGGACAAACAAACTCCAATTTTTACTTTTACTTCTATGCTATTGATCTGAGGTGCTAGCTAATTCGTTACACAGACCAAATTCAGATATATGTACTAGTTTACATTGTGTTTTGCCCCAAAATTCTTCGATGATACCTGATCATCCGGTCAGGAATGTTGTCTGCGTCCGCTCTTATCAAAGGTTATATGATGAAGGCGATGTCTGTTGAAGAGACAAAGTCGTATGTCTATTCAAAATAGCAAAGATTATGAATTTTACTGAACGTTTTCACTTCTTATTTTACCTGGTAAAATTGGTTTAACAATCATTTAAAAAAATATAAAAGATTAGTGTGAAACTCCTTTGTTTCTCTTTTTAAGAAACTTGACTACTCCAGAACGCAGTTCACTATAAAAATATATGAATCACTCGCACAATTTCTCTTGCAAACGTTGGATACTGTACATTTACTCTATCGGTTCAGATTTTGCTGTAATGCAATAGTACAGGACATCTATATTGATGTTAGGAAAAGGAACACTACATTTTCTTACAATCTTATCAAACCAAAGTTTTTCAGTTTGATTAAATGGTCGTTTTAAAAATGTGATTGCAAAATTATTTTCTGCGACTCATAAAAAGCCTACTTATATAATGAAAAAGGTTAATATGCTCGATATAATTACCTAAAAAGTAATGACATGATCGAAGCTGTACATTTTCTCTTGATAATATTTATGAACGTTTTAGCAATTGCTTTTATGGTCAGGTTGCAGGCATACTTATGAACACCAATTGCGGACATGTCCCTGTATTGTTCGTGGCGAAACTAAGTAAAAGACCTGTTTAAATACATTTGATTGTTTATTTCAAGAACAATTTTCGTAGTGATGTTTTTTCGTTAAATATCAAGAATTCTTGCAATATACATGATATACTGCCAAAAAGGATCCAAATAAACTTACTTGAAATAAATCAAATATTAACAGCAATAACGGTCTGTTCCTTCTTAAAGATATTAAAGCTCTACACGGTAAACTCTTCACATAAACTTACAATTGTATGTTCCCCATTGTTATTTTTCCTTATTTGAACGATGATGATCGCTGCCAAATCTTACGGTGATTGTATATCCTGATTTGTTCGCTTTGCCCGTGTTTGTAGCGCAGTTTTAGATTTGAATGAATATTATCTATGAACTAATGGTAAATATTCAGTCAACGAATTACTTTAAACCTTCCCTAAATTCTTTTACAGATACAAATGTGACAAAAAATAGGAACTACCAGTAGACGACTTATAATAAACGGAATATCATATACAAATTTGTTCAGTGATATTGTTTAACGAGCTTGTGAAATATAGAAACAATTTGTGCAAACTTCCGATTCCTGTGATTCAGTGGTTGTCGTTTGTTACTGTATGTCATATTTGTCTTTCGTGTTGTGTATAAATCAGGTCATTGGTTATGTAGTTGAATTGTTTCAAATGTGTCATGTCGGGTAATTTAATCACAATGCAAAGTGCTCATTGTTGAAGATAGTATGACCTACGTCATTTGATCTCTGGTGAGGAGTTGTTTCATATGCAGTCATACCGCAACTATAGTTTTCTTTATGTGTGTATTATGTAAAAAGAAGATTTGGAACTGTTACAGATGAAACACCTGTTCACCTGAAACTAAATGGTTTAGATTTAAACTAGTATTTGGTAGTAGTGCGACTTTCAACAATGAACAAAACCTATACCGTAGTTAAATATACGATAATGAAACAAAATAGTTATATCTAGAGAAGCTTGATACTAAGAATTCAAGAAAACATTAACCTAATTTCTAATGTCGATTAAACAAAAACTGTTGAACTATTATGGGTGGACGCGGCAATGAATTCAGACCACTTTGTCATAATAGGAAGAAAATATTTTGAAATTAAAGGTATTTTGTCTGTGTAGAATACGATAAAACTGCTAGTTTTTTAAAACTAAATCTATCAAAATATGTTGTTAAATTATTTCAGATACTTAAATTGTATATGATAATATAGAAAATACACTGTTTGGATCACACAGTAAATAAAAAAAAAAAAAAAAAACAAGTATGCCTATTGGATCAGTTCTTCATAATGTTGAATACGATGAATATGATGCGATTCTCTGTTAAACCGTGAATTATAAAACATAAGCAACAGTGAAACTAAATTCCGGTAATCCTAAAAATAATATACAGTGCATTAATTACTTCTAAAACATAGTAAAAGACAAATCATATTTTCTGCAGAAGTAAAAAGTTGGCACAAAAGATAAAATCAATATATCTAATTTACGGATTTCTGTTTCAAATCTTGCTAACTAAATGAATGCTTAAATCGGAATAAACATGCTTACTGATTTTATTCTCTTATTAAAAAAAAATCGTGTGTGTCCAAATAAAATCCAAATAATAAACTACCGTAAATAAATTGAAATGACATTTTCATAGTTAAAATGTGGTGTTACGAAGACGGGCGGCAGAGACTGCATATATATTTTACACCGTTAACGTCAATAATTATATAGCAACAAAAGCTTACCTTTAAATGAAATAGTGGCAACCAAATGACAATGTAAACATTGTTAGCTTTTTTTTTTATAAATGTATCTTCTACTAATATTCAAAATAAGAAAATAATAATATATAAGAATAAATATTATTCTTACATATACATATTATATGCTTCATGTTCAGTTTGAATTGGATTGGAATATTTGTTTCAGAGGAGAAAAAGCAATAACCATAAAGGTACTTTACAAATGCCCCACAACGAATTTTTCAACAGTTAGATTTTTTGCTATTTTCCCGTCATATTACTTGTGTATAGTGATGTAAAGATTCGGTCTTCTGTCGTATATATTCATATAAAATGCAAATATACAAAATAAAAGGAATATTTACATCCCCTCCTTTAAAAGGAAGAGAAAAACGATATATAAAATAAAAAGGAAACGTTGGCAAACCTTTAGTAAATAAATCTAAAGAACTGACTTTTATATCAACACCAAGGACATGTCGTTGTTACTGAATTCAAAAGCAGTGAATAATAAATATATTTCATTTGCGATTATTAAACAGTACAACATGTATACACATAATCAAACATTTATTTGTTTAAAATTATAGTTTGTCATGACTGGATGCTTACCAATCTGCATGTCAGAGTATACCGAATCAAGCTTGAAATGCAGGGTAAATATAATCTTTAGCTTGCTCGTGATGACAATAGAAATCAACATATCTACTATCGCTATCCCCAAACTACGAAAAATATGTGATTACACTCTGTTTAAAAAAATGTAAAATAACAAAACTACCCGATTCCACGGAAAATTCAAAACGGAAAGTGCATTATCAAATAGCAACATCAAAAGCTCAAAAACATCAAACGAATGGAAAACATCCGTTATATTCCTTATCAGAATTTATGTAAATTTCTAAATCCAAATTTTTCTCAGTACAAAGTTACATTTCTCACTATTAAGTTGGACATGCCAAATGTAAAGCTGGTGCTAAAATTATATTATATTTGCTCTGACTTTGAAGTGAGAAACTTTTTGTTGAAAGTAAAAACAATGCAACTTGAGATTGAGAAATGACAAGTTGGAACTGATAAAAGTTAACTTGGAACTGAGAATTGTGAAGTTAGATGCTCGAACTGACTTATTGAATGTAAGAAAAGTAAAAATTAAGAAAACAAAAGTGTCAATAAGGCAACATCTTAACAATACAATAACAATACAAACACCTTAAATACCTTTAACAACAAAGGACTGGACAGGTGTTTAAATAGTAATATCTAATTCGCCTCCGATAAAAACACGTTAACAATATTTTAACAGATACTTAGATGAAATAGTTTCTTTCTATACCAAATTCTTCAATGCACATCAAGTACAGTTTGATTATTTGAAAAAGATGTGGAGGCTTGCATGAGTTTGAAGTCTTTATGAATATTAATGACATTTTCCTGTAACATTAAGCTAAGTGATTGCAGACAAAATAATTATATATAACCTGATGTCCAGCTGGACATTTTCGAATAGCGGTGTTTATCGTTTGTGTAGTAGACGAAAAGTTGATGCTTCTTACTCATTATAATTGTTAACCTTTTATAAAATCATTCTTTATAAAAGAGAAAACCCTGTATTCGAAAAAAAAAAAAAACAAACAAAAATAACAAAGAAACAATAAAAACTATATATAAAATTACCATCAGACTCATTTCTAGGATACTACAGATACAGTTAAGTCTGCCTCATATCTTGACTTACATCTAGAAATTGACAATGAGGTCGGTTGAAACAAAACTTTACGACAAAGAGATGATTTCAGCTTCCCAATTGTGAACTCTCCATTTCTATGTAGCAACATTCCAGCAGCGCCTGCATACGGAGTATATATCTCCCATTCCGGGCTTGTGTTTCCTATCATGATTTCCTTGATAGAGGATTGCTGCTCACAAGGAAGCTATTAAACCAAGAGTTCCAAATGGTGAAGTTGAAATCATCCTTCGTAAATTTTACGGACGCCATCACGAGTTGGTTGACCGTTATGGAATAACCGTTTCACAGATGATATCGGATATGTTCCTTATGTCGTAACTACAATACCTTCCCTTTTCACGAATGTGACTTACCGAATTAGACTATTTACCGGATTTGTAATAACATAAGAACACGACGGGTGCCACATGTGGAGCAGGATCTGCTTACCCTTCCGGAGCACCTGAGATCACCCCAGTTTTGGTGGGGTTCGTGTTGCTTAGTCTTTAGTTTTCTATGTTGTGTCATCTGTACTATTATTTGTCTGTTTGTCTTTTATTTTGGCCATGGCGTTGTCAGTTTGTTTTCGATCTACGAGTTTGACTGTCCCTCTGGTATCTTTCGATAACGATAACTTACAGTCCACAAACCTTACACCGAAAATGAGATAATGACCGGTACCTGCACGCATCCTATCAAAACTTGGTAAAAAAAAATACTAAATAGATATAAGAGATATTTATTTCTTAAAGGACGATTATTTCTTACTTCAGAAATCCGCGTTTTTGGTGTGTAGTGTTATTGGAGCAGTTATTTTTGCCCCGAGTATGTTTTTGTTATCATTTCTTTCAGGAAAATTTGTAAGTAGCAATAATATTTAGTCGAAGTCGTGATCAAAGTTTCGTTAACAAGAACTGTATCTCAAACATTTCTATAGATACAAACAATTCTCATCTGACGTTTGCTGTACTATACTATGGTTAATTGACCATATAAATTGTCTACTATTCAACGTAAATTAATTGTATGCATCACTCTTAGATCATTGTAGATTGTAAAATAGTAGTACACAATCGGTTGAGTTCTTTGCTTAAATCTGTAAATGTTATGAAAGATGTGCAATAAATGTATTAGACTGTTTATTTTAATGCAGAAAAATATTTGGTTTATTTAGATTATAAAAATTTAACATTTGATTTATGTTCAGAAAAATTGTTCAACTTTACAATATAAGAGGATAAATCCTATAGATAAACATTTTCCTAATGAAATTTTCATTCTTTACTTTAAGCAAGAAAAATACGGAAGCGTATTAGCGCCAAACAATTTTTTTTAAATTTAAAAAAAAAATATTTTCTTCCAATCGTTGCGTTATAACGCAACCTTTGCGATATAACGCAAACCTTTGCCTTATAACGCAAACCTTTGCGTTATAACGCAAACCTTTGAGTAATAACGCAAACATTTGCGAAATAGTGCAAACCTTTGCGTTATAACGCAAACCTTTGTGAAATAACGCATAAATTTTGATTTCAATTATTCATTAAGTTTTGTATATATGTATCTGTCATTTAATTCCGGTTGTGATTTAGTTAAGAAAGGAACCATAAATTCAAGGCCAAATCATTATAATAAATATGCATAGGAACAAGAGAATACTTGCAATTATACACAAATTAAGAATGGTTTTGTATCAGAAAACTATATAATTTAACGAGAAAATAGATATGGTGTAGGCATATTTCAATTGAAAGGCCAAAATTTTGATTAAGTAGATAAGAACAAAAATAATGACATACAATCATGAAACTATCGAGCCAAACAGACAAAATGATCTTTCTGCTTGAAAATGAATTAATCAGAAAAAAAAGAACGTTTGTTTTTAAATTTTGATGTAAGAAATCGTTTGTTAAAATTTCAGAATATGATAGTTTCTTTGATGAAAAATCATGGAATTTTCATTTCAATCCAGTGAGGTATCTATAAGATGCAAAGCTCTGTTTAAGATGCTTGGGTAGCAATTTGAATGGAGATAACATAGTAATAATAATAAAACATCTTCAGTTTATACATTTATCGCAAACGGGTAGCTTGTTTGAATCTAACCAACCTTACACAATGTTCAAACAATAGCTTAATTTGGAAGTATATTTATAGCTATATTCACAGGGTTGTTTTTTTATTTTCTTCGGTTTAACTTCAATTTACTCAATTTTCTTTGTAATACATATACATGTATTATCCTGCTCAATATAATCAATGATATGTTCTAAATATTCTTGAACATTTCAAAAAAAATACTTGGCAATGAGTTAAAGGGTGATAAATTTTAATATATGCAGCCTCCTCCATTAATGATAGCTGCTTCCTTTGAAACTTAAATAAGAAAAAGATAAAACAAATATTTGCGTTATAAGGCAAACGATTCCGTTATTTCGCAAATGTTCCTCAAACTATGATATTTTCCGCAAATTTGTTCAGTGAGGTGGGAATCAAAGTTTTTACAAGACTTTTATTACTCAGATAGTAGGTTTGAAGTCTATCCTGTGAACACCAAAGTTTGTTTCGGGATTTATTTTTGTTTCTAGTCATAATTCTTTTGAAAAAGTACTCTCAAACGATTTTATCCGTACTGTATTTAAATTTATCAATTTGCTGTTAATTTTAGGAATTTAGAAATCGTTGATTAGAAAACAATTTGCTTTTTTTATAAATAAAATAATGTTTGATTACCTTTATTTATAGAAAATCCCTACAATACCTTAGCTAACACATCCAAGGGATTGTATCAACTTAGAGTAAAAGCAAGACTATTTCTATGAATATAACAAAACAAGTTTTATACTAAGCGACACTTTTTTTCTGAATTAATTTAACTTAACGTTAAACATTTTAAAATATGCTTGTCTTTTTTCTTTTGTTTTTCTGTTTCATTATTTTCTGAAAAGAACAAAACACATCGCGCAAGTAGGAAGAAAATGATTCGTAATCGCCACATTATACATTATATTAAATCATAAATGCTTTCCACTTCCGACTTTTCAACATTACTATCACATATTTGTTACTAAAATATTGGGTTTTGCGTCTATACTTAACGCTGAGGACTTCAAATAAAATTTCAATTACAGATTTGTGGCGGAGAACACAAAATGTGATTACAGAAATTATTGAGGAGTTGATTGGCCGTTATAAAATGCGATGTAGAAAGAACAAACAAAGATAAATTAAAAGCAAACAATAATGAAAATACAGTTATTAGTTTGTTTTCTTGCTCAAATTTCTTAGGCAAAGTATTTGATGAATAGATCACTATATAGCACTTTCTATATCAGCCCTAGATATATCTTTCGACCAACTTCTTGACCATGGGATTAAGCCGGTCTGATTATATCAGTCTGATAAACATGTAGAGTCTCGGGCTACTATTGCCTAAATAGAAAATGCTATGTAATAGTCTATAAAGAGTTGGATATTAATTTATGATTAAGTTAACTAACCAAGTACACCCTCTTCAAAGATTAAGAAAGAAATATCATTGTACCAATTAATAAATATGTATGACAAATATATGTTGAAAAACCTCGCCCGTTATTATAAAGTATATAATTCATTGACCGCTCCCGACATGTGTAACTTCAAAGCATATTTTAGCGGCGACCGATGTCTTTCAATGTTACTGCAATTTTCTTGCATCCCTGGTGCTTTCGGCAGGAGAACCGTCGTACACAAGCATCGCACAAGTTGGCACTCCGAGGCGGGTGGGGAGCAAGAAGGTGAAGACCCATCTTCACCAAGAGTAAAGACCCATTGTGTTAGCTTAAGGTATAACATGAAAATACCAAATGTTAAACATGTCAAATTAAATGAAAAAAGATAATACAAATGATTATTGTTTTAAATTAAAACGGCAAGTCGCAAATACTTTACGTGTATACATATCATATAAAAATAAAAAGATGTAATATGATTACCAGTGAGAGTACCCTCCACAAGAAACCACAGAAATTAACAATTATAGGTCACCGTACAGCTTTCAACAAAGAACAAAGCCCATACCATATAGTCAGCTATAAAAGGCCCCGAAATGAAAAATATGAAAAAATTCAAACAAGAAAACTAACTGCCTAACTTATGTACAAATAATGAACGAAAAACAAATATGTAGCAACAAATGACAACCACTCAAATGACAGGCTCCTGACTATATACAGAATGTGGCGGAGTTTGAACTAGTTTGTTATTGCCAATTCAAACCCTCTCCTTAACCAGGGACAGTGGTAAAACAGTACAACATGAGAAAAAACTAAAAAAATCAATTGCAAAAGGCTTAACTCATCAGATGGACACAATAGAATTATATTTACACATCCACACAACAGAATGACAATATATACATATCTTAGAGTCCTCGCAGTTACTTACAGCTCGTTCCAAGTTAAAACATCCAATGGCAAAAAGCATGCATCTTAGTCATTACAGGTAGGATTTACGATATTGACATGTATTGTAAAACAAATGGCCCATTACAATTTGCATGCTACTTGTTTATGTCTTTCTTTTATACATACATAGAATTACCATATCTTCATTTATTTTTAACAGATGGTTGTTGGTATGAGCCCTTCACAGCCTTGTATAAATTCCAATGCACCTGGAAATCAAATTCAGGCAACAAATATGCTGTCATTGATAGATACGACCGGAAAAATAGTACCGCATCCTGGAGCTCAACAGTACAACTTTGATGGTGGCATTGATCAAGAGTTTGGTTATCCACAGAATCCAAACGTTTCCAACTCTTATCCCACCAATATATATAAACGCCTAATAATGTAGATTTAAACCACTAATCAGTATTATAAAAATATCTGTTAATTTTGATTGATTCACGCAATGTATTGCTAGACAAACTAGCTTCGTCAGGGGCGTGCATGAAAATATATTATGATTTAAACAGCTTATTGTACATTTCATTCGAACAAATAATGTTGCTGGTTATTGAACATTTTGTACTAAAAGTTGTATGAAGTTCAAGATTTATTACTTCAAAATCTCTCTCTCTCTCTCTCTCTCTCTCTGTGTTTCTCTCTCTTTGCTACCCTGTAGCTCCCATAATTGGTTAGTCTCTTCTCTGTTAAAGGTAACATTTTTAGAACATCCTGTCTTGTAGACGTGTCTCATGATTTGGGAGTTTCTTCCTCTGCTATAAAATGACCTTTGGTTATTTAGTTTGGTGTTAAATTTGGGTTCTGTTTCGCCAACATATATACCGTTTCCTGTTTCATGATTAGATATGTTGTATATATGTTGAGGAAAGAGATTTACGGAATCCATTTTCTTTAAATATTTCGTTGTAATTTGAATGTGAGATGGCAGTTATCTAACGTGTGGTAAAAAGTGGTAATTAACGAAATTTTTCATGAGAGAACCATTGGATATACTATAGGTCTTCCAGACAGCACTTCTTAAGGAGTTTAAAAAAGATAAAAACCGATGTCTGTGCACGTTTCATATATAAGGGTAGGTAATCTTACGTATTCTTATCAGTTTGTTTATTTCTTTTCCTCTCTGAGAGGATCTCATTTATTTTTTTGCTGATTTCTTTTGTTTGATCACATTTTAAATGCTTATGAAAATTAGTATAAGAAAGCTGACGATGTTGTCTGTCTTTTTAAAACCTTTAAAACATGTACGATGCATAAAGGCTATTAAAGCCATGCAAATAACTACATCAAAAATATTTTGATGATATTGAGTAGAATCTTGGGATGTTGTTGTTTTGCTACAAAATAGTGCCCGCTGTATAAAACGTTACTAAATATGACAATCCGCATAAAATAAGATCAACTTAATTCTTATTCTTGTATTTTACGAATCGATCAAGCAATATATAAAGATATCAGGATTCAGATTTTGTACACCAGACGCTCGTATCAAAACAGTTTAAAAGGCAAAATAAAGTACGAACTTAAAGAGAATTGAAGATCCAATATCCCGAAAGGATAAGCCAAATACAAATAAAGTTATCTAGTTCTGTGGTAGAAAAATCCATAGTTAAAAAAAAAGATAATCAAGGTTAAGTATACAGTAAAAGGTTAACTTAGATTTTATGATTATATCAATGATAATGCATGTCAGCAAATAAGTGTTGACTACTGGGCTACCCTCGGAGAGGAACCTCGACAACTATTGGCATCGACTGAAGACTGGTAACTTTTCTCTTTGGAAACAACAGATGTAACTACATGTATATTGTTTCCTTTTATAGATATTGTGTCATCTTAAGTACACGTTATGTTATTACGCAATCTTCTATCGTATGATGTCACTCTACTGTATTTCTAAAATTCATTGAATTTACTGAAAAGTCTATTACGATTAGATTATTATTTGATGCATGTAGCAATGGAGTATTTACAAATGAGGTTATTATTCAAGGTTTATTTTATTCACCATTTCATTTCAGACAAAGTATTGGTTTAGAATTTATTGATGAAGTCTATTCCTTTTAATTGTCTTCTTTGATAAAACATTCTTTAAACCTTTGATGACACCCTACGATTGTCTTTCCAGTTGTATTTGTTTTTATCAGAAACTCTTAGACAATTAATAATGATGAGAAAACTAAACTTCATAAACTTTAATTGCAAATGTTCGATACCGCTGTGGTCGACTTTAGGCATCGTTTAGACATAATCATAAGAATCGAGCTTAATAGTTTATCGGTGAACTGCCATGTTAAAGACCAGTCATAAAGTGATGTCCTTTCGATAAAGTTTCTATTGTTCTAAGTTAATGAGTTTGTTTTTATCGTATGTGAATCTTTCTTAATTATATTCATTCTTTTACATGCAAATAAAGTTACATAGGGACTATGGGAACAGTGAGGTCGTTTTTATACTTCCTTTTGAGAAAAAAAAAAATAGAATCAATATTCTTAGTTCATGAGAAAGGTTCTTAATTTTTTCTCAAAATATGCATTTTTTTCCTTATAAACCCTGCCTAATGTCGACTGGTGTTCATGTACCATTTATGATCAAAACATTTTGGAGCTGCAAAGAGTTGATGATTAACGGTCACAATGTGTAGATTACTTTTCGCTTCATATTGTTGAATTTGCATTATATGTTATTTTAATGTTTTGCACTTGGATAAGGCATATTATTGCTTTTTTATGCTTTTAAATATCAAATGAAATTTCAATACAATTTTTCTTACTATAAAAAAAGAAGATGTGGTATGATTGCCAATGAGACAACTCTCTAGAAGAGACCAAATGACACAGAAACAGCTATATGTCACCGTACAGCCTTCAACAATGAGCAAAACACATAACACATAGTCAGGTATAAAAGAACCAGAAATCATAAATGTAAAACAATTCAAACGAGAAAACTAACGGCCTAATTAAAGTACAAAAAATGAACGAAAAACAAATACGTAACACAGCAACAAACGACAGCCACTGAATGACAGGCTCCTAACTTTGGACAGGCACATACATACAGAATGAAGCGGGTTTAAACATGTAAGCGGTATCCCAACCCTCTCCCTAACCTTGGACAGTTGTGTAACAGTACAACATAAGAACGAACTATAAAAATCAGTTGAAAAAGGCTTATCTCATCGGTGGATACAAATGGAAATACATCTTACAAAAACATAGAGTGGACGTGACAGGGTAAGGGTTCATCCCAACAACAAAAAGACACTAAGTACAGATCTGAGAGTACACGCAGTTACTGCCAGCTAGTTCAAATCCAATAACAACTAATAAAAAAATCATGCATCTAATACTAAATTATCAATCAGTATACATCCAACATCCAATGAATTTGGTGTAAAGACGTCATAAACAGTCAGAGAAAAACATGACCTTGTTCAATGCCAAGATACGGGAATCGACAGATTGTAGATCCACGAAAGTGCATATGTATATAACAATAATATTTAGTTTGCTTTTAATTTACTGATAACAAAATCAATATAAATACCAATAAAAACAATATTCAAATATCTAATGACAGTGTTGAATTGGTAACCTTTTAGAATAAGTTTATTTTAAAGATCGATAATTTTACCGGGATCGTTTCTAAATTTCCGGGCACGGTTAACAACATCTCTGTAAAAATGAGGATATGCTATCCCGTTTAAAATAAGTTTTCTACAGGTACAGCCAAACTTCGAAACCAAATCTTTATATCTATGGAAGAATTTAGTAAAAGTTTTAAGTAATGTGTGGTAACGGAATCCCTGACTTGATAATTTACCAGTAATACACAGATTACGTTTGTTAAAATATAAAACGTCACAACAGACACGGGCATAGCGAACGAGTGGTGAAATATAAAAACCGTAAAATGGTGCCAAAGGAACATCACCATTTAAAAAGGAAAATTAACAATAGAGAACGAACAATCGTCCCTTTTATCGTAAATTTTAGTGTTGAATTTCCGGTGTAAATTTGAAATATGTAAATCTAGGAAAGGACAGTTATTACCGTTTTAATTTTATTTTATTTTAAGTAAGTTCCTCTGGGTTAATTTCGGCAGTATATTTAAAAAATTATTGATTATTCAACGAAAAAATATCATCAAGATAACGGTAAGTGTTGTTGAATTTATCAATTTAATGCAATTTAGAAGGGTCTTTAATGAGTTTGGTCATAAACTGTGATTCATAACACTACAAAAACAAGTCTGCTATTAAATGGGCGCAATTAGTGCCCATAGGAATACCTACAATCTGTCGAAAAACTTTGTTGCCGAAACGTACATAAATGTTATGAAGGAGAAAATGAACAGTTTCAATTATCTTATCACACTTCCAGCAAGTATATCTAGCATATTTACCTTTCTCGTTAGAAAAGAAGGCTTTAAATGAGTTGCAGCAAATATATTTGCATTCAGATATACCAAACGACCATTTGAATTAAATAGGAAAACCTTTGTTTTATAAGATTGTGTGGAAGTGTAGTGAAAAGAGTTGAAAAGTCAAAACTGTCAACAGAATCAAAAGGACCACCAAGAGCACGTAATTTATCTAAACCATCCAAAGAGGTTCTTTGATAGTAGTTAAGGAACTAGTTAAATGCACCGAACGATAAGTTGTAGAACAGTTATTAGAGGCCGAGATGAAACGATATTTTACTGTTTTTTTTTGTTTTTTTTTTGGGTAGTTTAGGTAACCAATACATAGTAGGGACCTTCAAATCTTCAGATGAGGCCTTAAGCTGTAATGTGGTTATGATATGTTGTCTACTCTTTATCGCTAATCTGCTACACCCAGGTTCACACTTCACTTAAAATAGACAGGCAGAACGTTTGAACCAGAAATATACACTGATTTAACGGGTGTCACTAGTGGAACAGGATCTGCTTATTCTTCTGGACTACCCTCGGTGTTTGATGGGTTTCGTGTTGTTCAATCTTTTTTTCTGTGTAGTGTTTTATAGATTGCTGTTTGACGACGTTTGTGGTTTTGGTATTGGTATAATTTGTTTTCTTCGATTGATGATTTCCTATAACTCCCCTTAGAATCTTCTACCTTTTTTTAAAAGTAACAGTACCAAAACTTGGATTCACTATCCAAACGTTAAGTAGACTAATGTCGTTATTTTTCAGTCTGATGCTCAAAAACGTTCAACATTTGGTTAAAAAATAGTTTGTAATCATTTAGACGTTCGTTCTGGTAACATGTGTTGCTCCTAAATATATAGTACTACCACGAAGTCATAGCCGGCACTTCGTCACAGACATATTTTTTTTCATCATAGATTTGTTATTGAACTTAATTCTGAGGTTATTCGTTTGGCTATTTTTAGCAGGCTTTCCTCTGTTCGTTATATACAGCTTTTCTTATTTTTGATTTATATCTTTTTCACCTTACAAAATTCTAGCTATGATTTTTCAATAAAAAAGGTTTTGAACGCCGATTATAAAATATGTTTCACTTTATTTTTCAGTTTTATTCATAATTTACATGTATGTCGAAAATGTGAGACAAATCGATGCCATATCTGTGGTAGGCGTCCGGCGTACATTATTTGTTGAAGCCTTTTGTTACAAATGAAAGAAGTTCTGGATATCAGTATCTTTTACATAAAAGGGATTTTGACATCTATATCTTTAACGGGAAGCTTAATACCAAAATTTATGATAAAAGAGATGATTTAGCATTTCTTATTGTAATTATCCATTTGTAGATGGTGTCGTTCCCTTGTCACCATCTAATGGTGTTTATATATCTCAACTTGTTCGATTCGCTCGTGTATGTAACAACGTATTTTATTTTAACGAAAGATATCTATGTATTACTGAAAAATTATTACACTAGGGTTTTCGATATCACAAACTAGTCAAAACATTTACAATTTTTTTTCATCGGCACAAAGACATCGTTCGTAAATATAAATCAACATGCAGACATCTTATACGTCAGGTATTTCACATCCAATCTTGTATGGTAATATTCTTTACAAAGCACAAAAGCTAATCAAACCTTTAAACAGACTTATTAAGAAGGGATATAGTTACGGTACTGTTGTCAGCTGGTCATTTAAGATTGCATATTTTGGTTTAATATTGATTCACTCATAGGGTCTTTTGATCGGAAATAAACACATTTATTTTAAAACCAGTAATCAATACTGAATCTATAATTAAAAGACTGCATGAAAGCTTGAAATGTTTTATCACGTGATTATTCATAACTACGTACTGCAGCACGTACGTGAGTAATTTTATGATAAGAGTGATTTAACCTCGACGTACACAAATCCACCATCAGCATCATCTGTGTAGTTATTCACCATCAGTGATGATTTTCAAAAGAAATAACTGTCCTAACTTACATATACATTGTTTTTTTTTAAATATTGAAAGCTGTTTTTCTTAAATGTAACAATATTGCATCATATTTTTTAGACAAATAGTACATCCTCCTGAAAATGATACTCTTTTGGGGACTAGAACTATGATAACCAATGCCAAGATTAGTGCTTCATGTAAAATAGTCCAAATAATTATGATGTCTTGAAAGTCTATTTTATTTGTTTGCCGTGACCCCCTACTTACGACGCCATAACTATGAAACCATTTTTCGCCTGGACTTTTCGACGGGAATTTTAGTTTCGATTTAGCAATGATATCTCCATTGCCGAATAGAACTTTTTGCATATACAATGTATATAAGTTCTTCCTTTTGTGTGTTTGTTGGTACAACATATTTCAAGTAAAATCCTATAGTAATGATACAATAGGTTACAATTCCATTTGAAATGTGCAATGAACTACTTCGTATTTAAAGTGTTTCCCTCGGGCTTCCATCTCACAAACAAAAAACATTAAAAATGTGCTACTTATTACTTCGTATTTAAAAAAAAAAAATTCCCTGATTTCCCAACATTCCTCACTTTCGGAGAGTATAAAATACCAGATTCTGTAACATTTGACGCACCTAAATTCTAGAATAATAGCACAGCATAAGAACAAACTATGAAAATCAGTGGGAAAAGGTTTAACTCATCAGATCGATACAAAGCAGAAAAATATCAAAACATAAACACAGACCAGACGTGGCAGGATATTTATACATCCCTCATTCCTATCATTAACAGTACACTAAGTACAGATCTGAGAGTACTCGCAGTTACGGACACCTAGTTCAAAGCTGATAACAAGTAATAAAACAAAACCATGTTTAAGACTAAAATATCAATCAGTACTTCATATCGACATTTCTGTTCAAAGATAAATAATGCAAACCACAATTAAATGTTAATCCACTCTAAAACACACGACATTAACATGAACGATTCTAACCACAAATTATCATATCTCATTAAAATAGCATCAAAACCACTTAGAGTTACGTAATAGTTATACACTGAGGAATAGGTGTGTTTGGATAAGAATCCCCGAACACCATCTATTTTTAAACTTTGACAACTGAGTAGATTTAAGAAATGTCAAGGTTTCTGTTCCGCATTACTCTTATTGAATGTATGTGCTAATATGGACCGCAGCTTTTACATAGGTCAAGGTAGCCGTATCGTGATTTCTTATAAAAAAATACATCACACTCTTTGTATGCAGTTGTCAATATGGACGGGTATGAGACTGACAACATTTTGAGTCAGGCAGTGGATTTGGCAGAGGAAACTGAAGATATCTATATATATAACCCAAAATACTTATCAGTCTAATGAAGGTAATCATAAATGTATTTTTCTTGTTTTAGAATAATAAACCCCCTCCTTTCCCAACATAAGCATCTTTCATATTCGAACACACTAAGGGATAGGTGTGGCTGGATTAGAAATCCTAACGGCTGGACACGCTTAACATACAAAATTACAGATTACATATGTAGGAACACTCTTCTTTGGGAGCTATAGTTTTTAATGGGAACACCCCCCTTTTTTTTAGTAATGTCCCCTTCAAAATATGCAAATACGGCTGGATCCACTCCTTCATACCTTTCTGTCATTCTAATTCTTAACATAATGGACATTTTATAGAAAATCCACAGCCGTTCCTGTTTTACTTATATATCTAACACAAACGATATTAAATCAACAGATGTTCGTAATAGACATCAGTTTGTTTTTGTTTGTTTGTTTTTTTTTTTTTTTTTTTTTTTTTTTTTTTTGGCTGGATGACATTTAGATATAACTTCTGTATCAAATTTATATTGATATAAGTTTTCAAATTTTTCCATTTGTAAAAATAAAGTAGTGGGCGTTAGCATTGCCTCTCCCAGGATCAACCAGCGACAGTTGTTTGTCAGTAACAGGGAAGCTATTAGTACCGTTGGTATTTTTTTTTTTTTATTCCTAAAAACTATTAAGTATTGAAATTACAAAGAAAATTGACGCTATTTTTTTTAAAGCTAAAACTTCTGTACACATGATTAATCATAGATTTCTGCATATCATTAGGTCTTTGATTAGTCAACAAACTATTGTTAAATATCCTATGATGTACATTTTTTAACTCACTAGAATCGTGATTTTTTTAAATGCCGAAAACGTAGTTGAGGAAGGTTCTGACATCGATGTATTTCAACTTTTACTTCAAGATGAATGTGAAGATTTGCGCTCAGAAGAATGTGTTTCTAAAGGTATGTTCATAAGGTACATAATGTGGTAAGCCGTTGCATAAACTGTTCACAACAATGAAAAGTTTCTAAAAAGTTGATCGTATGCATCTGTTCAGGATTACACATGATATATCCCCGCTACCGCTCTCTATGTATACGACGTCACCATTGTTGTGACGTTATCTATCTCAGAGTTCCAATACAAGCATGATTGCAAGAGTTCCAATACAAGTATGATTGCAAGAGTTTCAATACAAGTATCATTGCAAGTAATCGTTCTAATTAATTAGCCTTAGTTTGTGTCCGATACAACCACTCTACGATATTGGTACCGAGACCAGGATGAATCTCAAGCTGCGTTCGATACGATCAGGTCATAGAAGTGCAGTTTCCAGACTGATAAAGAAATGTGAAGACGTTCAACAAGAGGGAAACGGAACCGTGGATACGGAGGATTTGTCAAATAAATTGGATAGTCTGAAACGGAAGCAGGAAATATTACGCAAGTTAGATGATGACATATTACAGGAACTGGATGACGGAGATATCGAAACGGAGATCGTTGAGGCAGATGAGTATGCATTTAACGAAGAAGGTAAAATTCGTCAAGTCAACAAACTTATCTTAGTCAAAATTACATCGTTAAATACACATGCAGAAAGTTTTACTCCAAGCTTAAAAACTACACAACATGCTCATACAATAAACTCTTCATATAGAGAACACCAGAACAACCCAAACTACCGTTTGTCAGATTTTCGCCAATCATTTAGCTCAACAAGTGAATACAACAAACTATCCAAGTTGAATCTTTTTACTTTCGATCGAGATATACTTCAATGGCAGTCATTTTGGGACTCATTTGAGACAGCCGTGTATGAAAACCCAACCTTAAGCAACGTCCAAAAATTCAACTATTTGAAATTCGTTACTTCACGATGAAACTCTAAAATCAGTGACGGGTTTTGCCCTCAGTATTTTAAACTATGAAAAGGCAATTTCCCTGTTACAAGAAAGATATGGTCAGCAACATAAAATTACACAAAGGTATATGCAGGCACTTATTGATATTCCGTCGCCTAGATACACACTTATCAGCCTCCGACATTTTTATGATAACATTGAAATAAACATTAAAGGTTTCGAATCACTGGGACAAACTAATGATTCATACGGAGCGCTATTAGTACCAATTATGTTGAACAAACTAACAGCGGAAATTCGAAAAAATCTTGCAAGAGAACTTGGTTCTACTAACATACGCTTGACCGACTTAAGAAATTGCATAATCAATGAATTGAATATCATTGAAGTCGGTTACTTAATAGACAACATTAAAAATCCCACAGCTACTGCAGCATTTTTGACAACCACGCAACCACGAAACCGACAATCAAGTCAGAGAAACCTAAATTAGGTTCGCCAAAACAATAGCTTTAATTCTAAACAATGCGTTTATTGTCACGATTCACAAGCCTCGGTAAATTCTACCAAAGTGATTGAATATAAAGACCGGATGTCAATAGTTAAAAGAGACCGCTAATGTTTCAACTGTTTACACCACTGGGTCGATGCCACTGCTGGTGGACGTTTCGTCTCCGAGGGTATCACCAGCCCAGTAGTCAGCACTTCGGTTTTGAAATGAATATCAATTATATGGTCATTTTAATAAATTCCTGTTGACAAAACTTTTCTTATTCCAGGAATAGATTACCTTAGCCGTATTTGGCACAACGTTTTAGAATTTTCGGTCCTCAATGCTCTTCAACTTTGTACTTGTTTGGCTTTATAACTATTTTGATCTGAGCGTCACTGATGAGTCTAATGTAGACGAAACGCGCGTCTGGCGTATTAGATTATAATCCTGGTACATTTGATAACTATTTAGGACATCACAACTTGGTTGATTGTAAGTCAATTAAATCATGCAGAAAGTGTCACAAGCGTCATCACACGAGTTTATGTAAAGAGAATACAAAAATAAATAATCAAGACAAGGTAAACGTAAGTACCATACAACACAACATGAAGGAATCGGACATTATTTTACATTCACAGGCAACCACAAATGTTTTGCTCAAAACCGCAATTACTCCTGTAAGATCGGGACGACAATGTTTAGATGCCAACATTCATTTTGGTGAAGGAGCACAGAGGTCGTTCGTCACAGAAGAGCTAGCCGCTAAATTAAAGGTAACAATAACTGGCACAGAGAGTGTAAATTTATCAGGGTTTCGGGACAGCACAGAAAGTACAAGAATTAGACACTTAAAAACTGCCACTATTTATTTGCTAACAGATGAAGGACAATTGCCGATCGTATTGATGGTACCGGAAATCGCCGCACCACTCAAAACGTAAAGCTGCAAAATTACCATTTATCCGGAATAGAGCTCGCTCATCCAGTTACTACGAACAACAATTTTTAAGTCTCAGTACTCAGTAGGAGCCGACTACTATTGGTCAATTATAGAAAACCATATCATTAGAGGTGAGGGACCTACTGCCGTGAAATCTTAAATTGGTTATTCATTATCAGGACCACTTCACGGTACATCAAGCTACAATAACCAGCAAACATCTATAATGAATGTAAGGATGTCACAAAAAACAGAAGAATGCAAACCGAAGAAGTTTTGGAAGACAGAATCATTTGGCATTGCACAAATTGATGAGAAGACAACGAGAAACAAAGAATGTATTAGTTACCATGATATTTCGCTTATTTATCCCGAAAAGAAGATCACCTACCTTTACCAGTGAACAAAGAGATTACAAAGTGGAGAAAAGAAAATGTAGTTAAAAGACTGAAAAAGGAACTGCAATTATTATATCTGCTAGAACTGACATCTGAAGAATACAAAGGACCACATAATGAAATATAACCCACAAGATGAGCGAGATACAAAAGTTGAACCAAATGAGACTGTCGGATGTTATAACTGTGAACTCTTTACCAGAATTGTATGGACTGTTAACTGTGTGAATGAGTTTAATCGTGCTTTATTATAGACTGCGAAATTATTTTTACTTTTTTCGTGTGCATTATGATAGACATCTAAATATATTTAAAGTTTTATATTTATCAGAGACAGCAATTCAAATGAAACTTTCTTAATTTGTTTTCATTTTATTGTAATTTAATTAATTTGTGGGCCCCCAGAATGTTCAGGATTACACATGAGTTATTCCCGCTACAACTCTCTATGTATACGACGTCACCGTTGTTGTGACGTTAGCAATTTCAGAGTTCAAATACAAGTATCATTGAAAGCAGACGTTCTCATTACCTAGCATTAATTAGTGTCCGATACAACCAATCTACGATAGCATCTTTAATACAAGTATAATCCTTGAATTCATCATTTATAACTGATTTCAGGTATACCTTGATCCTTGATTTAAGGGATAGCAGACTTTGCATTGAATTGTAAGTCGAACACAATGCATTTTCTATCGTCGATTTCTATATAAAAATGGTATCCATTTCTGTAAAAGTTTTTTTAAAATGTCTAGATTTATTTTTAAACTATTGGCAACTGCATTTCTATTGTCCTTGATAAATTAATGATGGGATTTCAAACAGTTTATTTGACCCATATAAGACATCCGAAACTTTGTATAGAAAATTATCTCTGGCTCAGAATAGAAATCAAGATTAATAATACTTTTATCTTTGGCCGAAAATTATTGTACAAGTTAATTATGAAAAATTGAGTATATAAAATTGCGGGCACTAGAAAATAACCCGAATAAGTTATTGTATGCAAAAAAAAGTAATAACTAACTAGTGCAATAATTGACATTAGGGATGGGCGGGAGGGTAACTTATCGAAAATACATCTAGTAATGAATACAAAATATCTTAAAAGTACTCACTGAACAGGTACATTGTACTATTAATAGTACCGAATTTCGATATGTTGAATGAAACTAACTTCGCATATAATTATGCGTTTTTAGAATTTTAGAATTAAAAACGGTACAATTATTTTTGGCTCAGAATAGAAAACTAGATAAATGGGCAGACAAAACAAAAATTCAGAGGTTACACCAAAAAATACACACACAAAATGGCTTTTTTTTTAAATTATGCATTTTTAAGATCCATTTGTGAAGTCTGTCGTCAACGGTTTTCAGTTTTTCACTCTGTTGTTATGACTCATTAGAAAGGTATTTCACTTGACCAATATATTTACTTTTTCAGAACTTTAAGTGTTGAATGTTATTATATCAACATGTTGCCTAAAAACATTTAAATAGTAAAATCTATAGCGAGATGGTATATCAAATATTTGTGCTTTTATACTACGTTTTTATGACAAAATATTCCACTCAAACACGCTTGAACATAAAAAGATGAACTCGACATTCCCTTTTCAATGAAATTATTGCCAATTTTAGGGTCCATCCCCAAAAAAAAAAAAAAAAAAAACAAAAACAAAACAAAAACAAAATCGCAGCGGGCAGACATGCAAACTAATGTTTTAAAGAATTCAATCTTATGTCTTTCTGTGGATTTTAAATCGGCGGAATTTTAGCCTATGCACAAAAAGATCCACATGCATTTACACATACCACAGACGACTGTTTTATGACAATTTGTCTTTAATCTTAAAAGTTAACAAATATCTCGAAGCTCCATACTATCATCTTAGTAAAAACATGTTTATAAGCTTCACAACATCCTAAATCATGCACCTACATTTTAAAGTCCATAGATACATATGTAAACAATTCAAATATGCCATATCTGCTTTCTACCGATCTGATGTCATAAAGGGGCATTGGTTGTCAAATTCATGTTCACCGGTTTGACTCAAACTCTCATATTTGATTTATAACATACTGAAACGTATATCCAAATTATAAAAAAAGTCTAGAATAAACAGTTTACAAGCCATGGGCATATGTATCATCGTTTCGTGTGTGTTTTAGTCTAGACGCCATCTAATTAACTATCGAGTTGACCTCCGAAGACTGCCGACGGTCATATAAGCGATATAAACATAGATATACTAGTAGGTATAAATAGATAGCAGACTCGTGCAATTGGATTTTTCTAGGTCTGTTTAATTTCTTATTATAGGTTAAAAATGTATGTTTATCATGTTTTTACCTGTAAGAATGAGTTTTTGTGGATCAAATCATTCAATCAAATGATTCTCCTTTGTTTCACTTTCAATGCTAACATTCTTTTTATTTTAATAACTGAACACGCATAATTCATGCGTAATCCATTTCTAGCTAAGGTCTTAAATTGAAGGTCACATGAAAATGGATTCAATGAAGTCGAATTATTCACTTGCGAGTGAATAATTCATCATCGATATTTCTTAGCTTATCGTGACAAAATTGGACCATACTGGCTGATAAAAGCGAATTATTATTTCACTATTTCACTTTCAATTATGATTAAACAAAAGCAATCATATTTTTAATTTTCTATAAATCTCGTAGCTAGTGCCCCTTTAAGCCTTTTTTCAACTGATTTTAATAATTTGTTCTTATTTCGTGCTGTTTCTCCACTGTTGTCCCAGGTTAGGTGTAGGTTTGAGCTCTAAACAACATGTTTAACCCCGCCACACACTTTATGGGCCTGTCCCAAACCAGGAGCCTGTTGTTCAGTGTTGTTCAGTGATTGTCTTTGGTTTATGTCTTTCATGTTTGTTTTTCATAAATTTCTTTTTAATAAATTAGGCCTTTAGTTTTCTCAACTAAACTAGAAACTATACTTCAAGACCATCGTGTATTATTTATTTTTGAACAAAATCTTGATATCTTCCGATGAACTTTTTTAAGAAAAAGGACGAGACGTTCTTTGATATACCCCCGATTCAACAATTTTCTGCTCAAACACTGGTGACGTTTCATATAGGTATACTTCAACATCATTTAGTCTCTTGTGAAAAGTTGTCTCATTGACACTCATAATGAATCTTCTTATTTCTATATAGGTAGAGTTTTATTGTTAAGACAGCTGGATCATATCCTTGGTCATCATAGACACAGATTTGCCATAACGGTCAAGCAAATCATGACACAGTCCTTTTTACTTAAGGATGAATGGATCCAACTTTACCACTTGGAATAGCTGGTTCAAGAAGTCGTTGTAAGCAGCAACCCTCTATCGAGGACAATTCAATAAGAATAACAAGCTCTGGAATATCGACACATTTTGCTACGTTTATTCAATATGCAAGCTGATACAGAGAAATGATAACTACTAAATTTGAAAGCTTTTGTCGGAAACTGCATATTGTTCTCAACTGACCTCCATTGATAATTTCTAGATACAAGTTAAGATATTAGATTAACCTAACTGTATCTGTGCTATCTTTTAAGTTCGATGGGATGAATGCGTTCAACATAGTCACCAAACTACATAACGTCACGTAAATTTAATGGACAATGCTAGCTAAAATAAGTCTTCCTGAGAAGCCCCTGTATGAATAAATGCAACAGTAGTATACTGGTGTTCAAAAGTCATAAATCGATTGAGAAAAAACAAATCCGGGTTACAAACTAAAACCGAGGGAAACACATCAACTAAAAGAGAAAAACAAAGGAACAACAGGAACACTGAAGTGCAACAAAAACAAACGCCAACAGACATAGAAACGAACTTTGTGATAACAACTGCCAAATTCCTGACTTGTTACAGGACATTTTAAGAAAAAAAAATGGTGGGTTGAACCTGGTTTAATGGCTAACAAAACCTCCCGAGTTCATAACGATGTTCAAACAAATATCGCTAAAATGACAACACTACGTGACATAAATACAGCACAAACACACGCATGAACACTCATCACAGAGGAACGCACAAACAAATAATATAATAGTCGACACAACATGCAAACCGCAGAACAACAACGAACATCTTCCATCAACGACAGACACCACAGAACATCACAAACAGTCACGCACTTGCAATCTCGAACTTTATACTATTAGTTTCAAAATACAATTCCAAACAATGTTCATGACACTGATTGTATTGAAAGGCAGTTCTATAATTATTTGGACTACAAGTGATAGGACAGAACACATTATCCAACCGAAACCATAACAGCAAAAATAAATACATGAATGTTGGATGTACAAAATACCGAGACACGTATAAAATTGCCAATTCACACTCAGTACAGTCATATTCGGGAATAGGTCACGATCTGTACTTAGCAGACAGACGACCAAGATGTCAAACCACAATATGAGACGTGGTAAAAATGTCGTTAGTTAGACACAGACACATCGTATAGATGGAGCACATTCATGTATATGAAGTCAGTCTAGTTTGAACATGCACGAGCATAACGTAATAATTGAGATATGTAAACACAGACGACGGAGCAGAGGGTATGTTACTGCTGAGAAATGGGAAATTGATAATTGGGAAGTGGAAATCATCCTGTTTGTCATAGATTTTAGTGTGAAGTCGTCCATCTGTGTCAATATTGAGGAAAAGATCAATTTATGAAGCAGTCCTCCTTGTATCAGTAGTATCCTTAATTTCAAGTTCACTTTGATATATGAGATGCAAGTACTGATTGAAATATGAAGTCTGTTTCATTTGAATAAGGGAACAACGTGAAATTGAGTATGTTACTGATGTAAGTGTCGTGAACATTTTGTTTCAATCAGATTGTTTTTTTTTTTTTTTTGGTTAAAAGTATGAATTATCACTCCAAAAAACTAACTAAGAAATGTATATCTACGTTGGTCATTCAATTGTATTAAAAAAAAAAAATTGATATTCGTTCAATCTGTCTTTTACTAGTAGTTTAGAATGGGAAGTACATATCTGAGGGTACTCACAGTTACTGACAGCTTGTTCAAAGCCAATAACTACTAAAGAAAATAAAGTATGTATCTAAGACCATAATATCAATCAGTACACATCCAACATCCAATGGATTCAGGGTAAAAATGTCATTAACAGTCAGAGAAAATCATGGCATTGTGCAATGCCAATCTATTAGTATCGACAGATTGTAGTACCGTGAAAGAACATATGTGTAATATTTAGTATGGTTTTAATTTATTAATAAAAAAATGAATATTTACACCAATAAATACAATATTCAAAGATTTAATTACAGTGCTGAATAAGTAACCTTTTAGAATAAGTATATTTGAAGGATTGATAATTTTACCTGGATCGTATCTAAATTTCCGGGCTTAGTTTACAACATCACCGTTGTACAAACTTGTTTATCTATGAAAGAATTTAGTAAAGGTTTTAAGTAATTTGTGGTAACAAAATCCCTTACTTAATAATTTACTAGTAATGCATAGATTACGCTCAAAAAAAAATCAACTTAACTACAGACACGAGTATAGCGAACGAGTTGGGATATGTAAACACCGTAAGACGGCGTCAAAGGAAAATCACCGTCCAAAAAGGGAAAATTAACAATAGGGAAAAACATCATCCCTTTTGTCGTAAATTTTTGTGAAGAGTTTCTGGTGTAATACTGAAACATCTAAATCTGGGAAAGGACAATTATTGCTGTTGATATTAGATGGATTTAAAGTAAGTTCCTTTGTGTTATGTTTAGCAGTATAGTTAGGGAATTCTTGATTATTTAACGAAACAATAGCATCAACATAACGGTAAGTGTTGTTAAATATATCAATTAAATGGAAAAAGACGGTTCTTTTCTGATTTTATCCATAAACTCTGATTCATAGCAGTAAAGGAAAAGGGCTGCTTTTAAAGGGGCACAATTGGTGCCCATAGGATTACGTACAATCTGTCGATAAACGATATTGCCGAAACGTACATAAATGTTGTCAAGGAGAAAAGTTAGTGCTTTAATCATCTCATCACAACTCCAGTAAGTAAATCTAACATATTTACCTCTCTCATTACAGAAATAAGTCTGCTCACACATCATTTAATCGATGTTCCTTTCGAATTTCAACAAAAGAATAAATCTTTCTCCACTGAACTAGATACAAAAATAACATCAGTTTCCATACAAACAAGGTTATAGTGCTGAGTTTTGCCAAGTGCTCCAAGAAATGTCTCATCAAACTATAAACATCAATTCAATCAACCCTCAAAGTCTGACTTAATCTAAGTATCACTCTTCTTGCAAAAGTATAAAATAATTTGACTTCTCTGACTTGTGTTCCCATTCTAAACTACTAGTAAAAGACAGATTGAACAATATCAAATTTGTTTTTTTTAATTACAAAAGAATGACCAATGTAGATATACATTTCTTAGTTTGTGGAGCTATCATTCATACTTTTTACCAAAAAAACAATCTGATTGAAAGAAAATGTTCACGAAAGTAACATCAGTGACATACTCAATTTCACGTTGTTCCTTTATTCAAATGAAAAAGACTTCATATTTCAGTCAGTACTTACATCTCATATATCTTAGTGAACTTGAAATTAAGGAAACTACTGATAAAAGGAGGACTGCTTCATACATTGATCTTTTCCTCAATATTGACACAGATAGACGACTTCACACTAAAATCTATGACAAACGGGATGATTTCAACCTCCCAATTATCCATTTCCCATTTCTCAGCAGTAAAATACCCTCTGCTCCGTCGTATGGTGTTTATAATATCTCAATTGATACGTTATCCTCGTGCATGTTCGCACTAAACTGACTTCATATACATGAGTGTGCTCCTTACGCAGAAACTGTTCCAACAGAGTTATGAGGAGGATATATTAAAAATGACACTCCGTAAATTTTATGGACACCTTCACGAATTGGTTGATCTAAACGATGTGTCTGTGTCTCAACTAACTAATGACATTTTTACCACGTCTCAGATTGTGGTTAGACATCTATAGTCGTCTGTCTGGTAAGTACCGATCCGAATATGACTGTAATACCGAGTGTGAATTGGCATTTCTATACGTGTCTCGGTATTTTGTACATCCAACATTCATGTATTTATTTTTGATGTTTTTGTTATGGTTTCGGTTGGACAATGTGTTATGTCTTATCACTTGTAGTCCAAATAATTATAAGATTGCCTTTCATTACCATCTTTGGCAAGAAAATTGTTTGGACTGGTATTGTGAAAATAATAGTATTAAGTTCGAGATTGCATGTTCGTTACGTAAGTGCGTCACTGTTTGTGATGTCCTGTGGTGTCTGTTCGTTGTTGTTCTGCGGTTTGCATGTTGTGTCGACTATTATATTATTTGTTTGTGCGTTCCTCTGTGATGAGTGTTCTTGCGTGTGTTTGTGCTGTATTTATGTCACGTAGTGTTGTCATTTTAGCGATATTTTTTAACATCGTCATGTAAGTGGGAGGTTTGGCCAGCCATAAAACCAGGTTTAACCCATCATTTTTTCTGCAAATGTCCAGTACCAAGTCAGGAATATGGCAGTTGTTATTAAATAGTTCGTTTCTATGTATGTTGGCGTTTGTTTTTGTTGCACTTCAGTGTTCCTGTTGTTCCTTTGTTTTTTTCTCTTCTAGTTTCCCTCGGTTTTAGTTTGTAACCCGGATTTGATTTCTCTCAATCGATTTATGACTTTTGAACACCAGTATACTATAATTATATTTATGCATACAGGGGCTTCTCAGGAAGACTGATTTAAGCTAGCATTAAATTTACGTTCCGTTATGTAACTTGTTGACTATGTTGAACGCATCCATCCCATCGAACTTTAAAAGATAGCACAGATACAGTTATGTTAGGTTAATCTAATATCTTAACTTGTATCTAGAAATTATCAATGAAGGTCGATTGAGAACAACATGCAATTTCCTACAAAAGCTTTCAAATTTAATAGTTATCATTTCTCTGTACCAGCTTGCATATTGAATAAATGTAGCAAAATGTGTCGATATTCCAGAGCTTGTAATTCTTATTGAGTTTTCCTTGATAGAGGGTTGCTGCGTAGGAATTGTTGAACCAGGGATTCCAAGTGGTAAAGTTGGATCCATTCATCCTTAAGTTAAAAGGACTGTGTCATGATTTGCTTGACCGTTATGGCAAATCTGTGTCTATGATAACCATATGATCCAGCTGTTTTAACAACAAACATCCACCTATATAGAAATATTGAAGTATACCTTAATAAAACATTATCGCAAAAGCTTACTATTGACAAGTGATTACCATCGTATCAAAAATAAAGTAGTCCGTTGTAAAATGAAACAAGTATAACCAAAAAAGCTTGCTGATTTTGAAATATATATTTGAATACGCAACAATTGCTTATTTGTTCCTGCTATTATTGAATGCAACAAATAAGCAATCAACCAACAAGAAAACCAAAATCTAACAAGTGGAGCATGATCTTCCTACCCTTTAAGAGCATCTGAGACCACCTTCAGTTTTTTAGGTAAAGTTCGTGTTGATTCGTCTTATATATTATGTTTTGTTTACTGTTGTTTGTCTTTTGGTCTTTTTTCGTTTGTTGCCTTGGCATTGTCAATTTGCTTCGACTTATGAGTTTTAATATCCCCTTTGTGTCTTTGGCCTCTTTTGTACCATTGCATCTCACAAAATTTAACAAAAGTATCAACCGAACAAAAAACTACAGACAATTTTAAAAAGTATAACAAAAATACCGTTTTAAAATTTGTTGATTTAAAAAGTTTTGGTAAATTTTCCTGAGTAAGACGATGCTGAGCTAATTTTATGAGAAATCCGTATAATTTCTTCAAGATTATTTGTTTGTTTCAATATGAAGTGTGTGAATAATTTCAACGAAATATATTTTGTATATATATCAAAGGAATATTTATATGAAAAAATAAAAATGAATAGTAAATGTTAATGAAAATGAAAACGGGCCTATTGTTAGACTAAATGCAAGTTGTCTTTAAAACAATTTCTATTGTGAACATCAGTTTTTGTCTGCTGCTCCGATTGCCATAACAATACAATGGATTTTGCAACAATGTTCAGCAGATTTTATCTGTGTTACCTATTGCATCTGCATTAACGGTAGTCAGTTGAAGCGTATTGGACAGAAAGCTTTTATTCTTTAAAGGATTATATGTCATCAAGTTATTTGACATGGCTTATATCGTCATTTTAATTTGACAAAATTTCAGCGACTGAAACAAAATTTTTGACCTGTGTAACACCTTAGGTATTTTTTGGTAGCTGTTTCATTAACAATCATACCAAATCTCTTTATATCAAAATTAGGCAGAATTTTTAATGCTTAAAACCAAAGGAACATTTCAACAAGCTTCACAGAATAAAGAAGGGAATTGATGTTCATCCTAAGAAACACCAGATGGAATGATTGAAAACAGTATCAGTATAATCTTTATCAATATGTCTGTAAAAGGAAGAAAACAAGACAGTTCCCTAATTCATCATAATTACAGGGAAGTCTGAAATGGGTCATTTAACCTTCGTTTCAAACACGACTAAACCTGAAATTGGCAGTATTTTTACTACATTATGCTTGCGTTTCCTCGCTGAATCTGTATTAGTCAGCAATTTACCTGATATAACCTGAATTCATTAAACTTAGTAAAATCAACCAACTGTAACCTATTTTTTCCGACCCTAATCTTAGACATACTTTAACTTTCTTTTGTTCACCTATATTTTACATGTTATTACTGACTAATATACGTGACTAAATGTCTCACCCCTACTCCAACCATATCTAACAGAACAAATTTTACTGTATCAGGTTGGCATAATGACGATTATTGTCTCTCTGTGATACATGAGGCCGATGTATTTTAAAGCTAAAACTTAATTAAAAACAAACCGTTTAACATATTTCAATGCGTTTGGAATAATTGCAAAGGACCGAACATATTGCAAAACCTGGTCAGGTGATTTGCGCTATGCATGACAGAGATCCTTAGTTTGAACATTTTTAATCATACTTAACCAGTTTATTGCTGATTTTTTTTTTATGTTTTCTACAGAATATAGGTTGAAATTTACTGATTTAGATTATTGACTATTTTTCAGTATTATACAGTAAAATCAGTTTTCATTTATTTCTGTTCAAGATTTCCTTATTTCAACAATGTTCAATGTTATGGTTATATTATGATATAATACTGTAAACCAACTAATTTTTCAAAGCGATTTATTTTTTGTGACTTTCGCGTGAAGAAAAATTATACGAATATAAATCGTCGTGAAACATTAAAATTAAAACTTCTATCTTTCCTTGTCTAATTACATCAAGTAAATTTGAAAATAGCGAAATTAAATCGCCGCGAATTGGGATAGAAAGGACTCAACGCGAAATAAAGTATCCGCAAACATAAGTTGGTTAACAGTAAGTATATATATTTCAGGAAAGCTGCTGGTTCACTTTTAATCAAACGGCTGTTGACAATTGTCACACTTCCATACTATTTTAATGTTTTAATCTTATAAACAAGTCGCAAATACTTGCCTAATATATGGGTAAAATAATCCGAATATAGTTCGGATGATTTGTTAATAATATATTTGGCACAACGATGATTGTTATACACGATTATGTCTTTTGTCTTTCATATATTTGTGTTCATATTTTTTTATATTGTAATTTTATGTACTAAATAAACTGTAACTTATATCTTAAAACTTGTGATCAATTACAAAATAACAATATGCGTCATTCTAAAATAACCCACGAATTAACGTTTGTTTTTGACGATGATTATAAACAAAGAATTTCATTTTAAAAATGCCAATTAATGTCAATTCATTTATGTAAAAAGTAAAATAACCAAAAATACCTAACTCCAAGGAAAATTCAAACGGAAAGTCCCTCATAAAATGGCAAATCGAAAGCTCAAACATATCAAACGAATGAAAAAAAAAAAAAAAACAATTGTCATATTCCTGACTTGGTACAGGCATTTCCTTAGGTAGAATTGGTTAAACCTGGTTTTATAGCTAGCTAAACTTCTTATTAGTATGACAGTCGCAGAAAATTAAATTATATTGATATCACCGTGTGAACAAAACAAACAGACATAATAGGTAAAAATGTCAAAATTAAGGGGTAAAGCAGTCAACATTGTGTTATACTCTTTATCACTATAGAAGCAAACAAATATTTCAACAAAGAAAACACAATGACATATAGACAAAGCATATAAGCAAAGACTAGAGCTAAAATGTTTGTTGAAATTTTAGTTCTTTTCATTTTACCATTTATAGTGAGGGCTGATGATTTTTCGTGCGAAGGAAACTACATATTATTCTTTTCAAGAAATATGTGCCAGGAACCTTGCCTTACATTCAGAATATACGAGTCAGAACAAAAATATATCGAACTCAAAGTTTCTTTGTAAGAGTTATCTCTTCAAACACTGTTTTCTAGTGTTTGCTACTCCTTTGCAACCGTCAAAGATATATCCTCAGGATGTTAAGATTGGTTTTGACAGAATCGTTCCGGAGACTCCATATGAGAAAAAAAGTAAAATCACAAAAATACTGAACTCCGAGGAAAATTCAAAAAGGAAAGTCCTCAATCAAATGGCAAAATCAAAAGTTCAAACACATCAAACGAATGGATAACAACTGTCATATTCCTGACTTGGTACAGGCATTTTCTTATGTAGAAAATGGTGGATTGAACCTGGTTTTATAGCTAGCCAAACCTCTCACTTGTATGACAGTCGCATCAAATTCCATTATATTGACAACGATGCGTGAACAAAACAAACAGACACAATAGGTAAAATGTCAAAATAGGGTTACAGCAGTCAACATTGTGTTATCATCTTAATCACTATAAAAACAAACAAATGTAACGAAGAAGCACAAAAAGGCATACATCAAATTTAACATCCTCATTATGCTTATATTATACGATTTTATTTATCTATGTAAAATCCACCAATAAAGGATGGAAGGTTTTAAGTACTGGCGTAAAATCGTGCGTTTGAAATTCGCACAGGTAGACATAAAATAATTTTGTCGTTCAAAGTATGAAGAGATACATAAATACAGAGTCACGTAAAATAAATATAACAGTGTGGTTCAAAAACCGACTTAGCAGTAAAAGTAATATTAATAAATAACATAATAGTGTGGTTCAAATTATGACGGGATACATAAGTACAGAGTCACGTCAAATGTATATCACAAAAAACAGACTTAACAGTAAAAGTAATATTAATAAATAAAATAATTTTGTCGTTCAAAGAGTTATTTCCCATTATGCATTTGTAATAAGTGATATGCATTTATAACTGGTAAACCATAAATGATAGAGACCTAGGGCCTTTTGATTTGAGGTCCTTGGTCCATAAAAAGAAAATTAGGTCAAAGTCACATTCTAAATTTTGATTTTGGCTTATTTTCACCCCTTTTGAATGTAAATTTCATACAGTAAACTCTTGTTTTCTTTATTTTTGTTCAAGAATTTCTTAGTTTTTTTTCTAAAAAAAATTCAAAAATTCAACATACTTTATTGAACATTTTCACATTTGTTAGTTAGATACAGAAAGTAACGGTACCTTATCCCGGCCTTGTTAAACATTAGATTGTATATACAGATAGAAACTAGTTAGTAAGTGTAAGTATTCTAAATTATAAAATATATGCACTATATTATTATGTATCCATTATTTCCATATTGTTCAATAAAGAGAGAATTATATTTCAGAGAGAAAGAAAAGACAGAAGAGAAAATAATGAATAAATAAAAAAACAAAAACAAAAGCAAAATAAAAATTAAAAAAAAAAAAAAAAACAAAACAAAAGCAGAAAAAAAATCACTGAAATTTACATTTTTGGCAGCAGTATATTGGTCAAAACTAGCGTGTGTCTTAAGATACAACATTAAATAAAATTGGCAAAGTTGGTTTTCCATTATAAAAAAATCATACAAACACAAACAGATATTAAAAAACGTACATGTGGTTATAGGCACAAAACAAGAACAAAAAACAATAAACAACATGTAACAATATAATATATAAAACATATATGGTGGTGTGGAGAAGGCTAAACCAATATACACAGTAACATTACATAGGGTAATGCTAAGTTGTTTAAGTGTAAATTATTCGAGTAATGGTAGCCAGATGTTCCAGCAGAGGTTGGCAATGTGAAGAGGTTTTATCTTAAAAAATATATTCTTTTCTGGTATTAGATTTTCTTTGAGAAAATGTTTGAGCCCTGCAAAATTTATTTGATTTTCACACAGTTTTGTTCTATAACATGTATAAATAAAGAATTTTGACAATAGTATAATTAAATTTCCATTATACGGAATCAAATGCTTTTTCAAAATCTACAAGAAGGAGAAGACCTGGCAAATCATTTACTTCTGTATAGAATATAATATCATATAATATCCAATATATCTTCCAGGAATTAAACCTGTCTGATCATTGTTAATAATAATGGGTAGAACAGATTTTATACACTCTACTTTACAGCTTGATGCTAGTTTATATGTTGTATTCAAAAGACAATTCTCCCCTTTTATAACTACAAATTATAGATCTGAAAGCAAATTTTCCTACATTTGTCCAAAAGAATTTTAAAAAATTCATTTGTAAAGCCATCTGACCCAGGACTTTTCTCATTTTTCATTCTACGCAAAGCTGTTGTCAATTCATTATAAGTTATCCCCCACCCCCAAAAAAAAAAAAAAAAGATTCTTTTAAAGTATCATTTCATTTTTCAATATCAGTATCAGGAAATTCGCTGTTAGGATTTATATTACTCAAGCTCTATGTTTTAGTATACAATTTTTTATAGTAATTTTGGCCTCATCTTGTTTACAAATTGTGTTCCCTTTTTTGTTAACTTGTTTGGATGGTTTTATTTATGAAATGTTTAGTTTCCATATTAAAAAAAAACTAGATGGCTTTTCCCCTTCTTCAATCCATTGCATTTTTGATCTGATATAGTACCCCTCATTTTTTTCTTTCCGCATTATTCTAATATCAGATTTATTGTGTTCAATTTCTGTTAATATTTCCTGTTAAGATGGTTTCCTCTAATTTCTGAATCTTTTCTGATAACATTTTTTCCTGTGTATCTCTTTCCTTCTTTTTGTAAGATGCATAGGAAATAGTTCTTCCTCTGATTTCAGTAAGTAATATTTCTAAAAAGAGTTGGTCGTTTATTGTTAAGTGGATATCTACATTATATTTATTTGTTTCTCTGTTATATGCTAATGATGCATATTTGTCTTTTACTTTAAGTATAATATCTTTTATAGTTTTGAATATTCAATATCATGTAAAAGTGAGTTGTTAAATTTCCATAATCCTCTTCCAATTATGAAATCATTCATCTTCAGATTTAATATTATTGGGGAGTAATCGGATCTATAGCTGTTGTGAATTTGTACATCATATTCATTTTGATTAAGGTCTTGGGATATTAAAAAGAAATCTAATGTTGCTTGTTTTATCATGTTTATGGGGTTAGCTTTTCTCAATGTGATTTTTTAATTCTGGATTAATTTCCCTAAAGGGGTCTGTTAAATTATAAAATTCTTTTAAGTCCAGAACTTTCTCCTTAGCTTTTGGGTTGTTTATATTTTGATAATTATATGTATCAAGACTTTGGTTTTGTACTAAATTATAGTCTCTAGTTATAACAACTGACTGGTTGTTTAAAATGTCTATCATTTCACTTAGTGTTATATAAAATTCTGGTGTATCTTTGTTTGGCCCATACAAGGTTATTAAGGTCATTCTTTTTTCTTCGATTTCCATATCAATTCCTCAGAAATTTCCTTAGTAGTCTTTTTTTACTTATGTATCTTATACTCAAATATTGTTGTCAATAAAATTTCTACCTCTCTTTGATTTGTTGCAAATGAATTTAAAATACACTATCCTCCGCATAGATTTTTTATTGATATTTCATCATTTTCTGAAAAAATGTGTATCTTGTAAGCAATATATATTACAGTTTTTATTTAAAATAATCAAAACATCTCTTCGCTTCTCTTTTGAATTAAGACCTTGACAGTTGTATGAGAAAATTTTTATATTATAATTATTACTCATTTTCAAGTGATATTTCTATTTTATAACAAAACAATAGAATGAAATTTTGAAAAATGCATATGTATATACTATATGATTGCAACTACAACAAAAGCATAAAGGAAAAAACACACAAGCAAAAACAAATTTAACACAGCAATATATTTACTGACAAGCAAGTCCTACAAAAGATTGAACATTTTAACATGTTAAAGTTGTATGATAAGTTTTTCAGTCATAGCAACAACAAAAAAAAAGCACAAGATCACTTCAGCCAGTATTTACAATTTCTGTAGTCACAGTCATACATGTACTTGTATCATCTGACGCAATTAATTGTTTTGCGCGTATTCCACATATCCTTTGAGTTAAGTCGTGTTTCTAGGACCAGGACTATGCCTCTTACTTTTATTCTGGTTTGTAATTTCTCGTCATTTCTTATTTTAGATGCAACATTCGTGCTTCTTTCATAATGACGGTAAATCATCTACTACTCCAATTTTTTATTCGGAACTTTGTTTGCATTTTCCAGTATTAATTGTTTGTCTGAAAAGTGCATAAATCTCACAATTATAGCATCTGGTCTTTTTTGGCCAACAACTAGGGCTCTTGGTGGGATCATGTGAGCATTTGCAATGGAGAAACGTTTTGCTTTAAACTTTTCTATCCCTAGCTCCTTCACAAAGAAATTGTCTAATACTTTCCATATGTCCTCACTTTTTGTTTTGTTTTACACCGTAAAGAAAATATTGTATTTACGCTCATGTTTCTCTAGAAAAAGTTGATTTTCTTTCAATGCGAAAAGTTTATCGTCTATGCTTTTTTCAGACATTCCACTTTTTCCCATTTTTAGAGTATTGAGTTGTGACTCTATGTGCCCTATACCTCTCTCTAGCTCGTTGTGATCTAGTCTAACTTTTAAACCTCAGTTTGTGTAGTACTTAGATCTGACTTTACTTGCACAACTTCTGACCTGACCTCAGTAATTAGATGCGTTAAATTTTTTCAACAGAGTCTAGCCTTGATGTAAAAAAGTGTTACATTTGAGCCAATACCAATGATAACAGACTTAAGATCGGCAATAGCTTCTAAAGTCCCCATATTATCGAGTATACACCTGACAAGTCCCGATGTAAACAATCACTATTCTCACATCTCACGTTGATCATGTAATCATACAATTATTGTTATTTACACAACGTTCTGAATTAAAACAGAAGTAATTTTTAAGTTGTTTTAAGTGTTGCTCATGTTATTACAAACCCGGCAAGAAGTCTAATTCGATAGGTCACATTTGGGAAAAGTGTATGGGATTGTAGTTACGACATCAGGAACATATCCGTTATCATCTATGAAACGGATATTCCATAACGGTCAACCAGTCCGTAAAACTTACGAAGGGATGAATTCAACTTCACCACGTGGAACTCTTGGTTTAATAGCTACCTTGTGAGCAGTAACCCTCCATCAAGAAAAACATGATAGGAAATACAAGCCCTGGAATATCGTTTCAACTGGGAGATATATACTCCGAATGCAGGTGCTGGGATGTTGATACATAGAAATGGAAAGTTCACAATTGGGAAGCTGAAATCATCTCTTTTGTCGTAAAGTTTTGTTTTCAACTCATCCTCATTGTCAATTTCTAGTTGAAAGTCAAGATATGAAGCAGACTTAACTTTATCTGTTGTATTCTTTAAATCAAGTTCGATGGGATAGATTCGCTCAACATAGTCACCAAATTTTGAATTATTTAGTGAGAGAAAATCATCTATATAGCGGAAAGTAAAGTTAAAGGATATTGCTTTTTTTTCTTTCTTCCTAAGAAGTTCCTGTTTGAAGTCAGTATCATATGAATAAAGGATCAAGTCGTCAAAAAGAGGGGCACATTTTTTTCTCATGGGAATGCCGATTGTTTGTTGATAAACACGTCCTCCAAACGTAATAAATATGTTGTCAATCAAGAAATCAAGCATCTTGATAATGTCAGTTTCAGAAAATTTGTTGTTAGAATCAGAGTGATTAAAAAAAAAAAAGTAGGATTATCCCTCCCAAAGACAAGATACTTGTATCTACATGACCATTTTTTTTTTTTTTTATTAAACAAAGCAGGACCAACTATTTCAATTTGTCTTTAGTTAGAAATGGGGAATACTTGTGTAAAGTGTAGAAAAGTCAAAGGTTTTAATACCATTGCAAGATGAAAAAGACTTAGATTGTATGAACTCTATAAGATCTTTTGAATTTTTTAGTATCCACATCTGATTCACGCAACCTCTATTTAACGTCCAATGGCAAATTAAATGCATATTCAGGATTAGAAAATGTTCATGTGATATGAATATTTAACCTGCTTTGTACTAGACCGACATGGTGAGCCGACATTTTAACGTGCTAGTGCAGAAGGCAACATCCCAAAAGGAGACATGTCACCCTATCCGGACACATTATTTTGAATCCGAGCCGACCAGTCTTTTCTTTACTCCTTAATGTGTGCTTGGTAGAGGAGCTGCAAATATTTATTTAATTTATTTTGCTTGACCCGGTTGGGGTAACGGACTTAATACGAACACGCTATCACGACACAATCGAGACCACCGTTACTACAATACCTTTAATTGTTTAGAGGAAAATTGTTTGCATGTATTAATTTAAAAAAAAAATTAAAACTGTTGACAAAGAATAAAAATATTGTTCGGATGATCGAATATATTTGGCAAGATATTGACAGGCTTGAGATTTAAAGATTGAACGCTATTATATATGCTCATTTTTTTATCTACCATATTCTTTTGTTTATATTTCTTTATTAAATAGTTTATTTAAATGTACTTCGGTGTGAGCCAAGGCTCCGTGTTGAAGGCCGTACCTTACTTTTATAAATTGTTATTTGGATGGAGAGTTGTCTCATTGGCACTCACACCAATCTTCCTATACTATTAAAGCTAATGAGACAATCTATACACGT
Organism: Mytilus coruscus; assembly: GCA_017311375.1. Classification (NCBI taxonomy): domain Eukaryota; kingdom Metazoa; phylum Mollusca; class Bivalvia; order Mytilida; family Mytilidae; genus Mytilus; species Mytilus coruscus. Next base: position 73,050,659 of record CM029600.1, on the reverse strand, counting down.
GTCAAAATTGCATTTGCGTTGTACATTGAAGTCAACTGATAAAGATATATTTTTAGTAAATAAAACAAAAGAAGGAACGTTTGTTTTGACGACTGCGACAAACAAAGATTCTCAATTTGAAAAAGGCCAATATTAGTTCATTCATTAATCGAAACGAAAGCTAGCATGTCTTTTGTAATTTTATTTATATTCTCCCTTTTACTAATTTTTGGGAGGTCGTATAATTTTTCTGACGAGCAAAACCTACGTTCTATCCTTTTAAATGATAATGTAACGAGGGCCTTACCAACAGTCAATAGCTCGGGCCAATTCACACAAGGGTACAGTTATATTTACATTCTGTTTATAACCTGGATATAACGAAACAGAAATTATCGTCTAGCGTACTCATCTTAAATACTTGGAAAGACGAATCTTTGAAGTGGAATATAACTTTATACAATGGAATAAGCCGGTTAATGTTTCCATTGTCATTGATATGGAAACCAGATATTGTTTTACTCAACTCGATGGAAACCAAAATAATTTTTCATAGTAATGACGAAGTTTTACTTGATAGTAAAGGCATCGTTACATGGAGCGCTTATTTAAATCTGGTTACTTACTGTCATGTAAATACAACATTATATCCTTTTGATAGGCAAACTTGCGATCTTGTTTTCTCAAAACAATATTTAAGTGACCGATACCATTATCTCTGTCACAACGACTCAAACAATATTACTGAAAGTTATGTATCAAATGGCGAATGGGACATTCGAGATATTCAGCGACTTAATAACACTAAATATTCACCTTTAGGTACTTTTACCGACATAATTTTCAGAGTTGTTTTGGAAAGAAAAACTGATTACTATTATTGGACTTATGTTGTGCCAATGATTTCCTTAGCAGTTGTAGACGTTGGAACCTTCTGTTTACCCGTTAAAAGCTACGAAAAGTTAAATATTTGTTTGTTTGTATTTCTGTCAATGGTTTATTTGGTTACAGTAGTCAACGACTCTATGCCTCATACCTCAGACGATATATCAAAATTTGGCACACTATTGTGGTGTTTTATATTGCTGAGTGGTCTTATAATTGTAACGAATATCCTTATCATTACCATGGTTCATCGAAAATGCCCAAAATTTCTTCCACCAGTCGTCGCCAAATTTAAACGACGTATAAACAGCTGCTGCAAGGTTTGTGTAGATTTGTGCATAAGAGGTTCAACGTTCATTTGTTCCAGAATATCTCAATTGACAAATATAATCCGAGCACAGTCTAATTTGAATAAAGAAAATGAGGACATTATTGAAATGACTGACACAAATTTGCAAGATGAATCCACTGAAGCTTCGCCATTTATTAGTCCTGTTGGAGGAATGGAGCTTCAACAAATTGGAAAATTACAGAACCACAGGACCTTGAAAACGAAAGTTCAAAAGATATGGGTGCGTATGTATCATCATATTTTCAGTTTTTCTTCTTGGAGATGTATCCGTCATAAAATTTCACAAAATTGAAAAAAAAATCCAATTATAGTAATTTTATCTAAGTCTCTAAAAGCACTCGAAATCAGTGGTCAAAACTCTTGAGGAATTTTGTTAAGGACAAATCCTCTATCAAAATCTGCCAATACTATTTTCTTTCTTTCAGGGTCCTGTGGTTCTGTAATCAAATTTAACTTTTACTTCAGGCTTGATAAAAGGTTTTAAATTAGCCAACATAAATGGTCACCGACTTTGTTTTCGATTTTAAATGCCATTCTCTCATGGAATTTGGTAATCGGGACTTGTTGTTATTAGCAGTGCAATAAATCATAAAAGTCAATATTGCATATAAATTGTTCGTATGAAAACTTTGCTGTCAGTAGAAAATATATTATTGATATTATCCATTTCTGAGGGACAAATGTTAACTTTTAGTTGCTATAAAAATGTTGACGCCTTTGTTATGGAGAAATATTTATAAAAAAATCAGTTTTCAGTTTATAAAAAAAAAATGTTTTCTCGATGAGAATTTAATAGAATATGCATTGTTTGTTATTCAACAAAATATGAAAATAAAAACGTGAGGTCACCGTACTGGATAAGAAGATATTTCGAAAAAAGGCTTTACAAATAAGAATTGGCGGGAATACTTTTTGCGCCACTCTTGAAAGCAACGTTGAGAGACGATAAGTCGAATTACCGATGTCTTCATGGGTCATTGATATCACCCCAGTTTTAGGTGGGGTTCGTGTTGCTCAGTCTTTTGTTTTCTATGTTTTTTTTTGTACTATTGTTTGTCTGTTTGTCTTTTTCTTTATTAGACATCGCGTTGTCAGTTTATTTTCGACTAATAAATTTGAATGTCCCTTTGGTATCTTTCGCCTCTCTTTCAATTCAATTCCCGTTATTTGGTGTTTTGTTGTTTGTTAGTTTTCAACTACACTAAATGAATATTGATATACACATGAGGGTAGTTAGTGTTTAGCACCTAACCTTAATCAACTGGTGGGTTGGAAACAATTCTTTGCACAGAAATCTCGATGAAAATTTCGATTTAGAAAATAGGAGTGTTGTTCTGAACAAAAAATCCCGTTTAAACAAGGAAGTTTTATTTTGTTATATAATTATTTGAAAAGCGATGTAACACTATAGATATTATTTTCTATATGAATATTGACTCTATAAATAGTGAAAAGAGATCAATAAGCTTTAGAGTTTGTATCAAGCTGAATTACTTGTAACATGGGATCTACCTAGTATGCTTACGTTGTATTTCTATTTTCAAATCCTCTGCAGACCAATTTTGCCAGCTTTCTCTTTGAAATGTGTCAGACAATATACAAATAAAATATTTGAATATAATTCTCTAAAATATGATATGAGTGTGTTCCATATCGCAAATGTAACATGTTTTCGTAGATACTGCATCACAAAACAAATATAACATAATTGAAGTATATCTTGGCAAACAGATAGAGCTTTGCTTTCGATATAATAACAATCTTAGTTTAGAATATTCTTCCTTTTCATTGTGACGATTATTACCTAACATAATCTGAAATCTTACGATACAGTATGGGATTAGCACATATTCAAAGGCCATGTGGTGACGCCTAATTGCTAAAATTAAAGTCATTTGGGTTCCTGACAAAAAGTTGTACCACATCATCTTACTCTTGTAGGGTTGAAATATGCCCATAACAAGATAGAACGAAAGCTTTGCCCAGCAAAAACCTTTCACTTGGGGATCGGTTGAGAATCCTTTTCGTGCCTACCTTGAGATCACCGATCTATGAATATCGGTCTTAATTTTTCTGATCAGACACATTAATGTCCAATATGAGGTAGAACAAACTACAGAAGATCAAGGAAACGTATCAAGTCAGTTAACGACTTACTCTCTTATATTGTGACATATAACAATAAAAATTATCCAGCTCTCTACATAGTTTGCCACAAATAACACAAATAAAATACCGTATATTCATAGAAGCCAATGCTAATTGAATTTTTGCGTTATATTGAAGGCCTAGTTTTAATTTTCATCTCCCCGCTTTTGGTTAACTTCGTGTTGCTCAGTCTTTAATTTTCTTCGCAATTCATTCTTAATATTGTTTGTTTTTCGTTGTTTGTAGTCGCGGAGTCTTCAGTTTTAATTGTAGTTGTTATTTGTACTGACCCAATGATCTTCCTTCTCATTTGACCTTTGATATAGTAAAGAGCAATACTTGAGCTTACCATTTGCGCATCATTCAGATACGTATAATAAACACGCTGGAATGAACATCTGGAATATTAGTGAAATAATTATACTTGTCAAAAATGATATTGAAGAGGCATATATGTGACAGCTATGATTAAATAGAGTCCCCTTAAATTAACTATGTTGTATAAATAATTTTAATGCTAGACTATAACGAAAAATAAAAGTTATGCTTATTAATTCCAGAACAAATCAATGCTTCGTGTTAAAATATTCCTACAGAAGTTCGAAGTTCAGTGGTTCTCTCCGGGTTCTCGTTTCACTATATATTAATACTGGTCGCCATTATTTAGCAAAGTGTGTTGAAATGGTTATATCATCATAAAAGATAAATCTATATAAACAAAATTGAAAAATCTTAAGACACAAATTTGGGTCTTAAGCATATTGTGATAAAACAAATTCTGAGTCTTCAATAGTAATACCTTTAATATTTTCGTTTTTCTAAGTAGTATTCCTACAATTTCAAAAATTTACAAAAAAATGTAAGGAGATAAATGATCTCCTGGTCTGCAACCTCTCTGAATTGTAAAAAAAAAACTGAAAGAAAATTATTCTGTGTTACTGCTGGTTTGGTATTTGTACAGAAAGTTTTGACCTAGTGTTTTATGGCATTTCCGAAGTTGAAAAAATCAAGAACCTGTTCTTTGAAAATTCAGAAGATAAAATGGAAAGCTTTTTTCAAAATCAATGAGAAGGAGACTGCCTGGATATCATTTTCTTTAGTATAGTGCAGTAAATCATATATCAATCTTGTATTTTCACCAATAAATCTACCAGGTATAAATCCTGTCTTGTCATTATTGATTAAGACTGATAAAACAGATGTTATTCTTTCTGGAATGCAACTTGATGCTAATTTATAAACCGTATTTAAAAGACTGATTGGACGTCAATTTTCACGTATTGCTTTGGTTTGTCATATTTTGGAATGCAAGTAATGCCTTTTTGTTTTGGCAATAGACATTTTACCTTGATTATAATCATACTTAATTGATCTATGAACAAATTAACCTATATCCATTCATCAGATCCAAGGTTTTTCTCATATTTTGTTCTTTTAATTGCACCAGTCAACTCTTAAAATGTTATTTCATCTTCTAAGGATACTGTCATACTTTCAGATAGTTTTGGTATATCATTATGGGGTATAGCATTAATAAAATTGATATATTGCATTGTCTCGTCTTTGGAATATAGATTTTTGTAATAGATTTTGGCCTCGGTTATAATTTGTTTTTGGTGTTCAAAAAGTATCAAAGTCTTGTTTTTACACTTAATTATAATCTCCTGCTACAAGAAAATCTGATTATCAAATTCCTCAATTATTTCACTAATTTTGTCATAAAATGTAGGGGTAACACTTTCTGGACCATATAATGTAATCAAAGTGACATTGTTATCTCCAATTTTAGTATTCAATAGTACGAAGTTACCGTCTTGATCTTGTTTTACTTTGTAAAATCTTATATTCAAAATATTTTTTTAAATAAAATGGCCACTGCTCTTTGTTTTTACGAAAAGGAACTAAAGACACATTCTCCACCCCATATCTAAAAAGAAAAGAAAAATATTTCATTACTCAAGACGCAGTCTATATTGTGTCATCATTGAAGGATAGTTCTAGAAGTAGAATTTGTAAATGATGACAATGAAAAAAAAAAAAAAAATCCCTATATTCCATGAACAATGTACTGAAATATTGCATTATTTGGCAATGCGTCCTATTAAAAACCTGAAGTCAGAATGTAATGGATAATGTTAATGTTTATGTATCCGTCATTTTGAACTGATCGATATTATTCACATTGGATAAGTGCGACAGGTTTGAAAGCAAAGGTTTGAGTACATCATTACATATGTACATATGTAAATTTATTATCCATGGTACCTATATGTCATAGATAACAATATATTAATACAGAAGCAAAATATTCTCCGATTGTCAAAACTGATCCCAAACATGCGAAATCCAAACGTAAAGATAAAGCAAGATATGAACAAATAAAGATAAGGTAAGAGCAAAAAAAAAAAAACATGCGAAATGCAAACGTAAAGATAAAGCAAGGAATTAACAAATAAAGATGAGCTAATAGCAAAAAGCAAAACAACAAACGAAAAGAAAAGCAAAGAATAAACAAACACATAAAAAGGCAAATGCAAAAACATAAAAACTAGCACATTGTATACTCAACACATGTCGAAACGAGATTCCAGGGCTTGTATTGCCTATCATGGTTTACGTGATAGAGGGTTGCTGCTCACAAGGAAACTATTAAACCAATTGTTCTTAGTGGTGAAATTGAAATCATCCCTTCGTAATTTTTACGGACGCCCTCACGAGTTGATTGACCGTTATGAAATATCCGTTTCACAGATGATAGATGATAGGTTCCTAATCATGTAATGTCGTAACTACAATCCCTATCCCTTTTTCCTAATGTGAGCGCGTTTGAACTTACATGAGCAACACGACGGGTGCCACATGTGGAGGAGGATCTGCTTATCCTTCCGAAGCACCTGAAATCACCCCCAGTTTTTTGTGGCGTTCGTGATGCTCAGTCTTTAGTTTTCTGTGTTGTGTTTTGTGTACAATTATTGTCTGTTGGTATTTTTCCTTGTGTCCGTTGTTATCCTGCGGTTTACATGTTGTAATGTATTTTGATATTATTTATTTATGTATTTCTCTGTGCTGAGTGTTCTTGAGTTTGTTTGTACTGTTTTCCTGTCACATAGTGTTGTCATTTTAGCGATATTTTTAACATTGCCAAATGAGCGGGAGGCTTGGATATCCATAAAACCAGGTTCAACCCACCATTTTTTCTATAAAATGTCCTGTACTAAGTCAGAAATATGGCAGTTGTTATCAAATAGTCCGTTTCTATGTTTGTTGGCGTTTGCTTTTGTTGCAGTTCAGGGTTTCTGTTGTTCCGCTGTTTTTTTTTTTTTCTTACAGTTGGCTTAATCGAGTTATGACTATTGAACAGCAGTATACTACTGTAGCCATGGCGTTGTCAATTTATTTTCGACTTATGAGTTTTTATGTCCCTTTGGTATCTTTACTCCTCTTTTACTTACTGTACTTTTAAAAAAAAAACCTGATATATATATAATGAGTATGTAATGTTAGAAACATGCATATTACTTAAAACCTTTACTAAATTCTTCCATAGATATAAAGATTTGGTTTTGAAGTTTAATTGTACCTATAGAAAACCTATTTCAAAAGGGTTAGCACATCCTCATTTTTACGGAGATGTTGTTTACCGTGCCCGGAAATTTAGAAACGATCCTGGTAAACTTATTGATGCTTTGAATAAACTTATTCTAAAAGGGTACCAATTCAACACTGTAATTAGATCTTTGAATATTGTGTTTATTGGTATTAGTATTGATTTTGTTATCAGTAAATTAAAAGCAAACTAAATATTATTGCTATATACATATGCACATTCATGGATCTACAACCTGTTGATACCTGTAATTTGGCATTGCACAAGGTCATGTTTTTCTCTGACTGTTTATGACGTCTTTACACTAAATCCATTGGATGTTGGATGTGTACTCATTGATAAATTAGTCTTAGATGCATGATTTTTTTTTTCATTAGTTGTTAGTGGCTTTGAACTAGCTGTCAGTAACTGCGAGTACTTTCAGTTCTGTACTTAGTGTCTTTTTGTTGTTTAGATGTACAAGTACCCGGCCACGTCCACTCTGTTTTTTATAAGATGTATTTTCATTTTTATCCATCTGATGAGTTAAGCCTTTTTCAACTGATTTTTTTATAGTAAATTCTTATGTTGTACTGTTACCCCCACTGTTCCAGGTTAGGGGAGGGTTGGGATCCCGCTAACATGTTTAACCCCACCACATTCTGAATGTATGTGCCTGTCCCAAGTCAGGAGCCTGTAATTCAGTGGTTGTCGTTTGTTGCTGTGTTACATATTTGTTTTTTCGTTCATTTTTTGTACATAAATTAGGCCGTTAGTTTTCTCGTTTGAATTGTTTTACATTTGTCATTTGGGGCCTTTTATAGCTGACTATGTGGTATAGGCTTTGCTCATTGTTGAAGGCCGTACGGTTACCTATAGTTGTTAATTTCTGTGTCATTTGGTCTCTTGTGAAGAGTTGTCTCATTGGCAATCACACCACATCTTCTTATATATTTACATTTGTAGGTCTTAACTAGCTGATGGAAAACACTGTAAAAAGTAAAATAAATAACAAGAGAAAGAATATATACATTGTGTATACTTGTTAATTAAATACATTTAGAAGACAGTCAATTTATGTTTCACAAATAAGACTAATGGTGTAACATGGAAGGAAGGAAACAAAAACTAAGTCTTGTAAGCAACAGAGAGCCTCCCTTCTAAGAAACCAATTATCTTTTGTGTTTGTACGTGTTTCTTAGAGAAGACGAGTCCCGATAACCTTGATTCTTGTTTGCAAACGTTCCAATGGCTTATTTTGTAAGCCATCTTTGCTAATCAATGTCTCGCTTCTTTCATGAATGAGGGTAGATCGTCATCAATGCGCATTCGTTTGCCGAACAAATTATAACCTTACGACATGGCGTCCTGTTTGTCTGCGTATTGCATAAAGAGAATTATATTAGGAACATGCCTTTTAGTTTGGTCAGATGTTTGCTTTGACGGAATACGATGAGTATTGGCACTAGCGAAGCATAATTTCTTACTTACTTTTTGTTTTAAACTTGTATGCACCACTTTTGATTGATATTGGTCTAGTTTAATTAATGTTTATTCATGCGGTATTAGATATTAACAACCAATCTTACATTTCAGTTTAGATTTTTTTTATGATAATATCGGATTTTCTCTTTCATAATAACTATACAGTTTCGTTGTAGATGATAAAACTGACAATATGACATCTTCTGGATTTCAACAAAATACAAATGATAATTCTGGAACGCCATTTCCTACCAAATTAACTGATGCGAATCTTTTGGAAGAAAACACTTCCACAGTAGTCATAATACACGAAGAAGCAGATGCTGACATTGATGGTGACCAAAATGCTTCAAATGGTACAAATATGATCGATGTCAGTACAAAAGGTGAGTTTGTAGAGAAAGATAATGATACATAATGAAACTAAAATAAATGTAAACCCCCCCCCAAAAAAAAAAAAAAAAAAAAATAGAAGAAGGAAATGTAAAAAGAGAAAAGAAAGTGTCTAAAGATACATGCAGATTGTTATCCGTTGTTTTGTGCTTTTCCCAATTATTTTGAAACTATGATAGAAAGAGAGAAATTTAGAGAGCACAAACGAACCATAGGCAATATTTACATATCAGTTGATATTCTTGAAATCGTTGGTCATCTCTTTTTTTACTATAAAATTTAATGACAATGTTTATCATTTTTAGCTCACCTGACCTGATGGGCCAAGTGAGCTTTTCTCATCACTTGGCATCCGTCGTCCGTCGTCGTCGTCTTCCATCGTCAGTCGTCCGTCGTCGTCGTCGTCTTCGCCGTCCATCGTCAGTCGTCCGTCGTCTCCGTCCATCGTCAGTCGTCCGTCGTCGTCATCGTCTGTTAACTTTTACAAAAATCTTCTCCTCTGAAACTACTGGGGACAAATTTAACTAAACTTGGCCACAATCATTATTGGGGTATCTTATTTTTAAAAAATGTGTCCGATGACCCCGCCAGCCAACCAACAAGGCCGCCAAGGCTAAAAATAGAACAAAGGGGTAAAATGCAAGTTTTGTCTATTATTTTGAAAACTGTTGTAAATATAGAAAACCTGAAATGTGCAAAAATGTTCAGTATGTTGAGCTCTACCAATTGTCTATATCCGTCAAAACTGTCAGATGACTTTTTATAGGAGAAATTGCCCTTAAAATTCAAAGTTTAAGATTATTATTTTTATCATTTTTGCTTATTATCTTGAAAACATAATAGATTAGAGAGAAACTTTAAAATGCAAAAATGTTAAGCAAGACAAGTTCTACAAATGAGTCAACATAGTCAAAATCGTCATTTGACTACTTAGAGGTATGCCCTTTGATGGCGATTGTTTCCAATATTTTGCATTTTTGTCTTATATCTGTAAAATTATAATAGATAGATAAAAACTTAAATAGGCAAAAATGATCAACAAGACAATATCTACAATTAAAACAAATAATGGAAATCGTCAGACGACTCCTTATTGCCCTTAAATGACAATTTTTACCAATTGTTTTGCGTTTTCCCTTATGTGATAAAAAATATGATAGATAAATAGACACTTTAAATCACAAAAAATAATCAGCAAGGCAAGATCTACTAACATGTCAAATTTTGCTGATACACTTAGTAGACTGTCACTCTTTATAGGGGTGATTGCCCTTAAATGAGGATTTGTTTTACCCTCTTTTGTGTTATGAGCAAAAACTAAAGAAGATAGAGAAAAACTACACAGACTAAATGACGAGCAATACAAAAATCATCAAAACAGAGAATTTTGTCATGAATTCTATAGTAGTAGAGTGTCCTTTGTTTAATATGCACATAGACCTAGGTGAGCGACAAAGGCTCTTTAGAGCTTCTAGTTTGCGTTTTGCCTAATATCTTGTAAATTATGATAAATAGATAATAACTTTAAAAAGCAATCATGATAAGCAAGACAAGTTCTGAAATCAGTCAGCCTACATGTATGTAAGTTTATGATATACTTTAGCGTATTTACCTGACGATATTGGGATATGAGTATTTAGTCGGATCTTAACAGGAAGTTGTGATAATATTAAAAAACCGACACGGATGAAAATGATAAACAATGTCAAAATGGTCAGGCTTTAATTGCATCTGTATTTTGGTAAGTTGATGCAAGCAAAAGATCTGTATTGCATTTTATACTATTAGAGGCAAATAATCTTTAACGACTATATTATATTACTGTGTAAACACGTTAATTATGAGCTATGAAAGTCAAGTAGTTCGAGCATTTTTCTGAGTAAGTTTTAAAAAATTTCAAAAAAATATACTTTATTGTTAGTTAGCATTCGTTAGCTATCACTATCCTATAGATTAACAACTTTTGGTTATATTGATAATTTAGAATCTTCATTGAAGGTGGAGCACGAATGCTGTGTTAATTAATTCTATCGATGTGTCATTTGTATGCAAGAGTGACATTCCTTTGTATCATGTTCCAATACGAGAAAGTCAATTGAAGCTATGCGTGTTTTGTCTCCCTTGAACAGGTTCATAATTTTATATTTACGTATAATTATTTGATTTAATTTTAAATAATTACAAAATTTATAAATTCAATAGATCTCAGTTTTTGTTATTGGTTTATTAAAGACATTAATGCATAAATATAATTTGATTAATTTGTTTTGAAACGTTTAAAATTATTATATACCAATATAAAGAACCTTTCATAATTTAAAAAAAAAATATTATTCAGTTACGTTCAAGTATTAAACAAACCGACCATGTAAGACCGCCATGGGAAGTTACGGTCATTTTTAACCCCCCTCATCCACAAGATACTTGGTTTATTGAGGCACTTTACTGTAAGTGCATTTCCCTTAAAAAGATAGATTCTACTGTCTATTTATAATTTGATGTAAAATATTCAGGTGAACAACATACGTGTTAATAGACACCTGTAGTCAATCTGCTAGACAAATTGCCTTAATATAGTTGCATTACTTGATTCCTTAAAAACAAATACATTTATGCTGTAACACCCCTTACACAAACACACACAAGATGCACATACGCACAAACACAAAAATAAACACCATAACCACCACCTTATTCCACAAAACTTCAAACTTATGTCAAATGCTTTAGGGAGAAATTATGATTGGAACCGAATTATATTATTTCCCCATAATAATGAAATGTCGGGAAAATTAACCAGAGTTATCTTACATTAATCACAAAGAGGGCTAGCAAACAATTTTTAATTTGAGCTTAATTAACGTTAAAACAATTTTCCACTAAAAATGAGTGTTACTTTATTCTATTTTAAGGACTTAATTGCCCATATCTACTTATTTTATTTGATATAATGAATTTTGATGACAATAGATAAACATGCTATATACTTATAGAAAATAATGGTATAATTGTACCCCTTGATAAAACGGTAATTTGTATATATATTTAATCATGAAATTTGAAGAATTGTTTTAGCCGTGTGATATGACTTTCGTTTATCAACTGCTTCCGGTTTATATCAACTGCTTCCGGTTATTATTGCATGGCATTTCGACGTCACTCGGTAAATTCAAAAATACACCTCAATGGTACGCTTTAGTGAAAAAAATAACAAAGTAGGATAAAAAACAAATACTAGGAAACAGGAAAATATATTATTTAAATGTAAAACAAAATATACAATAAATGCATTTTTCAAAGTTTTAAAAGTAGTTCTGTTCTGTATGTCTTCTGCTGGAGTATATTATAAAAAGAACATAACATGTCATTTTTCATATCAGACCCCTTATCAGCCAATGGTCAAAATCATCCTCGAGCCTGTCGGCTCTCGGGCTGATATCTTGACCTAGGGCTGATAATGGGTCTGATATGAAAAATGCCATGATGTTATAATCTATATTTATCAGTTGTCTCCTTATAGTTCTAATTACCCGAATGACAATCTTTACCCTTTTTGTGTTTTTAGGAAACAAATTCAAAACTGTAAAGCGTAACAGTAAACTGAAAAATTATCAGCCATACAATTCAAAAACAACGAGATATGGAATTTCTGTAAAGATATCATTTTTTGAAAACACGCATGTTTTTCTCTCTCACAATAACTGTACAGTTTTGTTGTAGATGATAAAACTGACAATGAGACATCTCCTGGATTTCAACAAGATACAAATGATAATTCTGGAACGCCAAATATTAACCAATCAACAGATGCGAATATTTTGGTGGACAAAATTTGCACAGAAGCACAAATGCTTGCAGAAGCAGATGCTAAAATTAAAGGTGACCAAAATGCTTCATATAATACCAATACGATCGATGTCAGTACAAAAGGTGAGGATGTTGAGAAAGATAAAAATGATTCACTGCACAAAAAACAACAAGAAGAAAACAATGCCCATAGGGAAAAGGAATGTAATATAGAGAATAATGAAAACAATGTGGGTATAAATTATCTAAATGAAGGCCAGAAAGACAATATTAACATGGTTAAGGATTCTGTGGACAACGAAGAGGAGGAACAAAGTGAAAGTCATGTACTAAAACCAGAAGATATACAGTTAAGTGAAAAATCTGATGAAAAGGACGATGAGAAGGACGTTGGATCTTTACAAAATCTTCGTGGTTTGGACAAAAATCATGGGACGAGTTTGCCAAATGATTCAGAAAGAAAAATAGATAAAAACGAAATCGGAGATAAAATGCATGACATTTCAACTGACAGTAACGATATAGTTAAATCGGAAAACAACGCTATACAATCTCAACATAGTTCAGATGTAAATTTGAATAGATCACAGCGTAATGAAGAATTGGTAATGAATCAGAATCAAAGTTTTGACAATAGACAAACAGCATCTTCAACAAACGCAAATAGAGATCTAGTCCAACAGATTTCAGGGGCAGGTGAGGAGGAGAGTGAAACAAACGAATTATCAGAGAAAGATTGGCATTCTACAGCTTGTTTTTGGACGTTATATTTTGTATAACGTTTATCTTGGCTTTTGGTATATTTTACTGGGCAATATTAGGCCAATTATTCGCTAAGAATCATAACAATGTAGGGCCAAGTCCACATTAATAAAAACAGAGATAATCATAAAATATTGACACTGTTGATATGTTTTTTTATAATGTATTTTTGTTTGCTTTATGATTTCACTTAGGTTTTTTTTTGTGTTTAATTATATACATTTTTTGTATATTATATATATATTATTCCAAATCAAGTTATAACATTTTATTTGTTGATAGAATGTGGAGGTAGCATTCAGTTGAGACACATAGATAAACAAAGCAGCTGAAACAATTGGAAATAAACGAACTTCAAAAGAATACAACACTTCCTTCTACATGGTAGGTATCTTGTGCTATGCACGCATGACATTTAACATTTTTTGATTCGAACGTCACTGATGAGTCCTGTATACGAAACGCGTGTCTGGCGCAAATATAAAATTTCAATCCTGGTAACGATGAAGAGTTCATTTACGACGATTCAGTTACTGCACTTCCTGTAAAATCTCACACAGAAACATCATATACAGTGAACGCGGATCTTGTTAAATGCCTTAAACAAACTTTACAAAGAAAACAAACGAAACATTGTAGAAATGTAAATTCACAAAATTGCACGTATTTATTATTGTTGACTAATAGAAAAATAGGCCAGATAAATTTTTGTTATTTCAGGAGTTGTTGCATACAAAAAAAATGATAACACTGTGAATTTAATTTTTGCAAAACTCATCGCGTCATATTTTTTGTATTACAAAAAGAAAAAAAAATGTCTTAATATGCAGAACACGGAGGTTCCTTTTTCGGGTCTGATCTCAATTCCATCGAACTCACACAGGGCACGTAATTAAGTCACATGGGATACTGAGAATCCGAAAACACATTGTCTGCATCAAATATCAATTAGTATTATTTGATCATGGGCATACAGGAAATTATTTACTTAATTTCCAATAACCTTTTAACAAGAATTACATATAATAGTTTGTTGAATATATCATGAAGATAGTTCACATTTGTTCTTTATCATTTTAATAAAGTGATACAACAATTGTTTGTAAAGTTTTCCCAAAAAAGCATACGATTTTAACAGTATGGATTATTACGGCACACAAAAATTTGTTACAGAAAAAAAAAAAAAAAAAATGAACCAAGGAGGAAATCGTAGATTCAATAAATACAACAGTGGCAAAAATAAAAACAACGAACAGGCAAAACAAAATTAAAAAAAATAACAAAACATTATACAGACACCTAAAGATTGAGCCACAAGAACTTTACAAAAACCGGGGCATGGAACCAAAGTTAAGTCTTCAATAGTAAGCGAATGTTACCAAATCTTTGTTTTGTATGTTTATAAAGGTTATAATAATTGATTTGTTTATGATACAGTAAATATCGGTGCAACCGTTTGATAATTGGTGGTTTACTCACTATCGGATTAGAAGATGCTTTACGCTACCCGTAAACAAACTGAAGAAGAACCATTGTGCTCCAAAAGGGTAATCAGATCCCGCCACTCGTGAATATACGGTGAAAATTTCTATTGAAAGGATTTCATATTTTTAGCGAAATGTTAAGTTTAAGGATAATATCAGCTTATTTTCATTTCTCTGGAGAAACTCTTGTATGAAGTTCCGCTATAAGGATTAAATTAACAAGTCGGAATGCAGTTGAGTACAGTTTCAGACATGTGGACAACAATAGACACATGGTAATGTAAATTTACTGGGAAGAAATAATAGTTTTTAAATTTTAATTTGGGCAAAAGAATACGGGATTTTCAAGGCACTCACCGTTTAAACGATGATGTTAAAATGTCGTGAAATGTTACATTTTTGTCTGGTATTTTTCTGCACAGGCACTTGCCCCTGAGGTTTTCTTATACGAAGGCGATACAAATAGAAGGATTTCAGTAGCTTTTAAATGAATTTTTCTTTTTAAACTAGTTTCTCCTAGTCAAATTACAATTTCATTTAGCTACTAGACCGTACTCTTTGTGGAGGTCTGAAATGAGCATTTATTTTTTTTTTAATTATTTGGGCCAATTTTCTCTCTTCTTTTGTTTTGTTCTTTATTTTTTATTCTGTTTTTAGACACAACTATAATGATATTATTTCAAACGCTGTATATGTCAGTTAGAATAGTTATATTCCCGCTACCACCAGAACCTCCTTGGCTAAGGTGAAATTGATCAGTATTTTTCTAATCAAATGTATTGTATATTATGCAAATTTTAATATTCTTTTTCCATAGTTTTAGTCCTAAGGTGACTGGACAAGATTATACCTACAAGACAATTTATTTAGATATCCCAATGCATACTTTCATTTAAGTGGACGAGTCTTTTGTTTTTCTCGTGTACTTTCTACTGCTTTGCGTATCTTTGTGCATATGTCGAATGTGAATTCGAATTTAACATCCATTTAACAACACATTTTATTTTGGTTTCCCAAAAATAACTTTGCACAGTCATGTAGATGACATTCTGTAAAATGCAAATTTGCAGCCTTCGATTTGAAATGAGGAGATGTGATATAATTGCTCTATTTTTGGACAAAACTATCCAACAGAGACCAAATGATGTAGATGTTGGCAATTATATGTCAATGTGCTGCCTTAAACAATAAGTAAAACCAATACCGCATAGCAAGATTGCGACTAAACAAAACTAAAGACAAATCAAACGTCTTTTTTATTTGCTCAGTATTAGCTTGAAAAAGAGAAGATACATTCAATAATCGTTAATGAGTCAGCAACTCAACAATAAATAACAATACATAGACATTCATAGGTTTTAGGTGTGTATCATATGCAATGTTTTTAATTTCACGAGTCCAACAAGTTCGTTACAGATTTTTCTTCATCATGGTTGAATAGATAAATATGCAAATTATGTACTGCATTCTGTGCATAACTTTTTGTACGGCCAACTGTCTTTCGAAAACAAGTTACTTGAGGATTCCTTTCAATGCTAAATATTATATAAAGATAGAAAGGTGGTGTAAATTATCCATATACGTATTTCTTACTTCGAACCTTTTCATAATAAAGGTCCCTCAATCTTTACTTAATCATGTGGGTTGACCTGTTTTGAAGTTTTTCCTGGAACCAATTTGATAGGTAAAGAAGATTTTAATTTCATTGAAAAATGTAAACGAAAATTTTTAATTTTTAAAAAGTTATAATTCTAAAAGGTTAATACATTTATTATCTCGATTTTTATTTTTTGGTTAAAACAAATTCACTTTAACGTATTGTTATTTTCATCAATGTTATGGATTTCCTTCCATGCAAAATTAAATCCTCAAAAAGATTAAATTAAACGGGAGCTGCGTACAATTTGTTTATAGTGAGTGATAACATTTGGTGAGGGAATTCGATGTTTGCTATACCACGGTTCAATTGAACATAATTTATGACAATACCCCGAAACCAAAAAAAAAAAACGTGTAATGTTGCTGTCATTTGTATAATGCAATCCATTCTGACATTAAAATATTGCTGATTTACTATGCGGCTATGTAGATTTACATGAGAAAGTGCAAATATGGTCAGTTTTGGTTGATTCGTTAAAATAATTTTGTTATACGAGTCGGCCTGAGGTATCAAAACTACTGAAATTTTGTTGCGAGACAATATTTTGAATAAAAAGAGGACATGCTGGCAATCTAAATTGATGGTGACAAATTTTTGGCTATACAAATTAACAGATTGACGCATTCCCCATTTCCATGCTCAATTTTATAATAAAGTACAAATATGGTCAGTTTTGGTTGATGCGTTATAATAATTTTGTTGTACCAGTCAGCCTGAAGTATCAAAACTACATATAATATATATATGTTCCTGAGACAGTAAATAAATGTTATATTGGAGGCAGTCTGGGATGTGAAAACTACTGATTTTCAGTTATTTGAAGAAAAAAGGACATGCATGCTTGCACTGTTGATTTGTGCAGAAAAAGAAATATTATTAATATAACGTGGGCCATAAGTATGATTAACTGTACACCAATATTACTTTCAATTATCATGATTATTTTATCTGATCTAAGTACTATTCGTTTTTGGCATTGTTTTTAGATTTTATCTGAAAACCAAGTTTATAAGATTTACGCTACATTTTAAAACCGATCAGAACTTAATAATAGCATTGTAACCTATATCGTTTTTAATTTATAGAAAGGCAGATCAGTGATAAATTTGTTTTATGCGTACTTTATTTACAGATACATGTATATAGACAGAAAAGTATACCTGAAACGACAAAGTTATTTTTCATTTACCTGTATATATTATGAAACCGGTTTTTCAAAAGTGATTATTTTCTAAGGGTTTAATATTTCGCGGTAGTGTTTTGCCATGGCTTTATTTGGACTTGTTTGTTTGCTTTTGGCCTTGAATGTTTGTCCTAAATATTTTATTAACTATGTATTTACTTTCAGGTATCACAGATCGAATTTATTCGTTCATAGTGTGTTAATTTACGTTTTGATTGAGTTAAGCCTTCAATTGATGTTTTATCGTGTGTTTTCTATGTTGTGATGTTATACTATTGTTTCAGAAAAGGAGAAGGTTTGGTACCATTAAAACGTTTAATCCCGCTGCAAATGTTTGCACCTGTCCTAAGTCAGGAATCTGATGTACAATAGTTGTCGTTTGTTTATGTAATTTATACGTGTTTCTCGTTTCTCGTTTTTATATATACTAGACCGTTGGTTTTACCGTTTGAATGGTTTTACACTAGTACTTTTGGGGCCCTTTATAGCTTGTTGTTCGGTGTGAGCCAAGGCTCCGTGTTGAAGGCCGTACATTGACCTATAATGGTTTACTTTTATAAATTGTTATTTGGATGGAGAGTTGTCTCATTGGCACTCACACCACATCTTCCTATATCTATATATATTTAATCTGTATTGTTTATATAACCATGATCACGGAGGTTTTAATTTTATACATTAATTTACAATATTGTGATCAAAATTCGTTTTTTTAAACAAATAAATAATTTTGTAGTCGCACGCTTGCTTGAAATTTAATTGCATTATGGGTAATTTCGGATCGTGTAGACAGAATGGGGAATGGTGTATGGTGTAATGTGTAAGGTGTATGGTGCAAAGGTGTAACGTGTATGGTGTAACGGCACAAGGTGTATAGTGTAATGGTGTATGGTGAATGGTGTAATAGTGTATGGTGTTAGTGGGAAGTTTACACCATCCAAGGACTGTATTTGTGAAACAATAAATGTTTTAAAAAGGCGAATTTTCTGTATAAAGTCAATAATTATGTAAACTTTTAAAGCCCAAACTTTCTATTGCTTTAAATACGCAAATGAAAGATCCGAAAACCAACACAGAACGGCATGTTTTTGAAATTATAGCAAAACTTTTGCTTGACAAATTGTTATTAATTATTGCAAAAATGAACTTAAAATATCTGTCATGTTCTCCCTACCCAGTTTATCCCTATAACTTATTATGATGTGGACCGGTCATTGTTATTGAATCTTACGCAATTTGATTGGATTAAGTTGTTATTAGTTTACCTTCAATCTGTTTATTTTTTCATACATGTATATTGATTAACTCAGAACGTGCATGAATGTGTACAGTATCTAAAATGACATTCAAACTGGACACTTGAAGAGTCCATATTATTGTTTATCGAATGAAAGTGAAGGTATGAAATTTAAGAATTGCCACTTCTTATATTTTCTCAAAATTTTCCACATATAGAGTAGATAAATTATTTTTCAATAGCCTATTTTGGAGAAAAAAGAGAAAGTTTTCAAATCAGACGTTTTATTTCATTAACCCTTTCCCTTTCAGGCATTTTAGACCTATACTTACCGAAAAGACACTATCAAAGTTCAATTGAATACTGCATTTTCACCAATGGTCATGCACATGCCACTTTGGGCTCATATGAAAGATAATTGATCAAATATTTCAGAAAATTAAGTTTGAAGATAATTGGCCACGTGGTATGTTTCCATAAGGCACGTTATTTTGGGGGAAAATGTGGAAAAATACGAAATCTTTGAGGGAAAAGTCGTGTAGAGACATATTGTTGCGCTAATAGGGTAAGATTTTGGTGGGAACACAATGCTCAAAGTCTGTTAAAGACAGACAAGTTGTCATATTGGTATAAAAAGAGGGAAAACGTGCTACATGCCTTGAAATATCGATGTCAGTAACATTCAAAATAACTGATTTCAAAAGCTTTTTTCGTCCAAATTCAAACCCCGACACTACTTTTTTTTTGTCGAAATCGTTTTAAGTCAAGCAGTAAACTAAATTTGGTTTTACCAGAGACACAAAAATGTGTTACAGAAAAACTATATATGGCGCATCCTAGACCGAGCCCAAAGGAGGAAATGGGAAGACGAAAGGATGGGGGCAATTGGGCACACAAATTCTTTTGAAAACAGACATAATTATTTCGTTGGTTTTCTTTTTGAAATTCAAAGTTTCAAGTTAAGTTAAGTTACATTTAATATAGGAAATAATTTTTCCACCTCCGGCAGTGAGAATTGAACACGCGATCTTCCTGCTTTTTGTTAATTCAGCATACCCCTACATCACTGGCATCCTTAGAAATATATTGAAATTTTAGTAGTAAAGTCTACTACGCAAGAAGATCCTCATCCAGCTTGTTTTCTTTCAGAAATTATGTGTTAAAATGATATATTTTTGCTGCTAAATGAATGATTTTACGAATCAAATACTTAGTCTGTCATTTTTTCCAATGACAAATACATGTTCCTTCATCAAAACAAAAGTGTGTTTAACTTTATCATACCCCCAGCACGTCCGAAACCATGTTTTGTTACATCTATTTCAACTTTGCGAAAAAAAAAAAAAAAAAAAAAGGATATTTTAGTGGTTTTTTTCTTATCTAATAAATTCTTTAAGAAATGACTATGATATTTTAGCGCATTTCAAGTTTTTGATTACGCTGGTACACTAAAAATTCCATTTTTAACTAGTGTACAAGTTAGAACGGTTTTCTATGCACTACTTTGTGAAAATATTCTGTTAAAATTTGAAAAAAAACAAATGTTTTGTACAGAACAAATACATGTCAGTAAGAGGAAAATCGACTGTAAACAGATAATGATAGAAGTTTGGTGCACATTAAATCACATTGCTGGTATTCTGATGATTAATTTGAGCCTAATTTTAACCACATCTGTACGTCAGCAAATGACGATAAAACAACATTTAATGCAAAAAAAATGTTTTAAAATTTGCTTCACCGGTAAGCTGTACCGATGTGAAAGAGAAAAGGTTAAACAAGTCATTTTTCGAAGAGAAATGCGGAAATACATTTTACGCACGGCTACGCCAGGTAAAATTATTGTTTATTACAACAAAATAACATTTTTTCAGACTCATTATAATATTTTAGTTAATTAATCCTAAACAAAAGTAGTCAGTAAATAAAGTCAAAATATATCCGATCTGCCTATTTTTGGACATCAAAATCCAATACGTTCGTTTTAAAGTCTATTTCTTCTACCTCACAAAATCTTGTAAGGTACTTTAACCCTACCAACTGATTTCAACAGCAGCATAGCAAATAAAAATGATTTCATTTTCTGTTTTGCATATATGAATTAAATACCAAGGTCAAATATTGGTTAGGATGAGCGACACAAATAATTTCACAGAGAGGAGCGAGGCGATACATAATGTCGTTTTATTTCCAAAAAAATCCTGACCTTACTTCCCCCTTTTTATGTTGTTTAAATCGTCTCAATATACTTCTTATTTGATTTTTTTACTTTATTGCAAGTGATTATTGTTACAGCAAAACCAAGGAGGTAATGATTTATATAATCCTCCTTGTTGAACTACCAAAGTTTAGAAGCATCTTATTAATATTTGAACTCTTTAAATTCGAAATTCCAGTTTAAATGCAAAAGAGATCCGGATTGATTGCGAATAAGTCACCTATACTCACGACTTGCAGCAGACAAGAACAATTTGACCTCAAGAAACGAAATAAGTTGTCACAACCGTCTCTGTTTGATTTTAATCGTTCGTTCTCGTTCTTTCCGTTTTAGTTTTCTTTTCATCTGAATTCCGTGTAAATGGGAACATTTAGCGTTCCCGTATCTGTTTATTTATGATAAAATCTAATTTATTTTGTCTGAAAAATCTTATTTTGTTGAAAAAATTAATGTTGTCGCGATTATTTGTGGACATGATCATGTTGGGAGTTAATTGTGCTACTAAACAAAAAGCTACTCCTACAGAGTTCTGGGGAAAAGCAATCAAAATCGAAGTTTTACGGTCACCATCACGAATTTGAAACTCACCAGCGACATCTTTTCGTGGTCTTAGATCTCTGTATACTAGTATAGTCGTCTGATCTGTAAGTTTACCGATTGTGTCTTTTATCCGATTGTGACATGTTGCATATGTGTGAATTCAGATTTCGGGCGATGTCTCCATAGCAGAAGATACTTCCATTGTCGACGCACTGGTTTTGAAACTTTCCCTCAGTTTTCGTATGTTACTGATTTGTCTCTTTTCAATCTATTTATAAACCTTGACCATAGGTATACTCTGTTGCCTTAGTTTACATCTGGTTTGGAACTTGTCATGTTTTGAATATGAATAATAATGTAAAATTGCAAAAAAAAAAAATGCACATAAGAAATCGAGTAAAACAACGCAGTGTTTGCTGCTTTTAAATTCCATTTGTAGTTTGTCATGTGTGAATGTTGTTATACATCTGCTTTCAAATTTTCGGGTTTGCGCTCTCCCAATGAAGGTTGATCCATAAAACGATTCGAACGCACATAACATTTTTCAGGTTTTATTTTCATTTTGTGATATAGTTAGAAAATTGTCAGTGCCCATTCCATAATGGTTTCTTACAAATAAAAGCTAAAATAATACAGAAGCAAATGTCTTATAAACCAATCAAAAGCATAAAAAAATTACGTAAAACGTTTCTAATTCGTAATTTTAAGGCTTGTGGCATCAACCTGCTAATTAAAATATTCAAGTCATTCTATCAATCGGTTGAGCTTATGTTCTTAATAAAATATACTATATGTTTTGTTGTTATGCAATTATTGAAGCAGCACATTACCGTCATGACTTAAACAAATTTTTCAGTAAGGAACAGGATTTGATTTACCAAATATGTATAAGACATAAAACTTATAAAATAAAGATGATCTTGACAAAAAATACAAATACAGTATAAATGTGTGTTAATTATTTTTCTGTATGTATTTACGTCAACAAGAATGTTAATTTACAGGCAACCTAGATCTTGGAGAGTTTAAAGTGCTAATGATATTTTCAAAATTAATTTGGAAATGAGTGAACACTACAGTTTTTGTTAACGGAAAAAACTTAGGAATCAGGACAACGAATGATCCGTAAAAAACAAAATATGTTAACAGCTCTGTTCAAATAATTGTATCATAGAATAAGAAGTTTACTTCAATGCATGTTATACGACCATGCATTGGTCTGGCAGAGTAGATTGATTAAAAGTTCATAATTGAAGATATCCTAGTTGCTAAGACGAAAAACTGCAAAATTAAACGTTGTTTAAGTCATTTTGGGGATCTTCATCTCATGTACAACAGCCTGTATTCTTTCCAGATAATAAATGGAAATAAAATGAGGACTATATTAACCATGCTTATCAAAAGACTAGAAATATGTTTTAATTACGTTAGAAAGTAAATGTCAAGATGAGCTCAAACAGTTTCATTTTAGGGAATGTGATTTACATTAAAACGGCATAAGGCATATAGGTCTACATATCAAGTATCGGTTAGTTGAAAGGCAAGACTCTGTGCTCAAAACTACGCACTAACTTGCAGTAATGTGGCCTTTTCTTGGAAAAACATGAATTTGTGCACTGCCATAATATAAAATTCCAACGACACCAATATATAAGTGTCGACAAGATCCATGACAGTACATGCCAATGACTTGATAGCGACCAATGTTGAGTTTAATGTAATAAGATCAAAGTAAGTACTTATATCGATAATACTTGGTACGCTACTTTTGATTTAAACGGTAGGCTTTAGTAGAAAGATTTTGTTAAAGAGTATCTCTGAAATAATCAAAACGATTATTAACTAATGTTTTCGGAAGAGATATTCAAATACTTGTATTCCATATAATCTATAACTCTCTTCGAATCCGCACCTATATATACAGCAAACAGAAAGAAATGAATATGTACAAAGTGACAGTTCTTTTCAATTGTTCCGTTGGTTTACAAAGCATAACATTAGATTTTGTCAGGTTTTATGGACTTCATCCTTTTTGATTTTACATTGGAGTTCGGCATTTTTGTTTATACGTTTAAATGGACATTCACAAAACATCTTTGAATGAATTTCGTACGCTGGATGATATGTTTTGATTTTGTTTAGCAAATCTCATAACAAAGCACCCATGGCGCTATTAAGGTCTCCTTACACATGTTACAATTCATGAAAATGTCACCACTGGCATATCAATCCTAAGGACATAACATGTATGTATTAACAAGAGGGTAACACTAAAGACCTGAACGTGGATCTGAAAAGACCTGAATAGACCTGAAGATATACTACTCGATTCATTCAAATTACAATAACTTCTTTATTTTCCAATGGATTTTCCTCAAGTTAGAATTTTATTCAAGGTAAAGATTCACATTTTATTAGAAATAAAATGTTTCAAATTAAAAAAAAAAATTTGATTCCAAAACCTGAACCTGAATGGAGAAATGAAAAAACCTGAACGGACCTAAAACTCTATGGTCGGACTTATTCAAGCTTCAATAACTTTTCAAATATTCAATGGATTTCCTTCAACTTTAAATTTTGTAAAATAAAAATTCAACATTTTGTAAAAATGAAAACTTAAATAATGAAAAATATGTTTTGGTGCCAAAAACTCGGACCTGAACGGAGAATTAAAAACCTGAATTGACCTGAAATTCCTCTGATATATTTTCTCAAACTTCATTTACTTTGTTTTCAAAGAATTTCCTTGAAACTAGATTTTGTTTAAGTACAAATTGAATATTTTATCAAAACGAAAAGAAAAAAAAAAAAAAAACAATAATGAAAAATATTATTTTGGTGACAAGACTTGGACCTGAACTGAGATTTGAAAAAACATGAATAAACCTGAAAATACATGCTTGAAGGCCGTACGGTGACCTATAGTTGTTAACCTCTATGTCAATTTGGTGTCTTGTGAAGAGTTGTCTCATTGGGATCAAAACCACCTTTTTGTTTTTATTCAGCCATGCTGGATCTATGTGATCACTCCGGATTTTGAGATGGTGCAAAATTCTAAGTTGAAGACATATCATGACCTAAATGAAAAATGAAAAGATCTGCATGGACCTGGATATATATTAATTCAACATAGCCTGTAGAACATTTGCATTTTCATTCAAGAATAGTCGAATGAAACTTGCGATAAAAATATTTAATTTTGATGAATTAGCTAAAAATGAGCAGTTGTAAAAGTTTATAGTAAAATTTGTAACTGAGCAAAGTTTAGGAAGTGTTAAAAGATTTAATTATAATCCAATTAAAAGATTAAAAAAATGAAATGTTTATTTAGACCAATGATCCAATTATCACCTAATACAAGGTGTGAATTACAGCCTGCACACGTTCATGTAATTAATACATTCCAATTGACAAACACACATCTTTAGATTACACGGTTTATGTGCAAATGATACTTATATTTTCAGTATATAAATATAACAGTTTAAAACCTGTTTTTATAGAAGTTTATATAAGTACAATTTAAACAAGTTAATTAGTTTGAATAATTTTCCACGGACAATCCTGTTTTCCTTTCAGGTTCAGGTTTCAACATGAACATGGTATTTATCATTTAAAAAAATTCCTGTATATATAAAATCAGTCTTTCTCTTCAATATAATTTAATTTAGAATAAATCAATTGAAAAAATGAAAAAGTTCTGTCAGTGCAAATACATCTACCCGTATTTTTCAGGGCAATTTCATGGTCTTTTTTTTTCCCCGTTTTTTTGGAACTAAACAAATATTTTTTTATAAAATTCTTTAACATTGAAATAAAATATTATATCTTTTCTATTACAAACTTCAAATTTCAGGAGATTGATTGAAAACTAAAACAGTTATAGAACTTGAATAAATCTGACCGGAGATTTTCAGGTCGATTTAAATAATTTAATTTCCGGTTTAGGTCCAAGTTTTGACACCTAAAAAACATTTTTTATAATTTTTTTTTTAAATATTATTTATTTTTTGCATTTTTCGTTTCACAAAATCTAAAGTTGAAGGAAATCCATTGAAAAATAAAACAGTTATTGAAGTTTGAATAAGTCTGATTATAGGATTTGGGGTACGTGGTATTTTCATTTCTTCGTTCAGGTCCAAGTTTTGGCATCATCAATTTGTTTTTTATTTAAAACATTTTATTTTAATATCAAGTGGATCTTTACTTTTAATAAATTTCTAACTTGAAGAAAATCCTTTGAAAAATAAAAAAAAAAGTAAATTGTTATTTGAATAAATCGAGTAGGATATCTTCAGGTCTACTCAGGTCTTTTCAGGTCCACGTTCAGGTCTTTAGTGTAACCCTTAACAAGACCCCAACCGTTTTATCTGTAGAAAAGGCTCATTTTGAACCGATTATGTGACTTAATGTTTCGTACCTACCCAGCTATTCACATATTTGTTGGTTCCATTTTTTGTCCTATCCTATACCGTATTCATATCATGTTAATTTCAAATCACCCAATTGATGTTCAAAATCATGATATTACAATTGTGCTGCTCCTCGTGCCTATCCACAACGCTATTCAGAATGCTTATAGGAACGTGTCAGGTTGATGCCTTAGATCAGTCAGGTATAGATGAGCAAGGGATTGTGACAATTTGTCCTTCATGGAATCTAAACGTGGATATTCTTTATTCATTGGGTATTTCACCGTAGCTTGTTTTAAATGCCGTTGTGTTATCTTTAAGTTCGTCTGGTGGCTTTTCAAGTGCAATACACCATTCTCGTGTTAAAAAATAAAAATAAAAAATCAAATTCTTCCTTATTCGCTTTATATAAGTAAAGGCAACAGTAGTATACCGCTGTTCAATAATCATTATTCGATGAAGCAAAAACATATCCGATAACAAACGAAAACCGAGGGAAGCACAATAATTATAAGAGAAAAATAACAGAACATCAGAAACACTGAACTACAACAAAAGCAAACGCCAACATACATAGAAACGGACTGTAGATCACAACTGCCATATTCCTGGCTTGGTACAGGATATGTTAAGAAAAAAAGGTGGATTTAACCTGGTTTTATGGCTAGCCGAACCTCCCGCTTAAACGGCAATGTTAAAAATACCGCTAAAATGATAACTTTACGTGACAGGAATACAAACAATACATCAGATAAACTAGTTAAAAGGTGATGTAAGATATCACTACTAACTGGATACAGATTGATTTATATCGAAAAATTTTCATCTTTCATTTTCACCAGCCTTTGTGGAAATATCGAGGTTCTACGGAAGGCATCATGAACTGGTTGTCTCTCACTTTATATAGTTCGAATTGATGTAAAGATAAACAAAATTGTAAATCTAACATTTTCCAATTTCGTCAAGTGCGTGTTTTGACAAGAATAAGGGATAGATCAATAATACAATAACTACTGTTTCACTTTTAACCAGCATTCATTGTTAAATCGCGTCTCACTTGAATAAATAAAAGTGAAATACACAGGTAAAACTGCCCTAACTATTAACTCGGTCAATAAATAAAAAATAATATAATTAGACAATTAAGTTAACTGGTTTGAATATTATCAACAAACACACTATTTCATTTTACAATAGAAGATATTTGTCATTATGTTATAGATTAAGTATACTTAAAAATCAATAGTTTTGCCAGGAATAGTAACAGTGATTTAATGTTTATGTTTGGGATCCGTTAGAAAGAAATATGTAGATCGTCAAAGTTAGTGATATAGAAGACGTAATAGTTTAAGTACACAATCCATTTCTTTTTCACATATTGAAATAAAAGTGGTATCTACATGTTAGTGGAAATCCATAGTTTAGTAAGGAACAAACAAGAGATGCTGATTAATATGAGTGCTAATTCCTATTAATATTTTAATGTTTTACAAAGAGAAAAAAAAAAAAAAAATAAGGAAAACGCAGAACTAGGAAGTTGAATGAAATATAAAAATAGAAACGTAGAAAGTAAATCAATATATCAGCATTGCAATTGTCTTTTTCTCTATGTAGCGGAGAAATTGAAACATTGCTGTGAAAAAAAACCCGATATAAATACATGAAAATATAATAGAACAAAAGGAATTATAAATAATATTGAATAGTACAACAGACATACCAATAAATCAACCGCGGCTCCGCAGAGAAATATATGTCAACCAAGACATACAAGACAAACACAGACACGGGGTACAAGCATAACATGTTATAGGTTAAAGTTATACATGGCCACAAACATTCCCCATTGCCATCAATACGTTCAAAAGTATAATATTGACGTATGAAACCACCGTTTTAGAAATCAACAAATAGTGTCATTTGTAAAATGATATGGGGGAAGCAAAACAATTGCTGAAATTATAAAACAACATACTTAGACAGAAAACAATTCAGTCTCAGATTTATATGAGAACTTGTATAGTCTACCACCGATTCTGGTGGCATCTAAGTCCCAAGCCAGTCATCAGCTCAGTAACCAGCACTTCGGTACTGAAATGATTTATAACAAATCTCTAATGTTGTCCCTTATGAATTATAAATAATTCAGAAATTGAGGTTTCAACTTCTCCGAGCAAAGTGTAGTTATCAGTTTAGGTCTATTTGGTCATATAGCTCTTCAACTGTTTTGGTTCTTATACATCTTTAGCTTTCAAATATTCGGCTTTTAGTGTTCCTGATGAAGACAAATCCAGAAAAGCGTTTCGCACGCATGCAATTTATAAAGTGTTATCTTAAATTTACATCACTGAGCCGATACCGCTACTGATGGACTATGAGTCCCTATTGTGAAGGAAACGAAAGTTGTAAGTTGTATATTTGTATTACGTTAGCAACATTGTGGTACAGAGTAATAACAGCATATTTTAAGTTCCCTAGCGATCACTATCAACGTCCGCACAGCTCAAGTTAAATTTCGTGTGTTTCTCAACAGTGCTCGATGGTATCATCAGCTCAGTAGTCAGTATTTTGGTACTAACATGATCATTACAAACCTTTTATAAATTGTCAGTTTCTAAATTTATAAACTGATAAAAACTCTGGTTTCAACTTCACCAGGCAAAGTTGACCTAAGATGGATTGAGCTGTTATATAGAGGTCCTTTTGGTCAAATAAATCTTCAACGATTTCGTTCTTAATACATCTTTGACTTTCTGAATTCCTGAATAAAAGCGCTACAGATGCATGAAATTTATAAAGTGTTGTTTCCACTTTTACCTTTAAATTATCATTTGTTTCCCCAATTATACATTTAACACATACGGTAAACAATCAGCCGACAGCAAAAAAACATAAAGAGCTAAAAAAAAAAAAAAAAAAAAAAATGACAACACAACAAACACCCATTGAGACACTGTTACAATAGTCTGACCATTGATCGTTTAAATGATGATAGTTACTGCAATTATAACCAATTGATTGTCATTCCTTCGTTAATGTGATATCAATTTTGTATTTAGCTGGCCTTAAATATTTCTTGAAATTAAGACCAAAACTTTTTTGTTTATAGGAGAATGCAAACTACAATAAACAACAGTGAGCCAACCGCTGTGATACTACAACCAACAGGAAATCTAGAACCTCAACAAATATTCTATGTAAAGAGATTTGAAATATTTGGTGGTGTGTAAATTGGGCTCGTTGGAATATTAGTAATCATGAGATTAGAATTGATAAGGATTCCTTGATGGTCTATAACTTATTGATACTTACATGCTTTGGATGGGTAAGTCATTTATTTCATCAGAGAAGTTTAGGAACATTTATGGCTGCCTGATATTACTTTTGATATTATTTTAAGTACAAATTGTATGTTTTCGATTATAATATAACGGTTATTTATTTATTTTGATATTTCTGAAGCTGCCTCAGCAAAAGTTAGAATTTCGGAAACATAAAAGTGTAGCATCCTTTATTTGTGTTATTAAGGGTAACTTGCTCTTCAACGTTAAATATTTTCGGATCTTGTTTGTTTGCTTTCGGGCACGCCTGATGAGATACAAGTTTTCATAATGTGCATTTGGTGTATTTACCCTGGTGCAGTAGTATGTGATTTTATATTTCTACCACTTAATCGATCATCTGGAAAATCGCGATTCATTGCGTTTATTATCCTCTAGGAAGACGACGCTTGTCAAGCTATTTAAGATAGCAAAGCTTATAAATTAATTGTTTCATCACTAAGGCCACTTATTTTACCTGCTGAAAGTGAAGACATAATAATTCATACCCGTTTGTGTAAATCTACTTTGCATTTCTCTTTGAAACCCTGACAATTTCAAACCCGGTTTTTAAAAAATATGAAAACTCTCAAAATTTTGCTATAAAGTCACTTGAAACTTGGAAACGTTAACTTTACCAATGTTTGTTATGCTATTATGCAATTTTTTTTATATGACGTCAATAGCAATGCAAGAAAAAGGAATTTTGTTATTAATTTGAATGTAAGCAGATGTGGTGCAATTGGAAATGGGACAATTATCCACTAAAAACCAAATGACCTCAATGATTGCAACTATAGATCGTCATTTGGCCTTCAACACTGAGCAAAATCAATTCCGTACAGCATGCTATGAAAAGTCTCGGACAAAATTTTAAACAATACCAACGAGAAAATCAACGGCCTGGTTTATATCCAAATGAATAACGTAATAAATTATAAAATTAGCTACAACGACAATCATTTTCAAGGACGTTGATAACTAATAACATATCAATTATTCAAGACAAAATTGTCTTTTACATATATCAAGAAAACTTGAACGTTGGTCAAAGTTATATAAAACGAGATTAATTTTTATTTTTAGTGATTCCTGTCACACAGACATCAGCAGCTAACTGTTATTTTACAGCCAATATATTTGTCTCATATCTCATAGTAACAGACAAACTGAATAAAGCAACGAAAACTTAACGTTGATCACTGAACTATGAAAATAGGTTACGGTAAGGGACTCATGTCAAACAGACATTTTCAACTTACTATAGTTGTGCAGACAAAATATAATTATTGAACATTTGCTAATAAAAGTTAATTGAAAAAAAAGACAATAGATCCTGCAATAGGCCAAGCTAGTCATCTAAAAGGGTTGCAGCGAGTTTGAGGTTTATGGAGAATCTATTTCGATTCTGAGATCGATAGAGAATCCCTCATTACACCAGGCATAACCGAGGGCATAACAATTCGAAACAAATATATCCAGGTTTACACTCGAAACCCAAGGATTGTTGTAAATGAAAGACCAACTTACCTGAATATACGAGTAAAAAATGTTCCATGCTCCGCAGAGGATTGACAGATTAAGCGATGCTTGGAATTTCACGGATGTGAGGTTTTTCAAATGTATAGAGAACGGTTGCAGGTAGATGGCTTGTTATCAAATTGCCAAACTGGTGACCGAATTGCAATGGTAGCTCCTCTTAGTAAAGCTTTACCAAGATCTATAATTATTGGTAAATACAAAGCAACAGTTATTCACCAAGGACAAGAAAAACATAATTAAACTGAAATCTCATGCAATAAATGTCTACAAGAAGGTCATAAATTTTCACATTGTCCAAATGACTGGGTTTGTCTTCATTGTAACAAACAAGGACACGGACAAGCAGAGTGTGATTCGCACCTAAGTAAAATTGACGACACAGAAAACGAGAATTCAGATGAGGATAATTGGAAACAGAAGATTATGTGCAGATATTACAATCAATACTGCAACCAATCCCCAGTGGTAGTAAATCAAGATCTCCTACTGTTGCTCCACTTAATAAAAATCAAACTTCCACTTCTACCAACACAAGTGCAGACAAATATGATACGTACAATCATAACCCAGTAATAGAAGCTATCGATATTAACACTTCAACCGATGGCTCACAGAAAAAAAAAAACAAAAAAAAAACTGACTAATAACCGAAAAAAGGCACGAGGAGATATAAGCCAATATTTCCGAGGAACAAACCAAACACTAATAAATAAAACTGATAAGAGAATTGCAACAACCCCAACAGAAGAGTATCAAGAACGTACAGGTCCTTCACAAAAGACAAGTAAAACGTAGGACCAGTACCATATGCAAATCATTGTTTAATAGTTAACAATACAATGTTCAAAAATAAATGTATGTACATAGCATTAATTATTTATTTTATTTAAATAATCAAAACAAAAAAAAAAAAAAAAAAAAAAAACAAACATGAATGTGATGCAATGCCAGATTGCATACATTCAAAACATAATGACTATTTAATGTCAAACATATGTATGTTAGTAAAATGTTAATGTTTCAAACAATCACCTGTTAGTATGGTACGCTATAAATAGAGCATTATAATTTAAATGTACTTCATTTGGTAAAATAACATCATTGATATTAAAATTGGAGTAAATTAGCGTTTACAAATTTAAAATTTAAGTGTTCCCGATCCAACGAACATGATCCGATGCAATTTTGGAACCAGTAACCGGAAGTTTTATTGCTGTTTCCTAAGTTAATTTGATTAATATATTCCAAGAATTAATACGGGTGTATTTAAGCAAACACAATGCAAAAGGGGTGATGATTTGTGAAAAGAATTCCAACAGTCACATATACCACGTTTATAATGTGAAACCACTGGATTAAATTGAAGAAAAAAGTTTCTTATATAATTTGATGAAATTAGCTGAATCTCTACTAGTTAATCACTGAACAGAAGGACTAACTTGTTTACATTTTTTTACAGAAGCCAGTAGATGTCAAAAGATATAAAAGAATGGAATAAAAGAAAATTGAAAAGAACAGTGATATGACAATATTGAATAAATGTTGTGCATTTCTAATTGTTGCTATCTTGTAAAGTGTTGACTAAGGCAACAAAGAAAACAGTCAAAAAGCTGTTCAGAAAAAAATATGTCAGATGCTACACATGATCAAACAAGAGATCAAAAAATACTTCTCAAAAATGTTTTGTTCAATGTGAAGACCAAATAAAATGCACCAAGATATTTAAAATCTGAAAAAAAGAATACCTTTCTGTAAGTGAATCCATGAGAAATTTTAACGTGTTCAAGGAAATACTTCAAAATAAAAAAAATGGACTATTATGTAATTTTTGGGGCCCTTTATAGCTTGCTGTTCGGTGTGAGCCAAGGCTCCGTGTTGAAGGCCGTACCTTGACCTATAACGGTTCACTTTTATAAATTGTTACTTGGATGGAGAGTTGTCTCATTGGCACTCATACCACATCATCCTATATCTATTAAATAAAAATCAGATTTGTGAATAAAAATGATATCTTAAACAGGAAATAGTGGGGTTATGTCAAGGAGACATCAATCCGACAAAAATAACCAAAATATATGTAGATTCCACAGTCATCAACTGACAATTGTAAAAGAAGATGTGGGATAAAGATCAGTATGATAACAGTTGTTTTCCAAATGCAGATCCAGAATTTTGAAAAGAGGGACCACAGGCTCCAAACTAGACACAGTTGGAGTGAAATAGGTGGAATTAGATTAACCATAAATGTAGCTCCATAAGGCGGCCCAGGACGGTGCAAGCAATTTTTACATTTGCCTTTCAACTATACTCTGTTTGCAGATAGTTTGAAATTTCAATCAATTACACACAGCAATGTAGGTCCAGATGTTTTCAAATAACATTAAAAAATATATTTATTATGTTATTTAAGTATAAAAATGATATTTAAGAAAACAGAATTTACATTGTATCATAGGTCAAATTTATTTGTTCAGTGTATGTTCAATGGTATTAATATGTCCTTTGATTGAGTCAATGTATCGTTTGTTGATGTGGTTCATAAGTGTTTCTCGAACCGTTGGTTTGCCCGTTTGAATGGTTTTACACTATTTATTTTTGGGGAAGCCTAGGCTCCGTGTTGAAAACCCAATTTTATTTTTAGAACATGAAACACAATTTATAGCCATCCGTGTTTTCTTAATATCCGTATGTAAATCCAATAATAATACTTTTCATTTCCGGTTAGTGCTTGGCATACGGTATGTCACAAAGCCATCATTGAAATCGTTTTTTTTAAATAACATCTGGTGTTCGGACATACCACTTCAGTTTGCTAATCTAAATTCTGGGTCATTGATGTCAAGGCCAATTGCTGTCTCAAAATAGATAATGAAATAGTATCAAAACAATGCAGTTTTCACATTAAACATGTTAAAATGATTACTTACAAAAATATTTTTATGTTTTTGTTGATTGGTGATTTAAAATGTAAAAATATTGACAAAGTTATGTACAATGTGTATATTAATATTAATACAAACTGTCTGTGCATGTTGTAAACAAATGCTGTTTATATTATGTTTGAGAAAACTTTACATTTCTAATTTGATAATTATGGCAAACAATGAGTGAAACAATACATAGATGTTCATTAAATTGTCAAGGTCTTGGTTCAAAAGATAAAAGACAAAGGCTTCAAATGTGGATGAAGTATCAACATTGTAATATTTTATTTGTACAAGAAAGTCATTAACTTCTAATTTAGAAAAAAAAGAAAAGAAAAATGAATTCAAAGGTGATACAATGTATATATCACAGTTATGGAAATTCACAATCAAGAGGGGTTTCAATTTATATTAGTGATCACACAGATTATCAATTAATTGATAAATTTCAGGATGAGGAGGAGCGAATAATTTTGATCAATATAGAAATTTCAGAAAGCATGTATACTTTAGTTAAAATTTATGCACCAAATCTTCCCAAAAAATAGAAATAGATATAAGAAGATGTGGTATGAGTGCCAATGAGACAACTCTCCATCCAAGTCAAAATTTATAAATGTAAACCATTATAGGTCAAAGTACGGTCTTCAACACGGAGCCTAGGCTCACACCGAACAGTAAGCTATAAAGGGCCCCAAAAATTACTAGTGTAAAACCATTCAAACGGGAAAACCAACGGTCTAATCTAGATCAAAGGACATAGTAACACCATTGAACATACACTGAACAAATAAATTTGACCTATGATACAATGTAAATTCAAAATAAATAAACTAAGGGAAGAATAATAAAAGTAACATGTTATATCGGTATGAAATGTTAAACAATGTCTTTTTCAAAAAAGTAAATGATATGAAACAGAAAAATAGTTAAGGAATGGTCATAGTTGGGGGAGATATGAATGATACACTATCTAATAGTGACAACAAAACAAACAACACAAATAAAAAAAAAAAAAAAAAAAAAACAAAAACCAGTTAACAGTTTAACAGGGTTAATCAAAACACATAAATTGATAGACATTTGGAGAGATACACATAGTAGCATTATACAATTTACATGGAGAAGGAAAATAAGATAAATGAAGCTTCATGCATAGATTACTTTCTTATTTGCTCAGAAATAAGGTCACATATATATTCAGCAGACATAAGACCTGCACTTATATCGCACACAGATCACCAAGCTATAGCTCTAAAGGAAGAAGGGAGATAACAATCAAAATGTAAAGGATATTTTAAAATTAATAACAGTATTTGGATAATATAGAATATAAAAATATAATAAAAGGCCTTATTAAGCAATATAAAAATAAAACAAAACTTACTGATAACATAGAACATCAATGGGATCTGTATAAAATTGAAAGTTCGAGAACATACTGTTGCATACTGTAAAAGAAAGGCAAAACAAAATATTAGTGAAATTCATGTATTGGAAAATAAGATTAAAAAATTAAATGAAATTATAAACACAAAATGTAAAGATGATGTTATTAAACATTTTCAAGAACAATTAATTTATAATGAATGTAAACTAAGAAAAGTTTATGAAATAAAAAGTAAAGGAGCTCAAATAAGGTCAAGGATAAAATGGGTAGAAGACGAAGAGACGAATACAAACTTTTTTTGGGGGATTAGAAAAAGCTAGACAAACTAGAAAGACTACAACCGCTCTAAAAGATGACAAAGGAGTTGTACAGACAGAATCTTCTAACAATAAATAGAATTTCATCAAAGTATTCATAACAGTACAAATCCAAATATGAAATCTATAGATAATTATACTAATGATACAAATATTGATCATAAATTAAAAACACAAGAAAGTGAGATTATGGAAGGTACTTTAACATTGAAGAATGCACAAATTCATTAATTAAGATGAAATTTAACATATCACCGGGGATTGCTGGACTAAGTGTTGAGTTCTATAGAACTATTTGGGAAGAATTAAAAGAATTTGCTGTATCTACATTGAATTATTCATATCAAAAAGGGGAGTTAACGAGTTCTCAAAAATTAGAAGTCATTTCTCTTATACATAAAAAGAATGATCTGATTAATTCAGTTGGATGTTTCGTGTAAATTTTAAATTAACCCAGCTAAAATTTGATTAACCAAGCTATGATAATGGTATGATATAACGTATAAAAGGAATACCGCTTTTACTAAATTCTATAACAAGACAAGATTATGTAATCTATATAAATCATGCATGCTTAATATGTTTCTTTTTCTATTAATTGCGGTTACACATACATATAATTGAACACGTTTCTGATTTAATTATAGTTTATTATGACTGGATGCCTACCAATGTGCATGTCAAATAATACAGAATCAAGCTTGAAATGCCAGGTATATATAAATAGAATCTTACAAAAGAAAAACGTTTTCCTTAAACAACTTTCCCACCAGGTTTAATCCACTATTTTCTACATAAGGAAATGCCTATACCAAGTCAGGAATGAAACGGTTTTCCATTCGTTTGATTTTGACATTTGATAAGGGACTTTCAGATTTGAATTTTCCGTAGAGTTCGGTATTTTTATTAATTCACTTTTTTCTATAGTACCTGTCACAAAACAAAAAGAATGAAAAATATTAAATTTGGAGAAAATGTCTTTAATGCACTTGATGAAAAGAAAACTGCAACATATCTACTATTAATATCTCCGAACAAAGAATGACCGGTAAGAACATTCTGTTGATATTTTCTTTCATTCCGAACTTGATATTTCTCATTTCCAAATTGACATTTCGCAGCTTACTGGAACTGTGAAGTATCAAATTTAAATCTGACAAATGTCGACGTGAAACTGAGAAGTGCCAAGTTGGAAGTGTATGCGAAATGTGAATTTGGTTCTGAGAAAAGTCATGTTATAACTGAAAATTGATTCTATAAACGGTTAAACAAACATACTTTAGAAAACAAGAAAATGTTGGATTCATATCAATGAGACAACAACCCCAAAAAGAAGAATCCAAAATATTTTCTACAATTAAAATAAAGAAGAGTGTTAAAATATTGACATCTAAATTGCCTCCGAGACGAGACACATTAACAATAATTTATGACTTATGAAAGATTTTCCTTCAATACCAAATTCTCCCAAAGATACAGAGAACACTATGATTAAATAAAAGAAATTTTAAGGCTTGTTATGAATATTTGTGACATTGTTACGCAACATAAAAGTACAGTGTGGGTGGCGGGCAAAATGACCGTGAACAAAAATAAGTGGTTGTCCACATATACATGGTCGAATGGCGGAGTTTCTTAATGTGTAGTAGTCAAATGTGATGAATATACTCGCTCATTTTAAGGACAGAATATGTATAGGAAAAATAATGGAAAAAAGGCAATCAAAAACTATAAATCAGACAACCATCAGAATCATGGCAAAACAAAAAAAAAAAAACACAAAAAAAAAAAAACAAAAACAAAAAAAAAAAACAAAAACAAAAACAAAACCAAAACCAAGCACAATCCTTAACGGTCCTCATTACATTTAAAAAATATATAATATTGACCTACACGAATCCCATTAAAACAGGAATACAAATTACAGAAAAAAAGAAGTGGTTATTACTTTGAGAAAATTCTCTTCTAATTTATCATGAATTGGTGTCTCTCACTTTATGTTGTTTGAATTGATGTACACAAAAAAAAAAAAAAACAACCCAAGTTTGTACATCTTACACTTTGAAGTTTCGTCGAGTTAATATGTTTGACAAGAATAAAAGATAAATCAATAATACAACAATTACTGTTCCATTCTCAAACAGTATTCATTGTTAAATCGCGTCTCACTTGAAAAAATATAAATGAAATACGCAGGTAAAAATGGCCCAATTATTTACTTTAAATTTCGGTCAAAAACAAACTATACATAGCCAATTTCTTCTACTGGTTTGTATATTAACAACAAACACATTATTTAATTTACCAATATGAAATATTTGTCATAATGTTAAAGATTCAGATTACTAAAATCAATATTTTTACCGGGAATAGTAACAGTGCTTGCATATTTATGTTTTAGGATCATTCCGTTTATTAGTAAGAAAAAAGTAGATCGTCACGGTTAGTGATATAAAAGAAATACTGTAAGTACACATTTCTTTTTTCAAATTCGAAATAAAAGTAGTATCTATATATATTGGTGAAAATCAATGGTTTAATAAGGAACAAACAAGAGATACTGTTTACTATGATTGTTAATTCCTATTAGTCCTTTTTAATGTTTTGCAAACAGAGAAAACAATGCAGAACCAGGAAGTAATATAAAAATAGAAACGTAGAAAATAAATCAAAATGTCAAATGTGAAAAAGTACCGTTTTCAGTTTTGCGCTACAAGATTTTTTTAAATAGATGAGAAATCGAAACATTACCGTGAAGAAAAAAAACGATTTTGATATATGAAGACATAATCGGATAAAAGGAATTATAAATAAAGATTAAATAGAACACCAGACAACACTCTCGTTGTGGGGTGGGGGTTACTTACTTTGTAATGAGTGGTAGGCATGAGCCGCTGCAATAGGTCACTATGGAATGATCCATGATGTATGAAAAGGGTGAGAAATTAAAATTAAATATATCATAAGGTTGATATTATCACTTGCTTGATTATATGATAAGTATCTGAAACTAATCTGATGTCAGTATTTATTTTTGATGGGTTAAACCACAGTCGTAAAATGCATCAACTATATGTCAAACCAATTAACCTCTATTTATCTTCCAATGTGGTATTTTCCTGATGACAGTTATAAAAGTTTAAATTCGATTATTTTGACATTTGCATCTAATTAACATTCAAAGGTTTGTATACATGAACCATGATAACAATTATCAAAAGAAGTTCCATAGTGTCAGCATCTTTTAAGAGGAACGGCAATATAAAAGAGTGACGAAAGATACCAGAGGGACAGTCAAACTCATAGATCGATAAAAAAAATACAACGCCATAGCCCAAAATAAAAAGACAAACAGACAAATAATAGTACAGATGACACAACATAGAAAACTAAAGACTAAGCAACACGAAACTCAATAAATAGTTAATAACTTTTTATCAGTTTTTCATTTATATAACTGAAATAGTGTTACTCTCTGGGTGTTACTATCTGACCAAACATATTTTATAAGTATTGTCTATTAAAATTGAATTTTCTTCATAATAAAAGACATAAAAGGGGTAAATAGAGGAAAGTGTTTAAGATGTGACGAATGTGAAGAATTTATTGGAAAAGCAAGGTGTGATTATTGTGTCTGTAATGCTACTAAACATGAAGGTGATGATGAGCCAGACCAAAAACAAAAATCGCTATACTAAGGATCACTAATGTACCAGAAGATGAAAAAAAATACAGATATATATAGGTCTCGTTTTTGTTAATTGATATATGACAGGGTATATATTTATGATATTTAAAATATATGAAATGGGTGGAGTACTTGATGTCTCAGCTGCTCTTAAAAATATACTTAAGATAACCACCGTTTAAGACTCAATAAATAGTGTCAATTGTAAAATGGTATGGAGGGGGAGGTAACAACAAGTGCTGCAATTATGAAACAATGTTTGGATACTGGGATGTTCACTAAGACAGAAAAAAAAATCGTTATATTAATTCATTTTAAAATGTTTATGAGAACTTGTAAAGTCTACCACCACTGCTGGAAGAAAATTAGTCCCAGAACTTGTCATCAGCTCAGAGCCAGTACTACAGTACCCCATGATGTATTACAAATCCCTCTTTAATCTTCTCTTATAAATTTATGAATTATTAAGAAATTGAGGTTTAACTCCCACAAGTAAAGTTCGGCTATTATTTTAGGTCCTTTTGGTTATATACCTAATCAACTGTTTTGGCTCTTGTCCATCTGTGGCTTTCAAATATTCAGCTCGAGCGTTCTTGATGAAAGCAAATCCAGAATAGCGCTTCGAACGCATGAGGTTTACAAAGTGGTCTTATAATTTTACAGCACTGGGTTGATACCGCTGCTGATGGACCTTCAGTCCCGGATGGAATTGTCAACTCTGTACTTAGTACGTTGGTACTGACATGACTCATAATAAACCCTGTGATTGTCCATTTCTAAGTTTATAAATTATTAAAAACACCATCCAGAATTGATAGATTTGCTATTAGGTCCTTTTGGTTATGTAGCTCTTCAACTGTTTCAGTTCTTATATATGTTTGTTTTTCGAACATTCGGCTTTGAGTGTTCATGATGATGGTAAATCCAGAAAACCGCGTTGGACGCATGACTCTTTTAACGTGTTGTTTTGCTTTTTAATAGCATTGGGTCGATACCGCTGCAAATGCATAACTATCAGTCCCTGAAGGGTATTACCAGCTCAGTAGTCAGTACTTCGGAACTGACATGACTTACAAGAAACCTTTCTTAAATTGTTCCTTCATAAATTTATTAGTCATCAAGAAACTAAAGCTTCAACTTTCTTAGGCAAAGTTGACCTTAGATGGATTTTGCTATTATTTTTTGGGTCCTTTTAGGTCATACATCTCTTCAACGGCATTGAGCGTTCCTGACGAAAAGCGATACAGATGCATGGAATTCATAAAATGTTGATTTCATTTGTACTAATAAATTAGCAATTTTTTCAATTATTTATGCAATACACACATTTAAACAATCAGCCGACGGGGAAAAATCATAAAGGGCTAAAAATTAATAACAACAATACAACAAACTCACTATGAGACACTGTGACAATATTCTGAATATTAATCGTATAAATTAGAAAATTTATACTATCTGCAACTATTTCAAACAAATGTATCCATCTTTCAATTAAATTATACCCTTTTTTGTATACATAGTTTTCTGATTGTCATTTTTCAGTCAATATCATATCAATTTTGTATATAACTGGCATTAAATATTTCTATTAATTAAAACAAAAAGTAATTGTTTTTCTAGTAGAATGCAAACTATAAGAAACAACGAGGGTTCAACCGACATTATAATACAGCCAACAGGAAATCTAGCACCTCAACAAGTATTCCATGTGAAGAGATTTAAAATATTGGGTGGTGTGCAGATTGGGCTCGGCGGAATATTAGTGATCATGAGTTTAGTTCAATTGATAATGAGTTTGAATTCTATCTTGATTGCCTATAACATACCGATACTCATATGCTCTGGATGGGTAAGTCTCATATTTATTTTTTCAGAAAATTTTAGGACCATTTATGGCTGCGTGATATTACTTTTGATATTGTTAAAGTACAAATTGTATGTTTTCGATTATAATATAACGATTATATACATGTTTTAATTTCTGAAGCTGATGCCCGTGCTTGAGATGTATGCTCTTATAATATTTACAGTTATGGTGTGCTTGTTCATGTGAGAATTTCTCATATTAATACACCGTCAAAATTTCATGTTTGGTTAAATTTCTTCAAAAAAATACATCTGTTTTGTATATTGCCCTTTCATACTATTTTAAACTGCTAGGTTTTCTTACATATATTTCGATGTGCCCCGTGCTGTCCATCATTTGTTGTTTAGTTATATATGTATTGTCTATCATTTGTTGTTTCGAAATTATTGGTCTTTTGTTGGGCA
The DNA here is from genome assembly GCA_017311375.1 of Mytilus coruscus. NCBI lineage: Eukaryota > Metazoa > Mollusca > Bivalvia > Mytilida > Mytilidae > Mytilus > Mytilus coruscus. Next base: position 73,009,073 of record CM029600.1, on the reverse strand, counting down.
ATGTATGACAAATATATGTTCAAAAACCTCGCCCGTAATTATAAATTATGCAATTCATTGACCGCTCCTGACATGTGTAACTTCAAGGCACATTTTAGCGGCGATCGATGTCTTTCAAAATTACTGCACTTTTCTTGTACCCCTGGTGCTTTCGACTGGAGAACCGTCGTACACAAGTATCGCACAAGTTGGCACTCCGAGGCGGGTGGGGAGCAATAAGGTGAACTGTGGTTTATTTTTATCAATAGTACCGCTTAAGTCGACGCTAGGGGCCGTCTTGACCTTGTTGTAGGGTATGAATGGTTCGTTCACTGTTGAAGACCTTACATCAGCTGTCAAGATGAAGAACAGGAATAAAAGCCCTGTTCATTGATAATTTTCTATGTTTTCTATGTATTGTGTGCGATTTTGTCCCATGTACATTTATTCCATATCCTTTCATTTTCTAGTGACGCAATTAGGCATTAGACAATTATCTACCAAAGATCGTAATGACCTCGATGATTGCAACTATATATTGTCGTTTAGCCTTCAACACTGAGCAAAATCAATTCCGTACAGCATGTTTTGAAAGGTCGCGGATACACTTTTAAACAATACCAACGAGAAAGTGGACGGTTTGGTTTATATCCATATCAATAACGTAACAGATTATAAAATTCAGCTACAAACGACAATCATTTCAAAGCCGTTGATAACTTATAACATATCAATTGTCCAAGAAAAATTTTTTTTACATGTATCAAGAAAACTTAAACGTTGATCAAAGTTATATTAAACGAGATTAATGTTGAGTGATCCCTGCCAGACATACATCAGCAGCTAACTATTGTTTAACAGCCAATATATTGTTCTTATATCTCATAGTAACTGACAAACTGAATAGCACACAGAAAACTTCACGTTGATCACTGAACCATGAAAATAGGTAACGGTTAGGGGACTCATGGCAAACAGACATTTTCAACTTACAATGGTTGTGTAGACAAAATATAATTGTTAAATATTTGCTAAAGGTAAATGAAAAAAAAAAGAAGCACAACCAAGAAAACTTGTTCTTGAATTTAGTAAATTTATGCAACTATAGTTATATAACCTCAAAAAGAAGCGAGATCGAGTACGTCGACAGATAGAGCATGTCCTTGCCACTTAAAGAGGTCTATGTAGAATAACATATGAAAGACGTAAATATCATTCCATTAGATATCTACATACAAAATCCAAAAAAAAAAAAAAACAGTTTGTTTCACAATCACCACTGCCGCTTGATTAGAATGTCTATGTCTCAGATTTGGTGACATTCTTAAAGGACAGTAACAAATTAGGGAACTTATTATGGATATCAAAACAAATTATCGTGTTGAATTTTTGACTCTGGACATACAGAGATGCAAATTTGAAAAAGTTGATAGTTTTATTGTTCCCTTATCATCACAAAAATTTTAAATGTCAAATTTGTAAAGAAAAAAAAGGCGAAGTTTTTGGGGTGGAGGCAGCAAAGACCTTTCAAATAATTTCGTCTTGAAGGGATAATGATATTATGAAAATGACAACATTTGTTTTTCTATGAGGAATGCGAAAAAGAAAGTGGTAGTTAAAACCAAACTTAACAAAAATAGTTTGATTTAATTAAGTTGGATACTTCGTATTAAGTTTAAATTATCCCAGCTAAAGTTTGATTAACCAAGTTATGATAATGGTGTATAATAACGTATAAAAGGCATGTCGCTGTTACTGAATTATATAACAAAACAAGAGTATGTCATCTTTTTGAAGCAGTGCATGCTAAATATGTGCAATTTTTTGTTATTATGCAGTCACGCATACATATAATCGAACACGTTTCTAATTTAATTATAGTTTGTTATGACTGGATGCCTACCACTGAACATGTCAAATAATACAGAATCAAGCTTGAAATGCCAGGTATATATATAACTGGAATCTTAAAAAGGAAAATATATTCCCTAAACAGCTTTCCTACCAGGTTTAATCCAACATTTTCTAAATAAGGAAATATCTTTACCAAGTCAAGAATATGACAGTTTTCCATTCATTAAATTCAACTAAAAAATGTCGACATGGAACTGAGGAGTGTCAAGTTGGAAGTGTATGCGAAATGTCAATTTGGTTCTGAGAAAAGTCATGTAAGAACTTAAAATTGTCAAGTTGGAAGTAAGAAATGTCAAAATTGAAATGAGAAATTAAAAAGAATGTTATATGTCCCTATGTTTTTCGTACAAAATTTTGGATTATAATGTATGTGCATATTGATCATCAAATTTGTAGAGTGTAAATTTAATTAAAATGAAACATTAGAAAGAAAACACTAGTGAAACAGATTCTATACATGGTAAACAAACCTACTTTAGAAAACAAGAAAATGTTGAATACATATCAATGAGACAACAACCCAACAATAGGAGTATCTAAAATATTTTATTAAAATCAAAATAAAGGAGAAGTGTTAAAATATCGATATTTAAATTGCCTCCGAGACTACACACGTTAACAATAATTTATGACTTATGAGAGATTTTCTTCAACACCAAATTCTCCAAAGGATATAAAGAACACTATGATTAAATAAAAAAAAAAAACCCTTAAGGCTTGTTATAAATATTTTTGACATTGTTACTCAACATGAAGCACAGTGTAGGTGGCGGACAAAGTGACTGTAAACAAAAATAACTGTTTGTTCACATAGACATTGTCGAAAAACAAGTCGACAAATATGATGAAGATACTCGCTCATTTTAAGGACAGAATATGTATAGGAAAAACAACGACAAAAAAGGCAATCAAAAACAATATATCAAAGAACCATCTGAATTATGACAAAAACAAAAAGACACCAGCCAAGCAACGATCCTTTACGGTCCACGGAACATTACAATTAAAAAAAAATATTGACCTATATGAATCCCATTAATATTGGAATACAAACAACAGAAAAAAAAGAGGTTGTTATTACTTTGAGAAAATTCTTTTCTGATTTATCAGTTCATATTCATATTGTTTCTTACTTTAGAAAATAGGGTTTATGGTGTGCAGTGTTATTGGGGCAGCGGTTTTTGTCCCGATTATGTTTAGTTTAACATTTATTGTTGGATTATTTGTAAGTAATAATATTATTAATTCGGATTCATTATTATAGTTTCATAACTTAATGCTGACTATTTGAACAAAACATACAAATTTCAATACAACACAAATCGAAGCGGGCGTTTGCAATACAAAACTATAGTCATTTAAGACTGTATTACCTAAACAATTTCGAAGGAAATGTTCAATGGACAAATGTATAAAGTATAATGACATTAAATCAAAGAACACCATAATATTCGTTTTGAAGTACAGGCAACCATTATTAATAGAACAAATGACTATCGGTTTGTTTGACAGAAATACAGCTTTAATTTTAGTTATTTTTCAAGTTAAACTCATACTTTTTTCATTTGACTTTGATAATGACTGGTAAAAAAGCAGTATCCTACGTGTTCGTAGAACGAGTTAACAGTTTATAACCACAACACTTTTACGTTAGTTTTGCAGTAGATATAGATATACTATAACGCCTCTAGAACCAGGAAAATTTGAACTTTTAGTTGTCAATTCAAGTTTTGACGACACTGACTATTTTCCAAGTCGAAAGTTTAAAATGACCGTGTTAGTATGTGTCTTTACTTGGATGTCTAGACATGTATCTCATCCGTTTCAATTTCTTTTAAAACATGAAAAGGATTGGCAGCTTCTATGTTAATAGTCAGAATTGTTTTCTATGATCATATATATTTATTTCAGCATTTATTTGACGAGTACCAAAACGACTGGTATATTTTATCCTATAGCATAGCCGCACTATCCGTTGCTGAAGCAATAGTTGCTGTCATATCAGCTTCTTACTGCTGCTGCTGTTCGCCTTGGGAAACATCAAGTCAGCAGGTATCCATGTACAACAATGTAGTTATCATGTTATAAGATTACTTTATTGTATTGATTAAATCCACTCGGCAAATATATGGATATGTATGATTTTGTATTGCTAATTCCATATACAAAATGAATAATTAATGGTCATGAGCGATATGAAATGAACAAAAAAATGAAAAGTTTAGCTTAAGAATCATAGCAATTGAAACCAAATGAGGCCCTATTCCGGGTGTGGAATTTTGCGCTGCGTTGGAGACTCATTGATAACCTTGGCTGTTTTTGCTCTTTGGTAGGGTTGTTGTTACATGGACACATTTCCCGTTTCCCTTCCGTATTTTATTAAGTATCATATAAAAAAAACCTGTTTCGTGTCAGGTACGTTTACCCAAAAGTACTTTTTCGTATTTGTAACCATGTCGGCCTTTAAATTGTATATAGATATTGTACCACATTTCAGATAAAACTATTAATGTGCTGATTCTAACACAGCTATATTTTGAAGCATTACGTTTCTATACATTATATATTGTGTGCAACTTTTCTTATTCCTCAGTATGCTAGAAATCCGTGTATCACTTGTATGGTTTATGTTGTTTTTAACTATAGATATATTTAGACCTATTTTAAAAAATATCTGATTGCAACAATGTATGCATGACAAGCACATATATTGTAAAATAAACGCCTCCTCGGCACTGTGTGCTAACCTTAATTTATAATGTTTATCTGATAGAAATTTAGTTTGTATATACATGTATATTTTCTAACAGAAGTTAACAATAAACACCATTTAAATTTTCAACAGATGGCTGTTTTTATGAGTTCCTCACCAGCTGGAATGAATTTTATGGAAATGAAATTCAGGATACAAATATCCGGCCATGGATGGATACGACCGGAAAATACAGTACTGCATTTTAGAGTTCAACAGTACAACTTTAATTGCTGGTGGAACTAACCAAGGGGTTGGTTATCCACACATTCTAAATGTTTCCTATATGACATATATGAACTCAACTTACCTCCCAATATATTTGATGCACCTCTTTTTTTATATCGAGGCATATGAAATATGATAACATAATTGCATATATTAGCTAACATATCATCATCCCAGAAGCCAAAAAAAGTAGAACTCTACCGTTACACATAAGATCCCTAGTTTAGCTTTAAAGAGGTTCGTGTTGCTCTTGCTTTAGTTGTAAGTGTTGTTTTTTAGTTTATAGCGGTAACAATCTCGTATATCCTTCGTCTTGAAAAAATATTTCAATTTCAGGGTTTGAAAATGTTACAGTACCGATGGTCTAGAATTTGGTGATGTTTTAAGGTTAGAAAAAAGTCAATTGTCAATCCGCTCTTGCGTGATGTCTAATCACTAGATATAACTTATTAACTTATTTTATAGGAGTAACTCGAGGGGTGTCACATATGGGATAAAATCTGCTTACCCTTCCGCAGCACCTTAGATCACCACCCGTTTTGTGTAGGGGTTCGTGTTGCTCAGTCTTTAGTTACTATGTTATGTTTAGTTTACTGTCGTTGTTCTTTTTTTTTTCTATGGCGTTAGATTTATGAGTTTGAATGTCCCTTTTTTATCTTTCGTCCTTTTGTAGACGCTAAACCTAAAACAACGAAACAAGATGAATATTACCGTATCTAAGGGTTAAATAAGGTCAATCATTGTCATTTATTGCGTAAAATTATGTAAGTAAAACAATGTATTTCATTACAGTTTTTAACTAGCTGTTAAATAACAAAAAAGTATTTGTAAGAAAAGATCACAAATTATAACTGTAAACGTTTGATACTTCTGTAATCAACATAAGGCATCTTGTAAGACTTATAATACGGTGTGAGTATTTATAGTAGTGCATCAATTAAGATCTTTCAGCATCTGTCATTGAAAAAACCAACTATGAAAGTGCTGTTCTTTTGATAAATTTGCTATTTCTTCTCATTTCAATACATATTATTCATACTTATATTATAACAGGCGCATCCTTTCCATATCCTTTCTTTTCCATGAACACAAGTATCCCAGACACAGTGAGACCCGTTCCATACTTCCATGGAAAACCAGAAGAAAGATCCCAAGTTTACGCAAATGGCACTTTTTTTCTTTTCAACCAAAAGAGACTTTTTTTTCATTTGAACCATGATTAAAATCGACTGGTCTGCAATTTATAGTGAAAATGCTGAATATAGTTATATTGTTGAACTATTATATGGCCGTATTATGTAGATAATTTGTGGCTGGTTATGTATTATTTACATTATATTATTTTATGTGTTGCTCTCGGATTAGGCATAATATTACTTATGAATTCTGCAATTAATTGTTGATTTGAATATAAGTGTTAACACCATTTTGTCTACTTAGTCCACTCTTTATTGCCAATTTCCTCCATCTCAGGTCAAAAGGTCATTTCTAATGTAAAAAGCATTTATATACTAGTAACTAGGCGAATATAAATATAGGGAATGTAGCAACATCACTAGCAATTAGCAATAACTATCTTGCATCTTACATTTTGACGTTTCGTCAAAAGTAAAATAACAAAAATGACGAAACTCCAAGGGAAATTTACAGCGAAAAGTCCATTATCAGATTGCAAAATCAAAAGCTCAAGCACATCATACGAATGGAAAACAACTGTCATATTTCTGATTTGGTACAGGGACTTTCAATCTAAACATCTCTCTGTTTACAGTCGTATAAAATTCCATTATATAAGATACTTTATTTCCTCCTATAGGAGATTGACACAAGACAACATGCATATAGTATTTACAACTGAAATGACCACAGAACGATAACACAATGGCGTGATGTATAAGAAACGAGACACGCAAAAAAAAAAAAATACTACCAAAAGTGAACTAAAAAGTAAAGGTTAATAATATACAAAGACAAATAAAAGAACACTATGACACGTAATTAAGATGACAAACAACGTCAGGAACCTGGTGTTCAGTGGTTGTTGTTTGATGTGGTAAATAAGTGTTTCTCGTTTCTCGTTTTTATATAGATTAGACAGTTGGTTTTCCTGTTTGAATGATTTTACACTAGTCATTTTGGGGCCTTTTATAGTTTGCTGTTCGGTGTGAGCCAAGGCTCCGTGTTGAATGCTGTACTTTGACCTATAATGGTTTACTTTTACAAAATGTGACTTTGATGGAGAGTTGTCTCATTGGCAATCATACCACATCTTCTTTTATATATAAACAAAGGCATAGGTTACAGCATAAATTTTTATGGGGTTAAAGTTTTACATGAGCAGAAACATACCCCTTGCCTATTAAGACAATACATTGAAAAATATACTATTGACGTATGTCGCCACTGTTTTATAAATTAACAAAAAGTGCCATTTGTAAAATGATATTGGGGAAGCAAAACAAGTGCTGAAATTATGAAAAATGTTTGTTTACAGGGATTTTTATATTATATCCGAACTTGTATGCAGAACAACTGCTGCTGATGGAATATTAATCTCCAGCTTGTCATCAGCTCAGTAGCCAGAACTTTAGTACTTACACAATTTATGATTAATAAATAAATTCTAATATTGTCACTTATAAATTTATGATTATTAAGAAGTTAAGGGTTCAACTCCAACCAGCAAATTGGTTATCATTTTAGGTGTTTTAGACAGTACTTGCATCTCATATATCCCAGTGAACTTAAAATTAAGGATACTAATGATACACTGCTTCATACCTTGATCTGTTCCTCAATATTGACACAGATGAACGACTTCACACTAAAATCTATGACAAACGGGATGATTTCAACTACCCAATTATCAATGGCCCATTTCTCAGCAGTAACATGCCCTCTGCTCCGTCGTATGGTGTCTACATATCTCAATTGATACGTTATGTTCGAGCATGTTCACACTATACTGACCTTATATACAGGAGTGTGCTCAAGGCTTGTTATAAATATTTGTGACATCGTTACTCAACATAAAGTACAGTGTAGGTGGTGGCCATGTGATTGTAAACAAAAATAACTTGACGTCCACATGGACAGAGTCGAGTAGCTATGTTTCTTAATGTGTTGTAGACAAATATGTGGATGATACTCGCTCTTTTAAGGACAGATTATGAATGAGAAAAATTTTACTAAAAAAGGCAATTAAAACTTTAAATCAAAGCACAATCAAAATCATAACAAAAAAGAAAAAAAAAGAAAAAAAAAAGAAAAAACTGAAGCTAGACAAATTACGTTTATTTACGGTCTAAATAGCATTACAGTTAAAATAAAATTTTGACCTACACGAATACCAGTAAAGCTGGAATACAAAAAACAGGATAAAATAAGAAGTGTTTATTACAATTAGAAAGTTCTCTTTGTTTTTATCAGTTCATTTTCATATTGTTTCTTACTTTAGAAAATCGGTTTTATGGTGTGCAGTGTTATTGGAGCAGCTGTTTTTGTCCCGATTATGTTTAGTTCATCATTTATTGTTGGATTATTTGTCAGTAATAATACTATTTAATAGGATTCCTTATTATAGTTTCATTACTTAAACTTGCTTATTTAAACACCTTTCCTAAATTCAAAACAAATCTAAACGGACATTTGCAATACAAAACTATGGTCATTTTAATCTGTATTACTTAAACAATTTCGAAATATATGTTCAGTAGACAAATATATCATGCATATAGAAGTCTTATGGAAAACACAAAAAAACAGTACCCTATGTGTTCGTAGAAAGAGTTAACAATTTATAACCAAAGTACTTTTACGTTAGTTTTGCAGGAGATATGTATAAATACATATACTCTAAAACTTCCTAAAACCAGGTAATTTTTCAAACAAATATGAGCTCATAGTTGTCAATCCAAGTTTTGACGACACTAACTATTGCCCAAAACCGAAAGTTCAAAGTGACCCTGTCAGTACGTTTCTTTACTTGGGTATCTAGACTTATATCTTGTCCTTTTCAATTTTTTTCAAATCGAATGCGAGCTTCGGGATTTATAGTCAAAATGGCTCTCTATGATCTTATATATTTCAGCATTTATTTGATGAGCACCAACACCACTGGTATAATTTATCCTATTGCATAACCGCTTTATCAGTTGCTGAAGCAATAGTTGTTGTCATTTCAGCTTCTTTCTATTGCTGCTGTTTGCCTTGGAAAACATCACGTCAGCAGGTATCTATGTAGTTATAATATTACGAGATTGCTTTATTGTATTGTGGTTTATATCCACTCGTAAAATATATGGAAATTTTTGATTTTTCTATTGCTAATTCCAAATATGAAATGCATTAGCAATGGTCATGAGCGGTAGGAAATAAAAAATAAAATGAAAGGTTAAGCGTAGGAATCATAGCGTAAGAAGCCATCTGAAGCCCGCCTCCGGATGCCGGATTTTCGCGCAGTTTTGAAGAAACATTGGTGGCCTTTGGCTGTTTTCTCCTCTGTGGTCGGGTTGTTGTCTCTTTGATACATTCTCAGTTTCCCTTCTTTATTTTATTAAGTATCATATGAAAATCCCGTTTTCATGTCAGGTACTTTAACACTAAAGTATTTTTTAGTATTTGTAACCATGTTTGCCTTTAAATTGTATTAAGATATTGTACCCCCTTTCATATAAAATTATTAGTAGGCTATACAGCTATATTCTGAAGCATTTCGTTGATATTTTTGCTGAACAGATTAATCATTTTATACATTATATATTATTCTCATTATAAATATGCTAGAAATCCGTTTACAGAGTAACTGTATCAGTCTTATGTATAGTTTGTTTATAACCATACATATATTCAGATTTATTCTAAAAAAAGTCGAATTCCAAAAACGCATGCATCACAAACACATGGCCATGTATTGTAAAATAAATGGCTCATCGGCACTTGCGAGCTTCAAATGTACCTCACTTTTGAATGTTTCTCTATCGTCATTTTGTTTTTATATACATTTACTTATATAAGTTTACAATAATTTTCATTTAAATTTTCAACAGATGGTTGTTTTTAAGAGTCCTTCACAGCCTGGAATGAATCCAAATGCAGCTGGAAATCAAATTCAGGATACCAATATTCGCCCATGGATGGATGCAACCGGAAAAAAAGGACTGCTTCCTATAGCTCAACAGTACAACTTTGCTGGTGGTACTGATAAGGGGGTTAGCTATCCACAGAATCCAAACGTTTCCTACCCTTATGCACCACAGTACATGGAATGAAATTTATGAACTCAATTGTTCTTCAATGTATTTGATGCGTTTTTATTATATTGAGGCATATAAAATCTTTATTAAAATTGCATATATTAACTTAAATATATGTATTTTTTATTTGAAAGCAGGTTAAGTAAAGAAACCGTTAACTACCTTCATATTATTATATTTTTCACTAGATGTTAACCACCGCTAATCAATTAATCAATCAACCCAACTCAAGCCATTTTAAAAATTTAACAAAAAAGTTCATGATTTAGAAATTTTGAAAGAGGTCATCATCCCAGAAGTCAATTAAATGTGCAAAAAAATAGCTAGATCAGACGAAAAACGAAACCAGATGAATATACGATAGTAAAGGGCTAAATAAGGTAAATCAATGTCATTTACTTAATCCAAAAACATTATTTATTTCTTTTAACTTGCTGTGAGAGTTAGAACAAAAAATGCAACTATTATTTTCATTGATTAAATTTGCCACACGTACCATTTTGATATCGCGAGGTCTCAATCAGTATTGTTGAGTTCAAGTAGGCATTTTGTGTTCGTACATTCAGTTGCATTTGATAACTTTGTTTGCAACTATAGCGTCGTTGAAATTAGTTCAGCTAATATGTCATTTTTCATTTTTTTAATTTCATTTAAGATTTCATTAATGAAGTTTCCCTCAAAGGTCATGATAAAGCACTGTGGCTATCTTTATAGTTATATTTGTTATGATCATAGACTTTGTCTATGAAAAAAAATATTTTCTAAGAAAAGTTCCCACATTTAAACTAAGCGTTTAATGCTTCAGCAGTCCACACTAGGCATCATTATCAGCATAATCATAAGGAGTGAGTATAATAGTTCATCGATGAAGATCTTTCAGCAACTGTCATGATAAAGACCAGCAATAAAAGTACTGTTCATTTGATAATTTTTTTATTTTCTTGCATTTCATGACGTTTTTGTTTATAACGGACGCATCCACCTCATAACCTTTCTTTTCTATGAAAACAAATTAAGTCAGGTACAGTGAGGTCTGTTTCATACTTCTGGAAGGAAGATCCTTAGTTAAAGTAAAAAGAACCTTTTTTTTTCTTTTCAACCAACAGAGCTAGACTATTGTTTTATTTTGAACCATGTTCAATATCGACTGGTCTACCACTGTAAATAGTCTAGTTCGGTAGGTCACATTCGTGAAAAGGGAAGAGTATTGTAGTTACGACATAAGGAACATATCCGATATCATCTGTGAAACGGTTATTCCATAACGGTCAACCAACTCGTGATGGCGTCCGTAAAATTTACGAAGGGATGATTTCAACTTCACCATTTGGAACTCTTGGTTTAATAGCTACCTTGTGAGCAGCAATCCTCTATCAAGGAAATTATGATAGGAAATACAAGCCCGGGAATATCGTATCAATTACTCCGTATGCAGGCGCTGCTGAAATGTCGCTACATAGAAATGGAAAGTTCACAATTGGGAAGCTGAAATCATCTCTTTTGTCGTAAAGTTTTGTTTTCAATGTTTTGTTTAAATATGACTGTTTACACTATTTTGGTTACCTACATGTACCCATGCTTTACACTTCTAGAGCACCTGAGATCACCCTTGCTGTTTGGTAGGTCTTGTTTCTCAGTCTACTGTTTCCTGTGTACTGTTTTGTAGATTGTGTTTGTGGAATCGCCATAAAACCAGGTTCAATCCACCATTTTCTACATAAGCAAATGCCTGTACCAAGTCAGGAATATGACAGTTGTTGTTTATTCATGTAGCTTGTCATGTATGTAAAGTAGTTATTCATCTCCTCTCAAAGTCAATGTGTAGCTTGTCATGTATGTAAAGTAGTTATTCATCTCCTCTCAAAGTCAATTTGAAGCTTGTCATGTATGTAAAGTAGTTATACATCTGTTCTTAAAGTCAATGTGTAGCTTGTCATGTATGTAAAGTAGTTATACATCTGCTCAAAGTCAATGTGTAGCTTGTCATGTATGTAAAGTAGTTATACATCTGCTCTCAAAGTCTGTAGCTTTTCATGTATGTAAAGTAGTTATACATCTGCTCTCAAAGTCAATTTGTAGCTTGTCATGTATGTAAAGTAGTTATACATCTGCTCTCAAAGTCAATGTGTAGCTTTTCATGTATGTAAAGTAGTTATACATCTGCTCTCAAAGTCAATGTGTAGCTTGTCATGTATGTAAAGTAGTTATACATCTGCTCTCAAGGTCAATGTGTAGCTTGTCATGTATGTAAAGTAGTTATACATCTGCTCTCAAAGTCAATGTGTAGCATGTCATGTATGTAAAGTAATTATACATCTGCTCTCAAAGTTTATTTGTAGCTTGTCATGTATATAAAGTAGTTATACATCCGCTCTCAAAGTCAATTTGTAGCTTGTCATGTATGTAATGTAGTGATACATCTGCTCTCAAAGTCAATGTGTAGCTTGTCATGTATGTAAAATAGTGATACATCTGCTCTCAAAGTCAATTTGTAGCTTGTCATGTATGTAAAGTAGTTATACATCTGTTCTCAAAGTCAATGTGTAGCTTGTCATGTATGTAAAGTAGTTATACATCTGCTCTCAAAGTCAAATTGTAGCTTGTCATGTATGTAAAGTAGTTATACATCTGTTCTCAAAGTCAATGTGTACCGTGTCATGTATGTAAAGTAGTTATACATCTGCTCTCAAAGTCAATTTGTAGCTTGTCATGTATGTAAAGTAGTTATACATCTGTTCTCAAAGTCAATGTGTAGATTGTCATGTATATAAAGTAGTTATACATCTGCTCTCAAAGTCAATGTGTAGCTTGTCATGTATGTAAAGTAGTTATACATCTGCTCTCAAAGTCAATTTGTAGCTTGTCATGTATGTAAAGTAGTTATACATCTGTTCTCAAAGTCAATGTGTAGCTTGTCATGTATGTAAAGTAGTTATACATCTGCTCTCAAAGTCAAATTGTAGCTTGTCATGTATGTAAAGTAGTTATACATCTGTTCTCAAAGTCAATGTGTACCTTGTCATGTATGTAAAGTAGTTATACATCTGCTCTCAAAGTCAATTTGTAGCTTGTCATGTATGTAAAGTAGTTATACATCTGTTCTCAAAGTCAATGTGTAGATTGTCATGTATATAAAGTAGTTATACATCTGCTCTCAAAGTCAATGTGTAGCTTGTCATGTATGTAAAGTAGTTATACATCTGCTCTCAAAGTCAATTTGTAACTTGTCATGTATGTAAAGTAGTTATACATCTGCTCTCAAAGTTTTGGGTTTGTGTGTTCTTCATGAAGGTTGATCCATAAAACGATTTGGACTCGCATAACATTTTTCAAGTGTAATTTTTATTTTGTAATATACTTATCGGAAATGTGGCAGTGTCTATTCAGGAAGTTTTCTTACAAATAACAGATACAAGATACAGAAGAAACTGTTTCAAATCCAAATCAAAAGCATAAAGAAAAGTTACATAAAACGTTTCTAATTATCTCATAATTTTTAGCTTGTATCACCAACCTGCCTATTAAAATATTTAAGTCTTTCTATCAAACGATTGAACTTATGTTTTTAATATTGAATTTACTATATTTTTTGTTATTTTACATTCACAAAAACAGCGCATTATCGACATCACTTGAATATTTGTTTTCAATAAGGAACCGGATTTGATTTACCAAATATGTATACAACATAAAACATAAACGATAAATATGACCGTGACAAAAAATACATATATAGTATAAATGTATGTAAATCATTATTTTCTATTTGTAATAACTTCAAAAAGGATGTTGGTATACATGCAGCCTAGGTTGTCGTCCATTCTCATTTGAATATTGTCAGGCATTAGAGGTTTATCTAGCGTTATGGGAGGAAATAGTAACGGGACTCGACGTACTTAATCATTATTATTTATTTTTATTTTTATTTTTTTTTCACGATGAAACTATGTGAAATTACATACTACAGTATCAGACACAAATTATAAAAAAATAAGTAACACTTGTAAGATCGATCAAGTCATAATGATATAATATGATATAAATATTACAATTGTTTTTGCTAATTAAAAGCTGCTTCTAACAATTGCCCCTTCTGATCCATTTTTACTTTTTGTGCAGGGATTAAGAAACATACAGAGTATTTTTCTATATTAATCCAATATTTTAAATATTCTATCTCACCATATTTTGTGGGCAGTATGTTCTTACATCTAAATTTGTATATATAGTATATAAATAATAACAAAATATTATTAACTGTTTTACTGTTGAAAAAATCCTCAGACACACGTAAAATTACTTCGTTTACAGTGAAAGGCAAGAAAATGTCATAATTTCTAATCAAGTCTATAATGGATAGCCAGAAATTTTATATAATATTACATTCCCCAAAAATATGAAAAATGTTTTCTTTGATTTCTGGACAAAATGTACATAGTTCAGTTTCTTTTAATTTACATTTCAATAAAAATGAATTACATGGTAGAATCCTATAGCTATGAACAATCTTAAAATGAAAATTTTGTAAAAACGAATTTCTGGTTATCAAAAAGGCATGGAGTAAATAGAGTTTCAATCTTCAATCTGCATATTTTAATCTCTTTCCATTTAAAGCGGGAAGATAAAGCTAATATTTTATTATCTTCCAAAAATAATTTATAGAAAAATTTACAAGATTTTGGTTCCTTTTTAACTTTTTCTACCAGTTTATTTTCAATATTATCCAATTTAGAGCTACTTTCTATCATACTTTTCCATCTATTTGGAATTGCACTTATAATGCCATAAAACTTTACAAAATTAATATTGATATTGTACTTTTTTTTTTTATTCTCCATATGAAAATAAGGTTTTATTATCTGATACCAGATCATTAATAAAGAAACCACAATTTTCAGTATATTTGAACTTCAAAAACATCTTTCTACATATCTTGATGTTTAGGTTCAGCCATATGGACTGGGTCAGAATATCAGTATTGGTTTCAACTTTCACCTTATTTTGCAACTTGGAAAAATTTACCAAGATATGCCAAAAGGGATTGACTGTCTTAGCTAAATAAAGTAATCCATCTTGACTTAAGTGTAAAATTTTGTCACCCCCAAATTTTTTTGTATAATTTAGCAGCAAAAGGAGTAGGGAAGAATCGTCAGCATATTGACTCAACACAAATTCAGAGTCATTAACTATCACAGCAGCAACACCAGGGTCATTTTCAATAGCTGCACTGAGTAATTCAACTACTTTATAAATAAATGAGGAGACAGAGGATCCCCTTTGACGAACCCCCCTTTTCAATGAGAAAAAAAAATCTGAAAAAATCCGTTAACACTTCACTAGAGGCATCACAAAAAGTATAAGTCCAGTTAAGTTACTCACAGTAACCCACTTCTTCCTAATAAGGTTTTATAATAAAAGGATTGTCGTATTGAAGAAATATGTCCCTGTGAGTTTCAAGTAACATAGTATATTATCTTTTATAAAATTGTTTTTGTTTATTTCTAATATTTCTTAGATCTATTATCTTAGAATCGTCCTTCAATTAAGTTTGGGAATATTTTTGTCTGTGTAATGTTTCTTTTCCAAATTACAAAAAAAGTTACTTCCCTCTCCCCCTCTTCTTGCCATCTTGCCTTAGCTCTTGTAATTATCCCTATGACCTTTTTTCCCTTAATTTTTTTAGTTCTAGTTCCATCCCTTTTATTTCTTGGTGTACTGATGGCAAGTTATTCTCCAAGAATTTTTTATCTAATGATGGTATCTTGTATAGTAATTCTTTTTCTTTTTTATTTCCTTCCTTCTGAAATGACGAAAATGAGATTGCAGATCCGCGGACTTTCATCTTGATCATATCCCATAAAAGTTGATAGCTTATATTAAACTGTTTATCCTCTGTCTCAATATCCATAGATGGATCAGACTCATATTCTTCAATGACAGTTTTGATGTCCCCTTTGACGTTTTCAACAAATTCAGCTTCCTCCAAAAGACTGTTATTAAATTCCCATGTACCCTTCCCTCTTATCTGGCTCGAAAATCTTAAATTAATAAGTACCGGCGAATGATCCGATCTATAACTGTTCCCTATATCTGATGAAATTACGAATGCTTCTATATCAGAGTCCAAACGACTGTTTGTGATTTGGACCACGTCATGAGTACCTCTTATCAAACGGGTGCTGCAGGCGCCATAAAAGCTAATAAATCAAGATCATGCATTACCTCATGTATCTTGGCTTTTGACGGGGGTTATTTCAACTTGTATAATGTAATGTGTCCATGTCATAATCTTGAACAACATTTCAATCTCCCACCACAGCAATTGACGAATTGCCATAGTGGGATATCTTGTTTTTAATGTTTTCAAAAGTATTTTTGAAAAAGAATAGATACGCCTCTACTTTTACTAGAATAAGAACTAAATTGCCCCACATATCCCAATTCATGAACCCATTATTTTTCTTTTTCAGATGGTCTAAGGGTGTCTACTAATATAGTTATATCATATAAGTCCTGTATTTGTTAATATATCAATTCTTTTAACTGTTTTTGATGAACCCCTGCAGTTTACACTACCAATAGTTATAGTCGACATAATATAATAAAGTGGTTAAACAAGAGTAACATAAATAATATAAATATCTACAAGCACAATATATCAAACCAGCATTCAAAACATACACATGTGCATCTATATGTAAAGTTGTTTCACAATGTTCAAATCTTTTACTTAAAGTTACCCCCAACCCCAAAGAACTCTTGTCGAGAGCACCATAATATAAATAAAATAAGCAAAAAAATTTGTGCTCAAGTAGAAATAAAAAATATATCAAAAAAGTTCTGTGATCTTAAAATTTTTGTACCTCAATTTGCACGTTTTAATTTTTAAATTTGTGTATCGTTTGTATAAAATAGAAGAAAAACAAAAGAAGAGTAAATAATAATAATAATAATAATAAATAGAAGAAAAAAAAACAATTGAATTACAACACAGCATATTTACCAACACACATACAATCATGTACTCATACAATGTAAACAAAACACATGCAAATATACATACACACATGCACCCCCACATACTGATATGAGTACATATATCTATATATCAGTATTGCTGACCCCATCTTAACTGTACATGCAACTCTCCCATTAAAGTGTTATACATAAAGTGTTAATTGTCGAGAATGAAACTCGCACTTAAACATTTATTGTCTTAAAATGAAATGATTCGAGTTCATATATATATGTAGAAGTATACTTATGCATACATATCAAAGTTGATCCGCAATTACAATAATGCACTATCTAAAAGTACACGTAAATCAGTGACCTGTGACCATGTAAATGTTATAGCTATTTACAGTCCAAATGCGGATTTTAAGGTTAAACATGCACTGCCTCTACTCGTATACTCTAAGTCAGAATGATTTTACCTCTATTTGTAATCAGTTAAAATAATTGTGTTTGTTTACTGGCTGTTTGGCTCATCATTTCAAAAAATCTGTTGGAAAAGGTATGTCAATTTTCCGCCGACTTCAGGCAAACCTACAAAGTAATTTTATGTATTGATTTTTATCTATTGTCTTTTGGAGAGTTCATAGTGCTTATGGTATCTTCAACTCTAGCACAAAAACTGAAGAAACAGGTCTACGAATGATCTATAAAAAGCTAAATATGCTTACAGCTCTGTTAAAATAATTGTATTATAGAAAAATAACTTCACTTAAATGCATGTTATTATTGATTGATTGTTGGTTGCTTAACGTCCAAATGCATGTTATGCGATATCGATCATTCATTGATATGTAGAGGAATTCGATAACTAACAAAGTAGATTGAAACTTCATAACTGAAGATATCCTAGTGGTTAAGACGTAGAACTGCAAATTTAAACGTTGTTTTGGCCATTTTTTAGTATTGCATGGGATCTTCATTTCATGTACACCAGCCTGTATTTTTTCCAGATCAATACTGCAAATAAATTAAGGACTATGTTGATCATGTTTATAAAAATACTAAAAATATGTCTTAATTACGATGGAAAGTAAATATCGCGATAAACTCAATCAGTATGATATGGGGGAATGTGATTTACATTAAAAAGGCGCAAGACATAGAGGTTTACATATCAAGTATCGTTTAGTTAAATGGGAAAATTATTTGCTTAGAACTATGCACTAATTGGCAGTAATGTGGTCTTTTTACTTTAGGGGTTCCTGTAGTTTAGGCCTAGGGTGCAGCTACGGTGAAGGTTCCATAGGGTTTATTTGGATTATCTTTTGGTTTATTGGACATGAATAGTGTTAATGTAAGGTATATATCTATGCTATGTAAAGGATTAGTTTAATATAGCTTCATATTGACTGAAAAGGTAAATTTAGGACAAACCTAGATCGGTTCTTAAAACCTCACAAAATGAGAAAAAATGACACCAAGTACCAATCGTAGATAAGACGTAGGTTATGACAGCTAGTCAACAGCCCATTTTCAACTAATAAATTGACTGTGTTACCCTAGTCAAATAAAGCAATCAGTACACTTTCAATTAACTAAGTGAAAAAATGTCACGAGCAGTCTAGGAAAAAACATGACTTTGTGAATTACCATAATATAAAACTCACCAAAGACAACAAAATATAAGTGTCGACAGGATTCATAACTATACATGCTTATAACTTGATAGCGATCAATGTTAAGTTATAAGTAATAAGCTATTGAAAATCAAATCAAGCTTATACTAATTAAAGACAATACTTGATACGCTTCTCTTTGATTTAACCGTTCGGTTTAAGTAGAACGATTTTGTTAAAGATTATATCTGAAATATTCAAAAGGATTATCAACTAACGTTTTCAGAAGAGATATTCAAATTCTAGTATTTCATTTCATCTATCACTATTTCTCGAATCCGCACCCTTTTTAAATTTACCTTGGAGTTCGGTATTTTTGTTTATACATTTTTATTGACTTTCACAAATCATCTTTCTATGAATTTCGGTCGGTGGACAATATTTATGATTTTTTTTTAACAAATCTCATAAGAAATTACTCGTGGAGCTATTTAGGTCTCCTTAAATTTCACCACTGTCATATTGATTCTACGGAAATTATGCAGTAACAAGACCCCAGCAGTTTTCCTGTAGAAAAGGGTCATTTGAGAACGATGATGTGGCTAAATGATTCGTCGCTACCCAACTCTTCAAATATTTATCCTGTGTTCAATAGTCGTTTGTTCCATTTTTTGCACTGTCTTATCCCGTTTTCATATCATGTTAATTTCAAATCACCTAATTAATGTTCAAAATCGTGATATAACATTTGTGCTGCTCGTGCAAATCCACAATGTTATTAATAGAATTGAGAAAGGAAATCGGGAATGTGTCAAAGAGACAACAACCCGACCAAAGAGCAAAAAACAGCCGAAGGCCACCAATTGGTATTCAACACAGCAAGAAAATCCCTCATCCGTAAGCGGGCTTCACCTGGCCCCTAAACAAACATGTGTACTAGTTCAATGAAAATGGACGCCACACTAATCTCCAAAACATATAAATGAACTAAAATTAAAAAACATACAAGACTAACAAAGGCCAGAGACTCCTTACTTGGGACAGGCGCAAAATGCTCAGTAAAACTCAGTTAAAAAGAAGTCCGAGTCCGATGTCAGAATAGGTAACAAAAGAAACTAAGCAAAATGACAATGCTACATAAATTAACAAAGGACTACTTGCAGTTACTGTCATGCTAGCTCCAGACCTCATTTAAACTGATTGAAAGATTATGTCTTCATCATTTATATAAAAAAAAAACATGTCAAGTTTATGCCTAAGATCAACCTGGTATAGATGGGCACGGGGATTGTGACAATTTTGTCCTTCAGGGAATCTAAACGGGGCTATTCTTTGTTCATTACTTATTTCATCGTAGCATGTTTTAAATGCCTTTCACTATGCCGTTGAGTTCTCATAAAGTTTTTCTATTGTCTTTTTAAGTACAAGGCACCATCCTCTTGTTAAAAATCAATAGACAATGGTAATGATGTCAAGAGAGCAATACACAGCTAATTGAGATTCTTCTTTATTCACTTCATATAAGCAATACATTAAATATACTAGTAAAAAGGTGATGTAAAAACATCACTAGTAAATGGATACATATTGATTTTATATTGAAAACTTTCCATCTTTCATTGTAAAAAACGCTTTTGCTGAAATAATCAACTTACTGGTTCCACGGACGGCATCGTGAATTGGTTGTCTTCTATTTTATGTAGTTAAAATTGATGTAAAAAAACAAAATTCTAATGCAATCTTTATGTAACACACTTTCTCATTGGCTCTTGTCAGGGTACAATTACAATGTACCTGTCGGAGCCGCGTCACAAAATTCCTTGCGTATGAATCTTGTGACATAAATACTTTGCATAACAATAACAATGGCTACGTCAGATGACGATTTTCACATGTCAGATCTGGATGACCTGGATCTTTTGGGACCGTTAATGCCAAATTTTATCTTGGAAGCAGATATACTGGAAGGTTTAGAGTCGACTGATTTAAATGTATCCGAAGAAAATAATAGGGAACTGTCAAACGCTGATCAACAACCTACGGCAGTGCCAGTGGAATTTTCAGCAGACGAGGTAAACACAAGTGGTGTTTTTGGTGATGATACAACTGATGAAGTTGCTTGTAGGTTTCGAATGAACAATTTCTAAGCAGAATTTTATCTACACAGCTTATAACTTGACCCTTGTATACTTCGCCATCATTTTTCCCTTGAGCATGTCCAAATTTTTTTAACAACCAACATCCCGTATCAATAAACGAGAACCATTCAGGCTATCTTTGTTTTTGCACTTCATAATTCACTTTCCCTTAAAAATGCATGTTCTAAAATTGATCACTGTCAGTTGTTTCAACTTTTTTATTACTTTCTCTGTCAAATTAAATTGATCTTTGCCTTTGGGTAAAAAGGGGGGTTCTCTGTCAAATCAAATTGGAGTTTGCCTTTGGGAAAAAAGGGGGGAGGGCTAAAGGGTTTACTTAAGAGATAACGCAAAGTTTCAAATACAATACAGTTGTCTCTATTTTAATGCAAAACAAGCACATAACTCAATTTGAATCATTGTTTCAGTGTAAAATTTACATTAAAGAAAATTTGGCTAAAGATGTTTTCTTCTTTGGTCCCTAACTAGGTGATTTAAAAGATAACTGTATTGTATTTGAAGCTTTGCGGACGTCCATCGGTAGTTTTACTGTCGCAAATTGAGTTTACCTGGCGACGCAATTTGCGACAGTAAAACTACCAATGGACTTCCGCAATGCTTCAAATACAATACAGTTATATCTTTTCTAATGCAAAACAAATTCATAATTAAATTTCAATCATTATGTTAGAGTAAAATGTTCATTAAAGAAAATTCCGCAAAAAAGATGTAACTTTCTTTTGTCCCTAAACTAGGTGATGTCATAAGTATGCTTCCGGTGTCAAAATAAAAACCAGGCGTTTTCTGGCTTTTTGAATAAAGAAAAATACTTTTAAAAACATGTACACGTAAATTGACTAATAAATAGCTAGTTCATAATTTGACCATAGTCATATTTTTTTTACAGTGGAACTAGTGAATGAACCAGAAAAAGACTAAGACTTAATTGAAATGATGGAGGTTGTTGAAGGTATTACAACTGAAGAAAACAAAGAAAAGCCAACTGGGAGGTTCCCGAAACTATCATCTGATAACAAAGAAAATATACTTGATGAGGCACTTAGTAAAATAACCAAGAAACAAACAAAATATGGAGTGAAGATATTTAGGTGTATGTGTTAAAATAAAAATAAATTGATGTATAAAGATTTGTATATATTCCTTTTCCTCTTCAAAAAAAAAAAAAAAAAATAAGTCAAAGGAATGAAATATAATCATAATCAAAATCTATCCAGCTATCCACTTTCACTGCTTACTGTCCATTTTGGTCATGGAATCCTGTCCATAAGACTAAACTTTATACATTGCAAACGCTAAATGGGTGCAATTGCAAGTGTTTATTGTACAATCTTACATTATGTTTTCATCTTATATTTCCACATGCATAAGATTGAAATTTCTGTTCACTAATAATTTCATAAAATTTGCTGAATTAAAAATACCGTTATACATCCCAACATCATGTCTGCACAAGTATCTTCATAATGGTATTAGATGCCTTTAAATCTAAAATCAATTCAACTACCAATTATAAAACTTCCTCATTTTTATAATGGCAATTAGCATACATGTATCACATGTTTCATAACACTTTATCTTGAGCAACTGGTCCATTCTATTTATAGATTTTGTTGTTTCAAAAAATCGATATAAACATTTTGATGTTTTCTTCTGTCTCGTCTTCCAATATTGCCTTTTATTTGTATTTCCAACATCCAATTTAACCATGTGCTGTAATTATATGCTATATGTACATCATTTGCATGCTACTTAGTTTTACGGAGCTTTCCAGACTTCCATTTTTATCTAGCACCTGCAAAATAAGTAAAGAAGTTAAAGAAGTTAGTCATTTTTTTATGTTAAATTAAAAAAAGAAAAAAAAATACACTAAACAATGTTTAATTCTTCCACAATTTACATGCTAAATCATACAATGTCATAGGTAAATTTCCCTTGTTAAACGTGAACAAAAGTGTTTTCTTGCATCAAGAACGCATGAAAAACATTAACAAAAAGAACATTTTTGATAAAAAATGCAAGTTTTTAGATAAATATTGAAAAAATAAATTGAAGAGATAACTTTATTGTATTTGATGCTTTGTTGACATCCATCGGTAGTTTTTATTGTCGCAAATTGAGTTTACCTGTCAGTCTTTACTTAATAAAGTTTGGAAAAATTGCTTAGAATTAATAGGAAATAAGTGTGGCCTAGATTTTTTGCCACATGCATATACAGTGTAACAAATACATGTATCATAATTCTAAATTAAGAGTGGTTTACTGATAGAGAGAAAGATGCAACCTTTGAAAATTATACAGTTGAACAATTGAATTGTGCCTTGACTGAATTCTATGCTGAGGTCCGTAACACAGACGGAGAATATTATGCCAAGAGTGCTTTAGTTGGTATCCGGGCATCTATTAATAGACACCTTAGGGCACCATCTTTTAGTAAGACATATTCCATCCTGTCTGATGGTTCTGCCTTCCTTAAATCAAATAAAATGTTTTTGGCCATGATAAAGAAGGTTCAGAGGGAAGGAATGGACAGGACCAAGCATCACCCATCCATTTCTGAAGGTGATTTGCATCAACTGAGGTCATCAGATGCCTTATCAACTCAAAACCCTTAGACTCTTCAAAAAAAAAATCTGGTTTGACCTAGTTTTAAGTTTTGAAAGGAGGGGCCGGGAAACCAAAGGTTTTTTTTACTAATAAAACCTTTGTTGTTAAATCAGATGATTGTGGCCGTCGTTTTATAGAAATGGCAGTGAGTGAGACGACAAAAAATCATACAGGGGGATTAGATGACAATCAAAGCATTATAAAACCTAGGATGTACGAAACCAAAAAGCCCGACTGACCTGTTGCTGCCTTGACAAAATATCTATCCAAGAGGAACCCTACATCAAGTATATTCTTTCAACAACCTCGAGTAAAAGTAAATGACGAATCGAGATGTGGTATACCTCAAGGGCTGTTGGGGAAAGACTTTAAAACAACATGATGGTTGGCATATCAAAAAGTGCTGGACTAAGTATGATTTACAGCAACCATTGTGTCAGGGCAACAACTGTGACTGTTTTGGCATAATCAGGTGTACCAAAGACAGATATAATGAAAATAACAGGACACAAGTGAGAGGTCAGTTTGGAATCCTATTATCAGGACTCCTCCGAGAAACAGAAGAGGCAGTATTCTGCCATTCTACTTAGCAATTCCGAAAATTGCAGTGATAAATCGGGCTCAACCGCACCAGTTCCAATTTGTACACAGCCCAATGCAATGACCTTACCACCAAACCCAGCCCCTTCTTTCAACGCGCACTGTTTGAATTTGACCAACACATATTACCAATCAACTGTCGTTACCTGTTCTGTATAACAAGCAGTTTGAGCGCCTGTACACGGAGTATATATCTCCCAATTGATACGATATTCCCGGGCTTGTACTGTGGATTCATCTATTTTCGTGGGTACCAATTTTCGTGGATTAAGGAAACTTGCATGTTCGTGGATATTTAATTTCGTGGTTTTGTTGAAGTCTGCGTACAAGCCTATATAAAATTTGTCATTCGTTGAACATTTAATTTCGTGGTTCACTTGTACCCACGAAATCCACGAAAATTGGTATCCAACGAATAATAATGAATCTACAGTATTTCCTATCATGATTTCCTTGATAGAGGATTGCTGCTCACAAGGAAGACATTAGACCAAGAGTTCCAAATGGTGAAGTTGAAATCATCCCTTCGTAAATTTTACGGACGCCATCACGAGTTGGTTGACCGTTATGGAATAACCGTTTCACAGATGATATCGGATATGTTCCTTATATCGTAACTACAATACCCTTCCCTTTTCACGAATGTGACTTACCGAATTAGACTATTTACCGGATTTATAATAACATAAGCAACACGACGGGTGCCACATGTGGAGCAGGATCTACTTACCCTTCCGGAGCACTTGAGATCACCCCCAGTTTTTGGTGGGGTTCGTGTTGCTTAGTTTTTAGTTTTCTATGTTGTGTCATCTGTACTATTATTTGTCTGTTTGTCTTTTTATTTTTGGCCATGGCGTTGTCCGTTTGTTTTCGATCTATGAGTTTGACTGTCCCTCTGGTATCTTCGTCCCTCTTTTGAGGTCCATAATTCAGCTGTCCAAGTCTTCAATTACAACATTACAGGGAACGCTGCACAGCCATAGACTTTGTTGTTCATCTCCTTCGCTGGAATTCGTGATCGGCCATGACACTTGATAATATTCTAAAAATATCCGCGGGAACTTTGAATTTACGTAGAAAACTTTTATTTTTTCTTGTTTAATAAATTGAGAATTTTCTTGAAAGTATAGTTTTTCACCTCTCATACTTTGAAATAAAAATTAATTCACACAAGCTTAACTTTGACACCAGGTAAAAGAACTATTTCTTGGCGGAAGGATAATGTAAATAGCCATGAAATGAACATTATAAACATTCAAATTGGATCAATAAAACTAGGTTAGGAGACTTTGCATTAGAATAGAGATAAATGTATTGTATTTGAAGCTTTGCGGACGTCCACCGGTAGTTTTACTGTCGCAAATATCCGTTTACCTGTCTCGCGGTAAACTCAATTTGCGACAGTAAAACTACCGATGGACGTACGCAAAGCTTTAAATACAATACAATTATCTCTTAATTGTACATCTTACACCTTAAAGTTTCGTCAAGTTCACGTTTTTGACAAGAATAAAAGATAAATCAATAAGACAACAATTACTGCTCCATTTTTTAATCAGCAAGCATTGTTAAATCGCGTCTCACATGAATAAATATAAATGAAATCCGCAGGTAAAACAGGCCCAAATACTTACCTTAAATTTCGGTCAAAAAAACTATACATTGACAATTACTTTTATTGGTTTGTATATTATCAACAAACACATAATTTGATTTACCGATATGGAATATTTGTCATATTGTTATAGATTCAGATTACTTAAAAATCAATATTTTTACCAGGAATAGTAACAGTGCTTTAATGTTTATGTTTCAGGATCATTCCGTTAGTAAGAAAAATGTAGAATATAGAAGACAATACTGTAAGTACACAGTTCTATTTCACATACTGAAATAAAAGAAGTATCTACATGTTAGTGGAAATCAATAGTTTAATAAGGAACAAACAGGAAATACTGTTTAATATGAAAGTTAATTCCTATTAAATAAATCTTTTAAAGTTTTATAAACAGAGAAAACAATGCAGAACTAGGACGTTTAAAGAGTTATAAAAATAGAAACGTAGAAAGTAAATCAAAATGTCAAATGTCAAACATTAGCGTTTTCAGTATTGCACTTTTATATTTTTTTAAATAGATGAGAAATATATACATTACTGTGAAATAAAAAACGATTTTAATACAAGAAAAGATAATAGGGTACATGTAAAAGGAATTATAAAAAAAATATTAAATAGTACATCAAACAACATTAACAATCAACCCAGTCTCCGCAGAGAAAATATATGTATAATCAATACAGACAAAGAAAAGGGGTTGGTACAAGCACTACATGAGGTTGAAGTTTTACATGGCAACAAACATTCCCCCTTGCAAATTTAGACAATACGTATGACAACCACCGTTTAAGAAATCAACAAATAGTGTCAATTGTAAAATAATATGGGGGAAGTAAAACAACAAGTGCTGAAATTATGAAACAATGTTTGAATACTGGGATGTTCATTAAGACAGAAACATATTTTCGTTACATTAAATAATTAAAAATTAATATAAACTTGTGAAGTCTTCCACAACTGCTGGTGGAATATTAGTCCCATAACTTGTCATCAGCGCAGTAGCCAGTACTTCAGTGTCGCCAAGATTTATAACAAATTTCTGTTAAATTGTCCCTGATAAATTTATAAATTATTAAGAAATTAAGGTTTCAACTCCACCAAGCAAAGTTTGGCTTTTGTTTCCGGTTCTTTTTTGTCATGTATCTTTTCAACTGTTTTGGTTCTTATATATCTTTGGCTTTCATATATTCGGCTTTGAGCGTTTCTGATGAAGGCAAATCCAGAAAAGCGCGTCGAACGCATGAGATTTATAAAGTGTTCTTTTGAATTTTTACAGCACTGGGTCGATACCGCTGCTGGTGGACTTTCAGTCCCCGAGGAAATCATCAGCTCAGAAGTCAGCACTTTGGTACTGACATGATTCATAATAAACCCTTTTCAAAATTGTCCGTTTCTAGGTAAATAAATCATTAAGAAACACAGTTGTCAACTCCATCAGTCAAAGTTGACCTTTGATGGATTTGCCTATAATTCTAAGGTCGTTGTGATCATATATCTCTTCAGCTGTTTCAGTTCTTATGCATCTTTGCTTTTTAAATATTCGGTTTTGAGTGTACAAAATAAAATGCCAGACCTGGAAGGGTTTGATAATTTAAAGAAAGAGGAATTAGTGTTGCTTGCTAAACATCTGAAATTAGACTTTAGAGTATCTATGAGAAAACAAATTATAAAAAATTTGGTAATAGACAAACTAGTTGACGCAGAAATTTTAGGTGAAGAGGCTCTTGAACTCAAAGTCGAAAATGTTGATGCTTTCAAATTAAAACAGCTTGAATTAGAACATGAACTTAAATTAAAACAATTGGAAACAGAAAAAGAAGAAAGGCAGGCAGAACTTCAAATGAAGGAACGGATAGAGATGGAGAAGATGAAAGAAAAAGAGAAAGAAAAAGAAGATGACTTTGAATTAAAACAGGCAGAACTTGAAATGAGAGAAAGGTTAGAGATTGAGAAAATGAAAATTGAAATGGCAAAAGAAGAAAGCAACACTAAGTTCCAATCAAAATCAGAACATTTTAATTTTGATGCAGCAAAAAATATACGTTTGGTTCCCAAATTTTGTGAAAAAACAGTTGACAAATTTTTTCCACAGTTTGAGAAAATTGCTCAAAATTTGAAATGGCCGAAGCCTTTTTGGACTACAATGCTGCAACGCGTTTTTGAGGGCAAGGCCGCTGAAATTTACTCAGCACTTTCATCAGAAAATAGTTCTGATTATGACAAGGTTAAAAGGAAGTTCTAAAAGCTTATGAGCTAGTGCCAGAAGCATATAGACAGAAATTTAGGTCTTATAAAAGTTTGATTCACAAACCTATGTTGAATTTGCTAGGGAAAAGAAGATCTGTTTGATAAATGGCTTACGTCAAAGAAAATAGATAAAAATTTTGATAATTTAAGACAATTGATGTTATTAGAAGAGTTCAAGCAGTGTGTTCATTTAGACTTAAAACACATTTAGATGACAAAACTGTTGAGACATTACAAGATGCAGCTGTTATTTCCGATAATTATACCCTTTCACATAAGAGAAGTTTCAAAGGTCAAAATTTTAATACTTCAGTGGAAATTACAAGAATCAAAGCACTGAGCGTACTGATAGTAAGCCTGTAGCACAGAATAAGAGTCAGTCTAGTTATAATATGTCTAGTCCAAAATTTGATACTTTTGAAGTCACTGACTTGTGCTTATTGTAAGAAGAATGGTCACCTGATGGCTGATTGTTTTAGACTCCAGAAGAAGAATGAAAGAGATAATAAGCCCAAGACCAGTGCTTGTACGACACCCCGTGTTACCAATACGTTGGAATGTCCTGCGAGTCAGGCTTTTAAGTCCAGTTTTTGTGATTACATGGAGGATTATAAACCTTTTATGTCTGATGGGTTTGTTTCTTTTTTTGATAATACTACTCTTCAGCCTATTAAGATTTTACGGGACACTGGAGCTTCTCAGTCTTTATTGTTAGAAGGTGTGTTGCCTTTGTCCGAGGAGACTTCTGTTGGTGCCTCCGTTTTGTTACAAGGTGTGGAGTTAGGTTGTATAGATGTTCCCCTCCATCGTATTTATCTGAAGTCAGATTTGATTACTGGACCAGTTGTTGTGGGTGTTCGTCCTAATCTCCCTGTTGAGGGTGTTTCATTATTGCTAGGAAATGATCTAGCTAGGAACAAAGTGGTTGCTGAACCAATTGTTACCAGTGAACCGGTGGTGGATATTAAATCACCTGAAGATGATGCTGAACTGTATCCAGCTTGTGTCGTTACTAGGGCAATGGTTGAAAACAACAAAATGAGGATTTGCAAGACGACCAGTTTGATTACATGGACCTTTCTGACACCTTTCTAGCCGAAATTGAAGGTCCTGATAGCTCAGAGAAGGCCGTAATAAGACCACCTAGTATTAGCAAGAAGGTAATTATGCCATGGCCAGACGTAAACAGCCATTCATTAGACAGAAGGAAATTTATTGAAGAACAAAATAAAGACCCTGAGGTTCTTCAGCTCTGCAAGAGGGCTCAACCACAGGAAGAAGCAGACAAAGTGGCCGAATGCTATTACCATCAAGACGGCATTTTAATGAGAAAGTGGAGGCCCCCTGATGCTACCCCAGAGGAGGAATGAGAGTGGTATACCAAGTGGTGGTGCCTAAAGTTTATAGGCAAGACATTATTGGTCTTGCCCATGACACCCTTTGGCTGGACACTTAGGCATAAGGAAGACTTGTCTTAAGATCTTACAGCATTTCTACTTGCCAAGACTAAGAAGTGATGTCGCAGAATACTGCAAATCATGCCATATATGCCAGGTTGTTGGTAAGCCTAACCAGAAAATACCACCAGCACCACTTCTGCCTATTTCAGCCTTTGAAAACCTTTCAGCCGAGTACTCATTGATTGCGTTGGACCTTTACCAAAACCAAGACCGGAAATGCGTATTTACTGACGATCATGTGTACCTCCACTCGTTTTCCTGAGGCTATTCCGTTAAGGAATATCAAGACACCTACTATTGTCAAAGCTCTGATCAAATTTTTCACGCTAGTAGGACTTGCAAAGTCTATACAGTTCGACCAGGGTTCAAATTTCATGTCAGGTATATTTCAGCAAGTCGTGTACCAGTTAGGGATTGCTCAGTATAGGTCAAGTGCTTATCATCCAGAATCTCAAGGTGCCTTAGAACGTTTTCATCAAACATTGAAGAACATGATCAGAACTTTTGTCTTCAATTTGACAGGGATTGGGATGATGGTGTTCACTTTTACTTTTGCGGTCCGAGAGGCTGTTCAAGAATCCCTTGGTTTTAGTCCCTTTGAGTTGGTATTTGGTCATACTGTAAGGGACCTTTAAAATTGATAAAGGAAAAGTGGCTTACTGAACACACTGACTTGAATCTTCTAGACTATGTATCTAGATTTAAAGAAAAATTGTATACTGCTTGTCAAATTGCTCAGAACAATTTAAAAACTGTTCAGAGTAAGATGAAAATATGGTATGATAAAGATGCCAGGGACAGATTTTTGATCCTGGTGATAAGGTACTTGTATTTTGCCAGTCCCTGGACATCCATTACAAGCTAAATATTGTGGTCCTTATACCATAGAGAGTAAAATCAATGATTTGAATTATATTGTAAAAACACCAGGTCGGCGTAAACAAAATAGAGTGTGTCACATTAATATGTTAAAACCATATTTTGAGCGTACTAATGAAGGTGAGAATAAACCAGTTACCACTTTAGCCATGGTTAAATTGGAGAACAATCATGACAAACCAGGTGTAATTGAACCATCTTTTAGTTCTAAAACTATGGAAGAGACAGTTAGATTGAAAAATTCAGAAATTTTGTCAATTTAGATTCAAAACTTGCACATCTGTCTTTTGATCGTAGAGAAAATTAAAAGCCTTGGTATTTTCTTTTAAAATCTTTTCCAGATGTGCCAAACAAAACCACTGCTGTTTGTCATGATGTCGATGTTGGTGATGCTTCTCCAATTAAGCAACATCCTTACCGGCTCAATCCACTCAAACTTGAATTTATGAGACAAGAAATTAAATATATGCTTGACAATGATATTATTGAGCCGAGTAACAGTGAATGGAGCTCTCCATGTCTGCTTGTGCCCAAACCAGATAAAACCTTTCGTTTCGTAACTGATTTCAGAAAAGTAAATTCTGTTTCAAAATCTGATTCCTATCCGATTCCAAGGATAGACGATTGCATTGATAATATTGGAAAAGCAAAATTTGTGAGCAAATTTGATTTATTGAAAGGTTACTGGCAAGTCCCATTGACACAGAGAGCTCGCGAAATATCAGCTTTTGTCACACCAGATGGCTTATTTCAATATACTGTAATGCCGTTTGGCATGAAAAGTGCTCCAGCTACATTTCAAAGAATGATCAATAATGTTATAAAAGATTTAGACTGTTGTTATGCTTATATTGATGATCTTATTGTATGTAGTGATAGCTGGGAAGAACATTTAACACATTTATATGATACTTTTGATAGATTGTCACAATCAAATTTGACTGTTAATCTTGGTAAAAGTGAATTTTGTCAGGCCACTGTTGATTATTTAGGGCATACAGTTGGCTAAGGTCAGGTGAAACCTATTACGGCTAAAGTGGATGCAATTACCAAATTTCCTCCTCCTACAAATAAAAAACAACTTATGAGATATTTAGGCATGATTGGATTTTACAGGAAATTCTGTTCAAATTTTGCGACTGTTGTTCAACCATTGACTCATCTTTTACGGAAAGATTCTAAATTCATCTGGAGTGAAAATTGTCAAAACGCTTTTGAAAATAGCAAATCACTTTTAATTAATAGTCCAGTTCTGATCACTCCAGACTATGAAAACAATTCAAACTTGCCGTTGACGCAAGCGATGTAGGAGTTGGAGCTGTTTTATATCAAGAGACAGATGATAATGTTGAAAAACCTATATCATATTTTTCTAAGAAATTAGATAAACATCAGAAAAATTATTCAACTATTGAAAAGAGCGTTTTGCACTGTTGTCTGCACTTCAACATTTTGATGTATATTTAAATCCCACTGTGCATCCTATTCTTGTTTATACTGATCATAATCCTCTCAACTTCATACATCAAATGAGAAACAAGAACCAGAGATTGACTAGGTGGAGTTTATTGTTACAGGAATATGATGTTATTGTAAAACATATTAAAGGTAAAGATAATGTAATAGCAGATGCTTTATCTAGAACTTATTGAAACAATTTGTATATACTATGTATTTTTGTACATATTATTCATGAAAAGTTTTGTTACACTCAAACTTTTTTAAGGGGAGTGTTATGATATTGTAACTATTATATTTATTTAGTTGGCCTAATTTGTTTTGTGTGGCCTAAGAATGTTTACATTGTTTTATATACATTGTGTACAAAATAAAATACATTGTGTTACAACTATGCAGTTTAGAATTCACTGGAACATTCATTGATACTCATGGAATGATTAGAACTTTCTATTTCACTTACATAACGTTTCCAGAATGATCATGACAAAAGATGCGTAATTTATATTTCTAACGTTGTCTAGAAATTTCTGTTTATGATGACGGTAAAGAAAGCGCTTTGGACGCATGACATTCATAACGTGTTGTTTTGCTCTTTTAGAGCACTGGGTCGAGGCCGCTGCTGATGGACTATCAGTCCCCGAGGGTATTACTAGCTCAGCCGTCAGTACGTCGGTTCTGACATGATTTATAAAAAAACCTTTTCTTAGATTATTCTTTTATAAATTGATAAATCATCAAGAAACTAATTTTTTTCAATTCCCTCAGGCAAAGTTGACCTTAAATGGATTTGGCTATTATTTTAGGTCCTTTTGGTCATATAGCTCTTCAACAGCATTGAGCGTTCCTCAAGAAAAGCGCTACAGATACATGGAATTTAAAAGTGTTGTTTACATTTTTACTAATAAACTATCATTTTTCAATTATTTATGCAACACATACAATACAACAAAATACCTTGAGACACACACTGTAACAATAGTCTGATCATTGAATGTTTAAATGATAAATGATAACTGCAACCGTTTCGAACAAATGCATCCATCTTTCAATTCTTTTGGACTTCCGTTTTTGTATACATAGTTTCATTCCTTGGTAAATGTGATATCAATTTTGTGAACAGCTGACCTTAAGTTTCTTTTAATTAAAAAAACAATGTTATTTTTTATTTAGTAGAATGCAAACTTTAACTCACAACGGTGAGTCAACCGCCGTTACAATACAATCACCAGGAAATCTAGAGCGTCAACAAATATTTAATGTGAAGACATTTCTGATATTGGGTGGTGTGCAGATTGGGATCGGTGGAATATTAGTGATCCTGAGTGTAGTTGAGTTGATAGGGTTTTATTCCTGGTTGGTGTTTAAATTACCAATATTGGTATGCTCTTGTTGGGTAAGTATGTTATATTTGGTCAGAGAATGGAAATTTTGTGAACATGCATTGATTCACTATATTACTTTTGATATTCATGATATTGTTTTAAGTACATAATCTATATGTCCGATTATATTGATTATGTATTATTTTAATATATTGCTGCCTCAGCAAAGGTTAACATTCTGAAATCATATTAAGTGTTTTGCATCTTATATTGGCGTAATTAAGCGTGAATTGCCCTTTAACTTTGATACTTCCAGATTTCCTATATTTGGTTTCAAGTACACCTAATGATAAATAAGTTTTCGAAATGCGAATTCGGTGTATTTACCTTAATACGGTATTATGTGATTTTATATTTCCACCAATTAGTCAATGACTTTGCTGGAAGACTGCAGTTAACTGATAGTATCATCAACCCATTAGCAAATGCCTTTATACATGCAGGATATTATCTGTATAATGATCCTGGAGACATTAAAGCAAATAAATGTAGTAAATTGTGTTTAATTCTAGATAGATTAATATCATCCCGATATAAAGGTTTTTCGTGGCGTTTCGTGTTGTTTCGTTGCGTTTCGTGTTGTTTTGTTGCGTTTCATGGTGTCCTCTTTGAGTTTTTTAAAGTTGATTGTTCATTTTACAAATTCCATCTTGTTTTTA
Organism: Mytilus coruscus; assembly: GCA_017311375.1. NCBI lineage: Eukaryota > Metazoa > Mollusca > Bivalvia > Mytilida > Mytilidae > Mytilus > Mytilus coruscus. Next base: position 72,975,303 of record CM029600.1, on the reverse strand, counting down.
GTTTAAGAATGAACCTACACAAATTATAACCCGGTTTACATAAATTATAAGAATTACTCGGACAATTTCTGTTGAAAACGTCAAACGAATATCCGAAAGGTTAACGTTGCCGATATTTGTAATGCTAATTTAAAATTTTGTGATGACGTCAATCGTGTTAGTAAAGGAAACGTTTTGATATTTTGACTCTCTACACTACACTTCCACAAAATCTTATTAAACAACATTTTTCCTACTTAATCAAATGATCGATTAAAAACAAGATTGCAAATTGACTTCCTACAACTTTATAAAGCTATCTTATGTAATGATTGAGATAATTATGATAGATTTTCCTACTGGAAGTGTGATGAGACGAATGAAGTTCTGATTTGTTCTCCAAAACAACTTCTATATGCGTTTCGGCAATAAAGTTTATCGACAGGTTGTAGGTATTGCTGTGCACTCTTTCAATAACAGATTTATTCCCGTGTTGTTATGAATCACAGTTATGACCAAACTCTGTCTGAATTCCATTTAATTGATAAATTTAACAGCACTTATCGTTATCTTTATATAATGTTAAAAAACCAAGAATTTTCTTAATATACTGCCGAAATTTGCTAATTTATTTAATCAATAAAAACAGCAATAAGCGTCTTTTTTAATTTAGATATGTTAATAACAAAAACATTTACAACAAAAAGGACAATTATTTTCCTATGGGAAATTTTCCTTTTTTGGACGGTGATGTTCCTTTGGGCTCATCTTAAGGTGTTTTATCTCCTGAGTCGGTCGCTATGCTCGTATCTGCAGTAGCGTTGTGGATCTAAATGAATGTCATCTGTGTTTTACTGATTATCATAAGTCAAGGATTTTGTTACCACCAATTACTTCAAACCTTTACAAAATTCTTTCAAAGTTTTGGTTTGAAAGTTTGAATTTATCTGTAGACAACTTATTACAAACATGATATAACATGCTAATTTTTCGGTGATGTTGTTAATCGAGCCTGAAAAGCTATATATATTCCCTGAAAACTTATTGATCCTCTAAATAAACTTATTCTAAAAGGTAACCAATTTAATACTGTAATAAGATCTTTGAAATATTTTTATCGGTATAAGTATTGATTTTGTTGTTACCAAATCAAAACAGTTAAATATCATTGGTAGCAGCTATGCATACATTCATTTTGTTGTATTTTGGCATTGTACAAGAGAATGTTTTTCTTTGGCTGTTTATGACGTCTTTACGCTAAATCCATTGGATGTGTACTAATTGATAGTTTTAGACACATGTTTCTATTATTAGTTGCTATTGGCTGTGAACTAGTTTTTAGTAGCTACAAGTTGTCTTCTCTAGTCCAGCCCTTTTCAACTACGAGTACTCTACACTAGTCCAGCCTTTTTCAACTGATTTTATAGTTTGCACCGTGCCATGATTAACGCCGGTACATACTGTATGAGCCTGTAATTCAGTGGTGTCATTTTTATGGTATATCATATTCGTTTTTCGTTTATTGTTTTGTGTTTGTTTTGTCCTATCAGCAATTAAGACATCTCCTTATTTTATAGAAAAAACAATAATCCACGAAACATTAAAAAACTAAAGAGAGAAAAACACGAACTCCGTCAAAACTGTAATGAAACTAATGGTATGTAATAACGTACAAAAGACATGTCGCTGTTAGTGAATTCTAGAACAAGATCATATCACCGTTTTAAAGCAGTGTACGTATGCCAAATATGTTGTCTTTTCGGTAATTATGCGGTGACACATGTATGTACAGCATTTTCTACCCAGGAATAGATTGCCTTAGCTTGGCAAAACCTTTTACAATTGCGAGTCCTCTATGCTTTTCAACTACGTACTTTATTTGGCCTTTTTATTAATTTGATTTGAGTGTCACTGATGAGTCTTTTGTAGACGAAACGCCCTTCAGGCGTACAAAAATTTGAATCCTGGTATTTATGATGAGTTAATGTACATGTAATCAAAAACTTTTTTTGATATGATTATAGTTTGTCATGACAGGATGCCTTCCAATTTGCTTGTCAAAGAATACAGAATGGAGCTTACAATGCCAGGTATATAGATCACTGAATGAATCTTAAAAGAAAGAAATAAACGTATGCAAAATAATCCGTGATTAAACTGTTCACAAACCAGTCAATATAAAAAGACATGAAGGAGAAAAATAGCATTTTGAGGAAATGAACACATCTTAAATGTACTTGATGAAATAAACTGCAACACATATACTATCAGCATGATCAGTACAATCAAACTATGAAAGACATTTAGGGACCTTTCATAGCTAACTTGGCGATATTAGTTTATCTCATTGTTGAAGGCTATAAGATGACCTCAATTGATAACTTCTAAGTCATTTGGTCTCTGGTGGAGAATTGTCTCATTGGCAATCATACGGCATCTGCTGATTTTTACATTCTATTGTTAAGATTTCTTATTTCTTACTCGACTTTTCCTTTTAAAACAACTTCATGTTTTATCTGAGAAAAGTCGACTTGGTAATAAGAAATGGCTAATTGAAAGTTAGAAGAGTCAACTTGAATAAAAGAAATGTCAACATAAGCTTGGAACTGCAAATTGACAAATTGAAAGTAAGAAATGTCAAAAACGAGATGAGAAATTTTAAAAATATAATGTTTTGACCAGTCTTTAGCACGAAATTGATGTTTATCAGTTGTGTTGTTTTTTTGGGGTTTTTGGGGTTTTTTTTTGTTTTTTAGAATCAAGCAATTATATTGTTCATTTCAAATCAAGATGGACATGTACAAGTGTGTAAATTTAAATTTTAATCCAAATGAAACATTAGACAAAAATACACTAAAGAAGACGATACTATAAGCGGTATACATACAATTAAAGGAAAGAAAATGTTGGAAACATGTGAATAGGGCAGCCACTTTACGATAAAATACCCAAAATTCTTTCTTCAAATTGACATTAAAGACATTTCATGTGCATTAACCATATGTCAGTATTTAAAACGTCCGGAAGCTAGACTCGTTAAAGCCAAGTTTATCAGAGACTGATAAAAGACTTCCCTTCAATATCAGATTCTCCAAAGAACATACACTGAGTATAAAATGATTATTTTAAAACTGTAAAACTGCGGTCTCTTATAAATATTTGTGACATTTTTCCTCGCAGTGTTTAAGCGGCAAAGTGATTGTAAACAAATAAAAATAACAAGACGTATGGAAAGATTTATCGAATAGCGATGTTTCTTTATGTGCTACTTATTATTTTTTAACCTTTTAATACAATTATATTTCTAAAGAAAAACAAAAATGGTATATGAAAAAATAACATATTGTCAAGAAAGCATCCTATATCGAATAGTTATCATCATGACCAAAGACAAGAAGTAATACCACCATTGATTTTCCCCTATTAGTCTTTGTGAAATTGGCACTTTTCGAAAAATTGTGCAGAATTTATCTTTGTTTCAAAAAAAGAAATACTTGGCATAAGTAAAGTTTTATCCTTTCCATTACTACCGACAAAATTTCAAATAACATTTCATTCCATATAAGATAATTATTATCACTGGAAGTTGATGAATCAAATTTTCACCCCTTTTTCTCCTGTTTACAAGCTTTGGTAACCATGTAACCTCAAGTGCCAAATTATGTTTTAGAAACAACAAATAAAAAAAGAATACTGCTTTGAAAACCCCAAGATATATGTTTATGAATTTTTATTTCTGCAATGAAATTCAGGGTTAACTTCCTACAGCTGTCAAAGTCAACCCTTTTTCGTATGAAACCGGATGTGACGTACTATGATTTGGTGGTATTACACCACAACATGATTATAGACAACGTTAATCTGCGGACAACAAAACATTACGCAGAAAATTATTGATTTGCATGAATACCATTAAAACTGGAGTAGAAACTAGATTTTGTCATTTCAATTTCATTTCTTAGAGGGCGATTCTTTCTCATTTCAGAAAATAGGTTTTATGGTATGCAATATAATTGGAGCAGCAATTTTTTCCCCGGTTATGTTTAATCTATCCTTTTTTGTAGGATTGTTCGTAAGTAGTAATATGATTAAGTGGAATTCTTTATTATAGTTACATTATTCAAAACTGTAGTTTAAAAATCTTTTTTTTTCTTTTGTAAATACAAAAAAAAAAAAAAAAAATCTAGTGGTCATTTATTATAAATGTTAATTAGTTAAACAATTTCAAAGGAAATGTTCAGTATACAAATATATAGCAGTCTTATGACATTAAATCAAAGAACACGGTACTTTTCGTTTTGTAGTACAGGCAATCACAATTAATAGAACAAATTCCTGTCGGTTTATTTGAGAAAAAAATTACAGCTTAAATTTTAGTTTTTAAAAGTCTTCTCACATTCACACTTTCATTCACTTCTAACACACAGTCACTGCAATCTAACCATTAGTATGCATGCATGTCAATATGTAAGATAAAATACAAATATCAACTGCTCGCTACAGTTCTATTCAAAGAATTAATTATAATAATAAATTACGAAAATATTTCATGGTGTGCGGACGAGAATCTTTTATAAGCATTTGCTCTATTATTTTTGTTTGCAATATAAAATTTATTGGTAGTGTTTCATTCTGGATTTTAGTCCACGTACACTTGGAGCTATATTTATTAACTAACATCTCAAGATGAAATTTCTAGCTATAATAATTAACAAATATATAATCAAACTCTTAGTCATCAATCCCAACAAAATTTCTTTCTTACTGATGCTGAATTTATCATCAAATAACTTGATTTTCTGTAAAAATGACGAGGTGGGCGAGTGGTCTATGGCGCTGGACACGGTGCAGGCGGTGTTGCCACAATGTCACAAAAGCAAAGGTTCGAATCCCGCTGAGGGAAGAACAAAATTTGCTAACGCAAATTTTAAGATCTAACATTGTTAGGCTAAATTTGAGACGAATTATATATATATTATGGTGTTAGCCTTGTATAACCACGTGTCATTCGATAGAGAATGTCTGTCATAAAATTGTCACATGTTTAGACTTGCATAATAAAATTAAAAAAAATTGTTGTGGCGGCATGGTAATTAACATTATCATCCTTTACGACAGACAAAATAGCTGATCTGAATGGTACACCATCTACTTGCCACTATACATCATGTACTGTGTTACAACCCAAGATAAAGCCGACGAGGGAAGACATTACATTGACCACCGAAAGCTATAATTTTATGTAGCCTAGGTGGTCGAGTTTTCTAGCTATAATAATTAACAAATTTTATAATCAAACTCTTAGTCATAAATCCCAACAAAATTTCTTTTTTACTGTTGCTGAATCTATCATCAAATAACTTCATTTTTCAAAAATGACGACGTGGTCGAGTGGTCTAGGGCGCTAGACCCGGTGCAGGCGGTGTTACCACGATGACACAGAAGCAAGGGTTCGAATACCGATGAGGGAAGAACAAAAATTGCTAACGCAAATTTATAAACCGTAGATTCCGAAGAAAAAGTCAAATTCCGGTCAATCCCAACAATACGGTTGTCAATTTGTCAACAGTTTCTTTAACTGAGGATGAAATTAAAGTTTTATCTAAGGGTTTGAATTTTTGCCCTACTCCCAGTAATATAGATAAAATGAAACTGGAAGATGACCTTAATAATTTTGCCAGAACCCTCAGAATTAAAGAATTCTTTGGTAAAAAGGATAATTAGGAAGACTCAGACACGTCTGACTCGGGGGAAGAAATCAGAATTCCGCACTTAAAAAAAGAAGAGTTCATGGATTCCAAATCTGCTACACTGGAAGATGTTATTGACAAAATCAAATCTAGCTAGCAACAAGTACTCGTCGTTTTACAAGTTTTATAACACCTTTTCTGACGAGAAAAAAAAAAACATACAATCATTGAGAAACCAAGATGATATTGTAATAATACAAGCAGGCAAGGGAAGTGCTTTTGTGATAATGGACAAAACTAACTACATTGCAGAAGCAGAGCGTCAGCTCTCTGATCAGAGATTTTATAAAAAGCTTGACTATGACCCTACTTCCGAGTTTAGTTCCAAAATTATTCATGTTATTACTGCGTTACAAACCATGCACAATGACGGTCACATAGATGGGGATCCAATTGGATATTTTAAACCAGATAACGCCAAGCCTGGTTGATTGTATCTTTTTCCCAAAATACACAAGGTTAACAACCCTGGTAGACCCATTGTATCCGCAAACGGCCACCCGACTGAGAAAATCTCGGAATTCGTAGACTTTCATTTAAGATCTCATGTAGAAAATCTTCCTTCTCACATTCAAGACATTACAGATAACCTTCTTAAAATGGAATCTATGAACCCTCTTCCTCCGGAAACTCTCCTTGTCACTTTAGATGTCACCTCATTGTATACCAAAAAACCTCATGATGACGGAATACAATCGTGTCAGGAAATATGGGACTCGCGCAACATTTTAGAACCACCTACCGAATGTTTAGTTCGGTTGCTTACTCTGGTTTTGAATTGCAACAATTTCATCTTTAATGGTGAACATTACATTCAGATACACTGGACAGCGATGGGGACGAAAATGGCACCGACTTACGCCAATATTTTCATGGGCAAATTAGAGAAACAAATCATTTCAACATCTTTATCCAAACCTCTGTCTTAGTTCCGTTTCATTGATGATGTTGACATGAAATAGATTGAATCCCAACAAAAATTGGATGATTTTATCAGGCATGCAAACAACGCCCACCAGTCAATTAAATTTCCGACTCTAAAATATCTTTTTTTAGACACAACTACATCTATAAAGGACGGTGTCATATCAACAGACCTCTAATGTAAACCTACAGATAAACATCATTACCGTCTCCCCAAAGCTGTCACCCCAAACACTGTACAAAAAGTATCCCGTACAGTCAAGCTCTCAGAGTAATGCGGATTTGCTCCTCTGGGGAGGCTGTCACTAAACGGTTACAGGAACTTCGCGGAATTTTGACCACACGAGGTTGTAAGAAATGGGATAAGGGATTTGCGCGTGCTAACAATAACAGCCGCAATGACCTATTACAGTACAAACAGAAGAGGCACAGCAAAATAGTTCCGTTTGTTTTAACATACAATCCCGCCTTTACTAACCTTTCACGTTTGATCCGTGACAATTGGTAAACTATTGCCAAGCACCCAAAGTTGTCCAAGATCTTTCCCAAACCTCCTGTCTTAGCTTTTCGGAGACCAACAAGTCTGAAAGACTTATTTATGAGAGCTGACGTCTCCTCTAGTAAAAGCTGTTCAACTGCAGGATGGTGCAAGTCGTGTAGTAACAGTCGATGACTGACTTGCCAACAAGTACTGAATACTCAAACATTTACTTGCCACTCCACTGGGTCTGTATACACACTATTTTGCAATGTAACTAGCAAAGCCCAGAATGTTTTATACCTTCTTCAGTGTCGATGTGGCATGCAGTATGTTGGCAAGACAGAACAGCCATTCAACAAACGCATGAATGGTCATCGAAGTGACTACACCTGCAAGCCCGACCTCCCCGTAAGTCGTCATTTGAGATCACCTGGACACGCCCAAGCTGATCTCAAAAACCTTACCATCACAATCATAGACCACAACGAGGGTTGGTCAAGGGCCGACAGACTTGCTCGGGAAAAGTTTTGAATAAGAAAGCTAAGGACAGTTTCCCCAGACGGCATAAATGAAAAAAACATAGAATGAGTCACTCATTTTCCCTCCCATCACTCATTTTCCTACCATAACTTGTTTCCGGTATTTTTGGTTTCCGTACTGGACTCTTACAGTTTTAAGGATTTTTTTAATTATACCAGTTTTAATTACAGGGTTCTATTCATTTGGGAGGGATTTACAAATACGCAGTCACGTTCAAATATTTAACCGTAGTCAAAATTTACTATTATTTTTTTCTAATCATTATTAAACTGCTATTTATTTGGGATGTTGAAATACGTAGCCTCTGTTATAAATACTCTACCGTTGTAAAATTTGAAATATTATTCAAGTTTAGATCGGTCAGTGCTGTTTATTGAGAATGTATTTCCACGCAATCGTTGTTGTAACATCGTAACTGTCGTCACCTTTTAAATTTTAGAATTGAACCAGTTCATATCGCACATTACTATTTTTATTTAAAGCATATCTTTGCAGACTCTATTGTCAATAGCTATATAACCTACGTCATGTTTACAAAAAAATTAGAATTGTACAAGCGTCTCTATGATGTTCGGATTTAACTGTTTTATTATATAAATTTCAAGATTGTTATAGTTTTATAATCAGAATAGATTCATTTTACATCATATTCATACTGATGAAGGATATCTGTTATCCGAAATATTTACCATTTGTTCTATAGATAACAAACTATCTTTTATTGTTATTTTTGGTGATGTTGTACCCTTTTAGACTTGTTATATATTATATTTTGTAGTGTACTGTATCATAATTATATGATCCATTGCCTTGTAAGATTTATCGTTGGCTATTATTCAGTCATTATATATATATATATATATATATATATATATATATATATATAATCCCGGCGAGGACGAACAAAAGTTTGCTTCAGCAAATTTGCAGATTTAACATTGTTTTGCTGATATTTAGAGTAATTATGAATATTTTTATTTTGATAATATAGAACCACCTATTATTTTGTATTCTTATAAAAAAAACCCAGCAGAAGTTTGATTTTTAATTATACGTCAGTTACATCAGACGTCAATATAGTAAATAATGTTCCTTCCACTTGAGATTGTGAAACATCTAGTTTTAGATATGTTCCCTATGGTCATGTTCTTACAGGAGACCTCAACATCGTCGAAGACCGTGAGGTCATAACTTTTCTTAAGAAAGGACCGAAATATCGTCCTCCATCTAAAATAGATTGAAAACAGTGTCGTCAGGTCATTAAAGACGCTCTGTCTGTCTACTGTAAAAATTGGTGTAAACGTTAAAAATCTGATAAAAAATCTCTAGACAGTTATTTGAATAAAATTATGAATACTGTTAATATTCGTATATCTCATTTTGAAAACAATTCTGAAATTAGTAATAGGGTCCATGATATTCCCATTTCCAGAATAAAAAATAAACTCCAAGTACTCGCAAAGCGGTTTGTGTTCGTACCGGCAGACAAAGCAGCAAATAATGTAGTGGTGGTGTGACGCATATACTACACGGAAGTTCTCCAAAACGAAATAACAAATCCATCTACATTCAGGTCCGTACGCTCCACAGAGAGTCAAATTGTAAACAAGCATATCACTGCCACTACCCAGCTTAAAGCCTCTTCCGAACATTTGAAAGTCCCTACTATGTACTGGTTACCTAAATTGCGCAAAAAACCATTTAAATTCCGTTTCATCTCCGCATCTAGTAAGTGTTCTACTACCATACTATCAGTTCTTCTAACTACCTCCCTTACCACTATCAAAGAACTTGTTATTAACTTTTGTAATAAAGCTTATGAAAATAATGGTATTAATTATTTTTGGAGTGTTAAAAATTCTTTAGAGGTTTTAGATAAAATACATGCTTTTGATGGTCCTTTTAATTCTGTTGACAGTTATGATTTTTCTACTCTCTATACTACACTTCCACACAAGTTTTCATATTTAATTAAATGGTCTTTTGAAAAATCTCATTACAAATTTATTTGCTGTAACTCGTTTAAAGCCTTTTTCTGTAACGAAAAAGGAAAGTATGCTAGATACACTTACTGGAAATTATTTATTTTGTAAAAATATTTCCTTTCTCTATTGTAACTGTACACGTATACCTAACAACAAAATTATTTTCATTTACCTGTGTTTAAAGTTATTGCAAATGGCTGATATTTTTGTTCGAGCATATTGTTTTTCTTAAATTGTTTAACATTTCATACCGATATAACATGTTACTTTTATTATTCTTCCTTAGTTTATTTATTTTGTATTTACATTGTATCATAGGTCAAATTTATTTGTTCAGTGTATGTTCAATGGTGTTAATATGTCCTTTGATTGAGTTAAGCTATTTCAGTTGATATTTTATAGTGTGTCTTTCTATGTTGTGATGTTACACTATTGTTTCAGAAAAAGGGTGAAGGTTTGGTACCATTAAAACGTTTAAACCCGCTGCATTTGTTTGCACCTGTCCTAAGTCAGGAATCTGATGTTCAGTAGTTGTCGTTTGTTGATGTGGTTCATAAGTGTTTCTCGTTTCTCGTTTTTTATATAGTTTAGACCCTTGGTTTTCCCGTTTGAATGGTTTTACACTAATAATTTTTGGGGCCCTTTATAGCTTACTGTTCGGTGTGAGCCAAGGCTCCGTGTTGAAGACCTTACTTTGACCTATAATGGTTTACTTTTATAAATTTTGACTTGGATGGAGAGTTGTCTCATTGGCACTCATACCACATCTTCTTATATCTATATAATATGTGAATATTATATGTGTTTTCAGCCGTGTATCACCTTCACTGGTGATCAAATGGATGGATCTGTCGTAGAGTTGTCACTTGTTTAGACGTACTTATCAAAATAATTATTTCTGTGACTGAATCTTATGATCCTCTACGATAGATAATTTAGCTAATATGCAATCAATTCCATCTTCATGCTTAATATATCATGTACTGTGTAACAACTCTAGATTCTACTGACGAGGAAAGGTAACACTAGGCCATCGAAAGCTGAATTTTGTTCAGTCTAGGTGGCTGAGTGGTCTAGAGCGCTGGACACAGTGCAGGAGGTGTTGTCTCGATATCTCAATAGCATGAGTTCAAATCCCGACGAGGGAAGAACAAAAATTTGCTTCAGCAAATTTGCAGATTTAACATTGTTGTGCTGATATTGAGAGTGTTAACAAATATAATATGTGTTTTCAGCCGTGTTTCACGGAATAGACGATACTGTGCAGATAAGGAAAACATTATATAAGTCTAGAAATTTGTACAACGATACTAATATAAGATGGTATTATACGAAGATGTTGTTATTAAATCGTGTTGACAAATATTTCGGCTTAACAAATAGCCTTCTTCAGTGTCAATAATTTTAACAATACTGATTGTATGTATAAAAATAGCTCAGTAATACAGGTAAGTTTTGGTCTATTTATTTAATCCAAAATCCTGAACATCATAATATAAAACAAAACTCGATACTCAAATATACGTGACTGTGTACATTTACATCCCAAAATGAATGAAAAATAAAAAACTTAGTATTTTTTATTGATGCCGTTTGGATGATGTACATTTAGTTCTTTTATCCAAAAGCTTTCCCGAACCTGTCGCTTGGCATCACTCCAGTGAATGTTCTGTTCAATCACTAGGATTTTCATGCGGTTAAAGTCATCAAGTTTGTGATCAGACTGTCTGAAATGCTAAGAAACTGGGAGAAGTGGCTTCTTAGAGATATCACTCCTATGGCCATTGAGGCGTTTGTGGAAAGGCTGCTTTGACTCACCAACATATTGGAGGCCACAAACCGAACATTCTAGAATGTAAATAACATTCATACTCTTGCAGGTAACATTGCAACATATCCTATAGTTATTTTCGGTTGCCTTACTGTGAAAAGTTGATGAGTGATGCATCTGTAGACAGCATTTGCAGCGCTTTTCTTCACACGAACGACATTCTCCAGAAGTACTTCTATTATCAGACCATTCAGCCCGCACCAGCAGGTTCGCAGACTATTGGGTTGCCTAAAAGCTATCATGGGAGGCTCGGGAAAAATCTTGGATAGTTTGGAATTCTTTTCAACTGTTTTCCAATGCTCACGAATGACACCGAAGCTGTTTTTGAGAGATGGGTGGTAAGTAAGAACAAATGGAGTCCTTTCATTTTTCTTTTTATATTTATATTCTAACAGTTTATTCCTTGGAATAGTTTCCGCTTTCTGACAACAAGTATTTGTCAACACGATTTAATAACAATATCTTCGTATAATACCATTTTATATTAGTATCGTTGTGCAAATCTCTAGACTTATATATATAAACGTCTGAATAATAGTCAACGATCTTTCCCACGAGGGCGCTGGATCGTTACGAGTAATGATACATGTACACAATAAATAAATTATATAAACGCCTAAAAAGTGTACAAAACAACACCAATAACTAACAAATATTTCGGATAACAGATATCCTTCATCAGTATGATTATGATGTTAAATGAATCCTATCAATCTACTTTGATTAAACTATGACAATCTTGAAATTTATACAATAAAACAGTTAAACCGAACATCATAGTTTAGACGCTTGTACAATTCTAAAATGTTTTAAATATGACATAGGTTATATAACTATTTACAACAGAGACTGTAAAGACATGCTTCAAATAAAAATAGTAATGTGCGATATGAACCGGCACAATTCCAAAATTTAAAAGGTGACGACAGTTACGATGTTATAAGAACGATTGCGTCAATAAACATTCCAAATAATGTACAGCACTGACCGATCTAAGTTTGTAAATATTTCAAATTTGACAACTGTAGAGTAATTACATATACATGTACTCTAACGCCTCCTAAAACCAGGCAATTTTTCACACAAATTTGTACTCATAGTTGTCAATCTAAGTTTTGACGATACTTATTATTACCAAGAACGAAAGTTTTAAGTTACCCTTTTGGTATGCGTCTTTTCTTGGATATCTAGACGTATATCTCTTCAGTTTCATTTTTTTAAACGTATGCAAGCTTTTGGGTCTAGGATCAAAATGGTTTTCTATTATCATATATATTTCAGGATTTAGATGAGTATGGAAACGACTGGTATATTTTAAACTTTTCCATAACCGCACTATCCGTTGCTGAAGCAGTAGTTGCGGTCATTTCAGCTTCTTATTGTTGCTGCTGTTCGCCTTGGGAAACATCAAGTCAGCAGGTATCTATGTAGTTATGACTTCTTATACGTTCAAGTATTTCACATCCAATCTTTTATGGTAATATTCTTTATAAAGCACAAAAATGTCAGTATTCACCTCAGAAGCTAACAAAACCTTTAAATAGACTTATTAAGAAGGAATATAGTTACGATACTGTTGTCAGGTCATTAAAGATTGCATATTTTGGCTTTAATATTGATTCACTTATATGGTCTTTGCATCGGAACTAAACACATTTATTTAAAAACCAGTTGTTGGCATGACACGGGTTATGCTCTTCTCATATATTTTATGATGGTATGATACTAAACCCCTAACGGGAGGGATTGTGCCTGATATTCATATGATGAAGACATAATCTTTCAATCAGTTTAATTGAGGTCTGGAGCTGGCATGTCAGTTAACTGCTAGTAGTCTGTTGTTATTTAGGTATTATTGTCATTTTGTTTATTTTCTTTTGTTACATCTTCTGACATCGGACTCGGACTTCTCTTTAACTGACTTTTAATGTGCGTATTGTTATGCGTTTACTTTTCTACATTGGCTAGAGGTATAGGGGGAGGGTTGAGATCTCATAAACATTAAAGATTGCATATTTTGGCTTTAATATTGATTCACTTATATGGTCTTTGCATCGGAACTAAACACATTTATTTAAAAACCAGTTGTTGGCATGACACGGGTTATGCTCTTCTCATATATTTTATGATGGTATGATACTAAACCCTAACGGAGGGATTGTGCCTGATATTCATATGATGAAGACATAATCTTTCAATCAGTTTAATTGAGGTCTGGAGCTGGCATGTCAGTTAACTGCTAGTAGTCTGTTGTTATTTAGGTATTATTGTCATTTTGTTTATTTTCTTTTGTTACATCTTCTGACATCGGACTCGGACTTCTCTTTAACTGACTTTTAATGTGCGTATTGTTATGCGTTTACTTTTCTACATTGGCTAGAGGTATAGGGGAGGTTGAGATCTCTTTTTTTTTTTTTTTTTTTTTGATAGATTTGTATATCTAACAAGCTTGTGATTGCAATGATAAGTCTACGAGGAAAAATATTCGCCGATATTCATACTGTTTTTGTTTGTTTTTGTTTTTTATATCAGTTATTATCAAAGTCGAATGAAAAAGTATTTGTTCAACTTGCCAAATTGCGAAAATTAAAGCTGTAGTTTTCTGTCAAACAAACCGTTAGGCATTTGTTCTATTAATTATGGTTGCCTGTACTACAAAACGAATAGTACGGTGTTCTTTAGTTTAGTGCCTTAATACTTTATATATTTGTATTACTGAATATTTCCTTCGAAATTGTCTAAGTAATACAGATAATAATGACCATAGTTATGTATTACAAGCGCCCGCTTAGATTTGTTTTGTATCTAAATTTATATGTTTTGAATAAATAGTCAGCTTTAAGTTATGAAACCATAATAAGGAATCAACATGATAATATTATAACTTACAAATAATCCAAAAACAAGTGACAAACTAAACATAATCGGGACAAAAACGGCTACCCCAATAACACTGCACACCATAAAACCTATTTTCTGAAGTAAGAAACAATATGAATATGAACAGATAAATTAGAAGAGAATTTTCTCAAAGTAAAAACCACCTCTGTTTTTCTGTTATTTGTATTCCAGTTTTAATGGGATTCGTGTAGGTCAATATTTTATGTCATTTTCTTTGTAATGTTATGTGGGCCGTAAAGGATCGTTGCTTAGTTGGTGTCTTTTTTGTTTGCCATGATTCTGATGGTTCTTTGATTTATAGTTTTTGATTGCCTTTTTGTTTTCATTATTTTTTCCGATACATATTCTGTCCTTAAAATTAGCGAGCATCTTCATCACATTTGTCTACTACACATTAAGAAACACCGCTGTTCGACAATGTCTATGTGGACAATCAGTTATTTTAGTTTACAGTCACTTTATATTTTATGATGGTATGATACTAAACCCTAACGGGAGGGATTGTGCCTGATATTCATATGATGAAGACATAATCTTTCAATCAGTTTAATTGAGGTCTGGAGCTGGCATGTCAGTTAACTGCTAGTAGTCTGTTGTTATTTAGGTATTATTGTCATTTTGTTTATTTTCTTTTGTTACATCTTCTGACATCGGACTCGGACTTCTCTTTAACTGACTTTTAATGTGCGTATTGTTATGCGTTTACTTTTCTACATTGGCTAGAGGTATAGGGGAGGTTGAGATCTCATAAACATGTTTAACCCGCCGCATTTTTGCGCCTGTCCCAAGTCAGGAGCCTCTGGCCTTTGTTAGTCTTGTATTATTTTTACTTTTAGTTTCTTGTGTATAATTTGGAGTTTAGTATGACGTCCATTATCACTGAACTAGTATATATATTTGTTTAGGGGCCAGCTTAAGGACGCCTCCGGGTGCGGGAATTTCTCGCTTCATTGAAGACCTATTGGTGACCTTCTGTTGTTGTCTGTTCTGTGGTCGGGTTGTTGTCTCTTTGACACATTCCCCATTTCCATTCTCAATTTTATGATGTTACAAGATTACTTTATTGTATTTTTTATATCCACTCGGCAAATATATGGAAATGTATGATTATTCTATTGCCAATTCCAAATACGAAATGCATATTAAGCAATTGTCATTAGCGTTAGGAAGTGAAAAAAAAATATGAAAAATTAAGCGGAAGAGACATAGCGTTAGGTATCATGGGAAAATCCCGATTTCGTGTCCGTTAGGTTAACACAAAAGTT
Source organism: Mytilus coruscus (assembly GCA_017311375.1). NCBI lineage: Eukaryota > Metazoa > Mollusca > Bivalvia > Mytilida > Mytilidae > Mytilus > Mytilus coruscus. The sequence continues at coordinate 72,959,647 of CM029600.1, read as the reverse complement.
CTTATGGTAAACAATTAAACATACTCCTAAATATTATCTGTGAACATGTTGACCTTAAAATTGTATTGAGATATATGAATATCATTTGATATAAAAAATACAAGTGTGCAGATTCTTACACAGCTATATTTTGAAACCTTTTGCGATTATTTTTCTGAACATCATATATTCTGTGTAACTTTCTCATTCCTAAATATGTTATAAATTAGTTTACAGTGTTACTGTATCAGTTTTATATATTTTATATATTAATATATTCAGATTTATTTAAAACAAATCTTATTGCAAAGTATGCATGATTAACACATGTATTATAAAATAAATGGCTCATCGAAAAGTTGCGAGCTACCAGGATTTCAAATGTTTTCTTTAGTTGTGTCTTTTGTATTTACATTTATACACATATTTATAAAATAATCATCCTTTCAATCTTCAACAGATGATTGTTTCTATGAGTCCTTCAGAGCCGGGAATAAATTCAAATGCACCAGGAAATCAAAGTCAAGATACCAATATCCGGCCATTGATGGATACGACCGGAAAATTAAAACTGCATCCTAGAGCTCAAAAGTACACTTTTATTGGCGAAATTGACGGAGGAGTTTGTTATCTATAGAATCAAAATGTTTCCTACACTTATTCACAGTACAAGAAATGACATATCTGAACTCACCTTTTCTCCAGAGTATTTGGTGTTTTTCTTTTATATCGACGAATAGAGAAATCCATATTAAAATTAGATTCATTAACCAAAATATATACATATTATTTGAAAGGACTTAATGTTACTATAAAAAAAGAATATGTACTATGATTGCCAATGAGACAACTATCCACCAAAGTTCAAATGAAGTGGATGTAATTAAAGGCAAGTCCAGTGACCCTAGACAACCTTCATTTTATTCTATTTTCTCTGAACGTTAATCATACCTAATTAAATCAAGATATTTTCAGAATTTTTATTTTATGGCGCGAGGTCTCAATTGAATTCGTTTTTTTTTTTTTTTTTTTTTTTTTTTTTTATTTCACTTTAGATTTCTATGTCTATCTATTCGAGGAGATCGATTGAACTTTTACCTAGTAATGGTTCATCGATCCAGGCGATGATCCAGGATTTGATGTATGGAGATGCAAGCATTCCTTAGAATTAGGAGTAAGAGGACCATATTTTGACTTTCAGTTTAAACAAATGAATACAACACAGTCTAAATCTGCACCTGACATCGACGCCAAATATGTGATTTCTGAATTTTTCTCAACAATATGTTAAGTGCATCGGACCCAGGGAATGATAGTTCATATAAAATTATTGTTTTGAAATTTTCATAGGAGTTTAACCTCGTCTTTATGATTAATTTATCTAAAATTAAATATTCCAAGTTAGGCCAGCTTTTAAAATATTCTTACTAATAGTTATAACTCAAATCTTTTGTTGAAAAGAATAACGGCAGGTATGAATTAAAGGTGATATGGCGTGTACATCGATGAGAGACAACAACATAACATAAACAAAAAATTGTCTTTACATCGGTCCCTGTTGGAAAACGTGGTGGATGAATCTAAACGGAGACAATAAAATATTGGCCATCAACTTAGATATTTTCAATTGATTAAAAAAAAACAGTAAGATTTGACAACAGACAATCACTGACAACTTAGGACAGGCACATGCAAAATATGAAGGGTTTAACTGTCAGTTAACTAACAAAAAATAAATAAACACATCAAATTAAACCAGTCCAAAGAAGCAACTGAATCTACGCTTTAAATGATGAAGAAAAAACAGGAAAAAACCGAAATATAAATAATAACACTATATCACAAAATGCTCGTATTTACTGAAAAGACGTTCAAAGTTCATAACCTACTGTATGAAACGATGTCATTCAGCATTCTCATGTGAGTGACTCTACCTGTGAGTAGATAGCAAACAACAACGTTATGAACAGAACTGGGAGAAATATTTTGTGAAATGCCAAGAAAAAAATACCATAATTCAAATGCTGAAAAAAAATATCATTTTAGTATCTATTCGAGCTTGTCGAAATGCCAATCATTAAAAAAAAAAAATTACCAGACGCAACGATTGAATTTCAACAGTGTTATTGAAACTTTTATCTTATTTGTTGAGGCCCCAAAAAAATTAAAGAACAATTTCTCAACGTTTTATGTTACTTCTGAGAGGGTTCATGCAACTATGACCTTATTTTCTAGGTTTATTGGTCAACGTTACATTCGGTGATTATGTCAGTTTCTTTGTCTTCATAAGTAATGGGTAAATTGTATTTGGTTATAGAAATCTTGTAAGGTGTATTTGTCCACCTGACTTTGACCCCTATTTACATGATTAATTGAACAAATGTAAGTCTTCGCTATTTCATCAGATTATCCGTCCTTAGTAAACATTGGTCAGTTATAATCATTGTAATTTGTATAGAATCACGGCATGTTGTAGATATCCGTCATAAAGAATTTATATTATCTTGACCTGCTTTTCGTAAATCTTTGATCAGACTAAAGCATTTGTAATACATGCGGTAGTAAGATTTTTACTTTAAAGACTTTAAACATAACATTAATTTATAATCATTATAGCTGGCGAGGAATTTCACCGTATTCACTCATATATGCAATAAAATCTTTAGGAATGCGTTTTCTGGACCCCTGGCTGTCTGTTCTTGTCCTGCTAGATACTCCCTTGCTTCCACAAAACGCATTCTTGCGAAAGGCAAAGTGAGGATTTGGGCTCATTGGCTGTGGCAGTAGTTTATGGTTTCGAGGGACAAAGAACATAAGAGCGAACTTGTTATACAAAACAACATTTTATTGAGAGGAACAAAAACATACACGTACAAACTAAATAGTTAGGAGTGTCAAATAACATTTTTGAGGGGAACAAAGAACTAGAACTTACTGGCTACTAGTATAAAGAACGGCAGTATTTCTAGATTTACCTAGAACAAGATAGGTTACTGGCTATAACAAACAGTATTCGGATGAAAAAACTAAGAACATGGAAATTCCTTTTTGTGGACAACAAATTTTTGATAGAACCAACACATGGGAGGTTATTGAATTAACTGTGTTTAACAGTATTCTATAGAGGGGAACTACTCGTATTAGATCTCGTTAAAAACAAAATATCTAACGATTTATAAGCCTAAAATCGTAATTATTTTTATAAAAGGAATGGAAACTTAAATGAAGAAAGATTTATTCGATCTGTATACTTATACTTCAATTTCAAAAAGCAATGAAATTGCACCGATTACTGATAACAAATTCCAAGCTATGGCTACGATGAAATATGGTGTTGAGGTTTTAAGGTGTAATACCACCAAAGCATAGTACGTCACATCCGGTTTCATACGAAAAAGGGTCGAACAAAATATTCCCTTGAATTTGACAGTTGTAGGAAGTTAACCCTACATTTCATGGAAGAACATGATTCTGAGTCATACACATATATCTTGGGTTTTTCAAAGCACCATTCTTTTTTTATTCGGTTTTTTGTATGCAATATTTTTGAAACTTGAGGTTACTTGGCTACTAAAGCTTGTAAACAGGAAAAAGGGGGTTTAAATTTGATTGGTTAACTTCAAGTGATGGTTATTGTCTTATATAAATTGAAATGTTATGTGAAATTTTGTCTGTAATACCGAACAGGATAAAACTGTACTCATGCCAAGAATTTCCTTATTTGAAACAAAGATAAATTCTGCACAATTTTTTGAAAAGGCCCAATTTAACAAAGACTAATAGGGGAAACACAATGGTGGTATTACGTATACTCCTTGAGCATCTTACTTTGTTCTTTTAAAGTTTTTTTTATCATTTTTAGTTTGATATGAGTTATGGTTGACAGGGTTTTATCGGTATTTGTATTTGTTTAAGCATTCATTTTCTTGTGTGAACATTGAAAAACAAATGTTTATTGATCGTATAAAAGTTGAAAGGGGGACAGCCATACAAATGCTTCATCGCGAATGATATGACATTTGTCATCATATATATATGTATATAGATGACGATGGTAGATGGCTGTTTAACATCTTACTGCAAATTAAATGCATATTCAGGACGAGAACATGTTAATGCGATATGGATACTGATCCTGCTTTTTACTAGATCGACGCTTAATCGAAATTTAAATGTGCCTGTTCACAAGGACGACACGTCACCTAACCAAAACACACTGATTTAATCCGGGCCTACCAGACTTTGCGAGGCCAGCACGTTACCACTAGGTGATCGTGGCGTTTGAATCTAAAATGAAAAAAAGTTGTAAAACGGGACAGATACTATAAAAGGAAAAAACTGTCAGTAAAGTCAACATAGTTTACCCTATATCAGGGTCACCTAGGAATCTCAAAAAGAGTTGTTTAATGAATTGCTCAGTATTATATAGTTCACTTGTAAGAATCATTTCATTGAAATGACCAATAAAGTGTATAGGGAATTGCATTCATAAAAAACTTTCATCATTTAGGTAAAGGTAACTATCATGAACATAATAAATTGTTTGAATATTTCAATTGATATTTTTATAGTGTGTCTTTCTATATTGTAATGTTACACTACTATTTCAGGTTAGGGTGAAGGTTGGTGCCTGTGAAAACGTTTAAACCCGCTGCATTTGTTTGCACCTGTCCTAAGTCAGGAACCTGTTTCAGTGGTTGTCGTTTGTTGATGTGTTTCTTAAGTGTTTCTCGTTTCTCGTTTTTTATATAGATTAGACCGTTGGTTTTCCTGTTTGACTGTTTTACACTAGTCAATTGGGGCCCTTATAGCTAGCTGTTCTGTGTGAGCCAAGGCTCCGAGTTAAAGGCCGTACTTTGATCTATAATTGTTTACTTTTTTACACATTGTGACTTGGATGGAGAGTTGTCTCATTAGCACTCATACCACATCTTCTTACTTTTATATAACAAAGAATAATTCTAAACATAATACAATTATGTATACATTGTTTAAACATTGATGAATTGATTGATGTTTGCTTAACGTCGAGTGGCAAATAGTTCAGGATAAATTAACAATAAATATGACGGACTGACTTTTTAAAGTGGTAAAACAGAGATTAAGTGTTACAAATCTGACCTGTGACTGTAAATAACGGTTTGATGGATAGGGGCAATAAGTTTCCACGCAATAAGCCACCTATGGAACACACAAAAGGTTGTTCCAATAATTCTGTAACGTGAATAGAGATGATATTTTCCTTGACCGAAACATTTGATATAACATTTAGATTCCGAACTATAGTGACTGCGTTTTCATTTCCCCCGCACAGCCACATGGAAACCTCTCTTTAGCATGGGGTATATAGCTGACTGGGTGCTGTCCAGGTGATCACATTCAATATCCTAGGAGACCTTCGAAGTAAAACAAATTGTGATTCTTCACAACCTGGAATGAATTTGAATGCATCAGGAAATCAAAACCAGTTAATGATGAATACGACTGGAAAAACAGTACTGCTCATAGGGCTCAACAGTACAGCTTTGTTGGCGGAACATATCAAGGGGTTGGTTATCCACGGAATCCGAACGTTTTCTACACTTAGGCACAACTGTACAGGAATGACATATATGAACTCAACATTTCTCCATTGTATTTGATGTGTTTCTTTTATATCGACGCATATAAAAATTCAAATTAAATTAGATATATTAACTAATATATGAAACGTCTAGATATATATTATTTGGAAGGAAATCCAAAAACCGTTCACCACCTTCAAATGTGTATGCAACATCGAGGCATATTTAACATTAAATGATAATAAATATTTTAAATTCATATATCGAAAAAAAAAAAAATAGCAAACAATGCAGTATTGGTTTTGCTCGTTGTGTTAGGTCGTACGGGCACCTACAGTTGGTTAATCCTCTTCATTTAGTCTCTGTTGGATAGTTGTCTTATTGGCAATCATACCATATCTCCTTATTTTATTTACTTTTTTTATTGAACACATGTTAGACTCAGATGGACGTCCGTCTCTACTCAACGTCCATACATTAAACCTGAGGCCGATCTGCTGTTAATGTGTCTTAAGGTAGTTCTGGAGTATAGCGAAAAAATGACAGAATTTTCTAATACTTTGTGAACATAAACTTTGTAGCATGGTAATTGCAAAAATGCAAAAAAATTGGGGGTCATCGGCCATCCAAGAGATTTTTTGACCTCTGAAAATAAGTGCAAAAAGGCTAAATATAGGGAAAATGGACATAACACCTCTGATTGAATTTTCACAGCAAAAAAAAAATGACAGAAGTTGCTCAGTTTTTCATACTGGAAAGCTTGATGTCTCTTTTTTATAAAGTTGCAATAAAATTGGGGGTTCACCGGCCATCCAAGACATTTTTGACCTCTGAAAATGAGTGCAAATAGGCTAAATATAGGGAAAATGGACATAACACCTCTTTGATTGAATTTTCACAGCAAAAAAAAAAAAAAATGACCGAAGTTGCTCAGTTGTTCATACTGAAAAGCTTGATGTCTCTATTTTATAAAATTGAAATAAAATTTGGGGGTCACAAGCCATCCTAGAGATTTTATTACCTCTGAAAATGAGTGCAAATAGGCTAATTTTCTAAATGAATATACAGGGAAAATGGACATAATACCTCTTTGATTGAGTTTTCACAGCAAGAAAAGAATGACAGAAGTTGCTCAGTTTTTCGTACTGGAACGCTTGATGTCTCTTTTTTATAAAGTTGCAATAAAATCTGGGGTTCACCGGCCATCCAAGAGATTTTTTACCTCTGAAAATGAGTGCAAATAGGCTAATTTTCTAAATGAATACACAGGAAAAATGGACATTAACCTCTTTGATTGCATATTCACAGCAAAAAAAAAAAAAAAAAAAAAAATGATAGGAGTTGCTTATTTTTTCATACTGAAAAGCTTAATGACTCTATCTTATATAATTGTAATACAATTTGGGGGTCACCGGATATATAAGAAAAATAATTTATTTTTTATGACTGACTTACCATGGAAACAGACTAAAAGTAACAGTTCAGAAAAAAAAAGCAATGTTGATGAATAGAGAAGTTTGATATCAACATATCTTTAAAAGTTTCCAAGGGAATTTAATAAAATTTGGAAGGGTAATTAGGTACTATTTGCAGAAACAAAAGTTGATTTTAGGGGTTTCCGATGGTAAAACAAGGACTAAGCCATTACTCTATTTCAAATGTCATCAACATGTCGCTTTCAATTTCCAATTGTAAGAATTACTTCATAGGATTATTTTAAGTATCATTTGTAGAGGTACAAAAAGCATATAGATTTTTTTTTTTTATTCAACAAACTGACTTTGTGGTCAATTATGGTAAAAAAAGGACTTAGCTATTTATGTGTACTCTATATGTCTCCTTTCTGAGGAGTAACACCATGCGGTACGGTGTATATAAGACATTTCGTACATGAAACAGGCATAGATTAGAGTTAGCAATTGCGTATCCAGTTCAGTAGCTAGGCTGTGATGGTTCTTACTACCAGATGGTTAACTACCTTCCAATTCTGTTTGTGTGTGTGTGGGGGTGGGGGGACTTTAGTCATTTTTGGTAGGGGTAAGCAGCCACGATATCAAGTTCCCTACTATTTTCATATATTTTGAATATAAAGTTTTCAGATAAAGTTTTCATAGTTTGCATGGTACAGCATGGACAAAACCATTTCTACAATTGTAATTTGTCATAATTCACATATCTTCTATATGCAACTTCCATAGGACTTCACTTATTTTTTTTAGTTCTTAATTTTAGTGATTCCACCATTGATTACCATAATCTTTGAAGGCAGTCTCCATACATTTAGTTCTCTTTTTCACACTTAAACAAACATAGCTTGTCTTGCATGGATAGATGGTTGCATTAGGGTTGAACATTGAAAAATAGTTATCGTACCTCCAAAATGGTATGGGGTGTAAATAAACTAGAGGCTCTCAAGAGTATGTGTCGCTCGCTGACTCTACTTTGGTAGTATTGTGTATAGGTTTCATAAAATTTGGTTGAGGTAAACTTCAGTTAGAGAATGAAAACGAAAAACTCAGCAATTTTTCCATTTGTAAAGGGGCATAACTCTAGAACGGTTAAAGTGACGCCACCAAAATTAAAACTTTGGATCTGTATTTTGTAATAAGCATGGTGTATAAGTTTCACAACACTGGGTGAGGCAAACTAAAATTAGAGAACGGAAACCAACTTTAGGACGTACGGACAGACGGACAAGGGTAAAACTTAATGCCCCCTCCTCTACAGTGGCGGCATGAAAATCTTTTTTTTTTTTTAGCTTCATTTGTTATGATAAAGGGGGACAATTACTCCTTATTCTCTTCCAATCATATCTCTGGAACATTTGTCATTTATTGATATGAAGTACCACCATTTTAAGTCTTAATAAAATGCTTCGCTGAGCGCAGCCTGATACGACCGCAGAGGTCGATCCCTGAACAGTTGGAGCAAGTTTGGACACAATATTCAAGCTTGATACTGTCTGAATTTGGGTTGTGATCAAATTTTTGACATACAATAGGTTTCTGACACAAAATGTAGACCAATTTAAAATGGGGCCTAGTATCCAAAATAATTATACAAGGTTAGAACCCCCAAAAATTTAAGACTTAATTAACCCCATTGAAATTGGTTAAAAGTTTTGAAATTGTTTTCAATTGAAGATTTCTTGCTATTGTGCAATACTGTAATACGTATGAAATTGAAGATTTCTTGCCATTGTGCAATACTGTGATATTGCGCAATACTGTGCAATTGAAGATTTCTTGCAAATGCGCAATACTATGCTATTGCGCAATACCATGTTGTTGCGCAATACTGTTGAATTGAAGATTTCTTGCTATTGGGCAATACTGTGCAATTGAAGATATCTTGCTATTGCGCAATACTGTGCTATTGTGCAATACTCTGCTATTGTGCAATACTGTGCTATTGCGCAATACTGTGCAATAGAAGATTTCTTGCTATTGCGCATACTGTGGAATTGAAGATTTCTTGCTATTGCGCAATACTGTGCTATTGTACAATACTGTGCTATTGCGCAATACTGTGCTATTGCGCAATACTGTGCAATTGTGTAATACTGTGCAATTGAAAATTTCTTGCTATTGCGCAGTACTGTGCAGTTGAAGATTTCTTGCTATTGCCGATACTATGCAATTGAAAATTTTTTCTATTGCGCAATACTGCGCAGTTGAAGATTTCAAAAAATTGAAATTTCAAAAATTTTAAAGACTACCGGTACCCCCCAAAAAATGGAAAAAAATATACCCCCCTTTGGAGTTATTACCCTCAAACTCAATCCCAGCCTTCCCTTTGTGGTATTGAACCTTGTAGTACAATTTAAGAGAGATCCATACACTCAAACACAAGTTATTGTCTGGAAACTAGAAAAATGCTTGATTTTGGCCCCTTTTTGCCCCATATTCCTGAACGTTTAGGGGAATTACCCCAAACTCAATCCCAGTCTTCCCTTTGTGATATTGAACCTTGTGGTACAATTTCAGAGACATCTATATTTTTGTTTGCGGTCGTATTAAAACCTTTGCCATAGACAAAAGTGCATCAGTTATATCTCAGATGTTATTCTCCAAAAGAGTATACTTGTATATAAATGTAAATTTTTGATTCACTAGTAAATATTAAGAGTACATTGCAGATATTAAGGTCCTCTCAATGGGATATTTACATTGTGTACATGCAATTGTCAGATATTTTAGTCAGGGGCGGATCCAGCCATTTTTTAAAGGGATTCCAACCATATGTCCCCATTCAAAAGCATTGATTATAAAAAGTGGGGATTCCAACACCAGGAAGCACTAACTTTCACTTCCCATGATGTATCTTTATATATATTTTTTTAAATTCTTATGAATCCTGTATAATGGCCTTATTGACTGGTTTGCCACATAATTTCTCTGTTTAATGCTACATGTACAATGGCATTTTTTTCATGTTAAAAGTACATTCATTGTGTGAAGAAGAAATTTGTGTACCAAATTACATTTTGCCATTTAGGGTAAAAGTATAACTTCTATTGTATGAGAACTATAATCAGGACTATTTGTCAATCTGATTTTTTTTTTTTTTTTTTGCATAGCCTGATTTTAATTAATCTACATTGTAGACCTTATTAATTCTGTCCATGAAAAGTGAACTGTACTAGTAAAACCCATACTGTTACATTTATAACTTTATCAATTATTATTAATTCTGCAAAGTGAATTCAATCATGAGGAACATTGTAGTACTGTGCTTAAACCATGATTGTGACGAAATATGATAAGTGTGAGCTGAGAGTCTGCAAGGTTTTTATGCATAAGTGGCATTCTGACTTTCTATCTGACAGGTTTTTATGTGTCAATATGTGTGTGTTTCAATATAAAAAGAAGACGTGGTATGATTGCTTATGAGACAACTCTCCACAATAGACCAAATGACACAGAAATTAACAACTATAGGTCAAAAGCCGTTACAACATAGTCAGCTATAAAAGGCCCTGAAATGTCTAATGTAAAACAATTCAAATGAGAAAACTGACGGCCTAATTTATGTACAAAATAATGAACAAAAACAAATATGTAACACAGCATCAAAAAATTACCACTGAATTACAGGTTCCTGCCTTGGGACAGGAACATACAGAATGTGGTGGTGCTAATGTTTGAAGGTGTCAACCCCTCCCCCCCCCCTTTCCCTCCCACCTAACCTGGGACAGTGGTGTAATGGTACAACATATGGAAGGCTTTTATCAAGTTGTATAATTCATTTGTGAAATCACAAAAAAAAAATGTGCAAAATATGTTGTATGAATGGTCCTCGTCTAACAGCCTTTATGAAGCAAGTGAAATGTCAGGAGCTTTGTACATAAAAGTCCATCATAAATATTTCACTAAATTTGCATTTTACAATGTCTTTTGTAACTGTTGCATTTTACATACTATCTTTCTCTTCTACTGTAGGATAGTAAGTGGTTCAAATATATGCCTGTTGAGACTAAATTACTTGCAATAGAAATTGGCAAAAAAAAAAAAAAAAAACAATTTTTATAATTATAGCTTCATTATGCATTTTTAAATGTAAATATAATGTATGTGCTACGGCCTAAATTGACCCTGAATTATTTCCAGTGTTATTTGGCCTAACACCATTTAATACTAATATCACATGCTATTCGTAATTTTCTTTCTATTTAAAGTACATTTTGTATATATGGAAGGATTATTTATAACAAAAACACTTCACAAATTTTAAATACCTGGAAAATTCCCCCTTTTTTCTCATTGGAAAACCTTAATTTTTAAGGCACAGACTCATACATTTTTGTAATTTTGACTTTTGAATAATTTTTATACATCTGATATATCAAATGAGTATTCTATTGCTTTAAATACATGACATATTTAATATTAGGGCATTTAAAAGGTTTTTTTTTTTGCAATATGTAAATGTATAAAGCCCCAAATATTGATAGTTAAAATTCTTCAATTTTAACGTCAAAATTTAACACCCAAATTTGAAAATAAAAGTGGTCATTTTGTCTATAATATATATCTTATTGCCATGAAACTTGGTCCACAGTCTTTTAAATAAGTAAGTAAGCCCTGGTCACACCAAGTTTTGTTAAGATCGGTTAAGTCTTTCTATCCTATCAGATAGGTACATAATTATCGTCCTTTTATTTTTCGTTGTCTATAATTATACTCTAGTGTGAACATTGTTTTAATTGCAATTTATTTTCATACACCTTGTATAAAGAAATGCACTACGAAATAACTGTGTTCTCGAGCCAATTGCTGACCAGTCAACAGCAATATTATGAACAGAGGCCTAATAAGCTTTAAAAATTAAAAAAAAAAAAAAAAATTAAAAAAATGGCAAGATAGGTTTTCCTGTTCATGTTGTTAGGAAGTAAACGTTTTGTTTTTCAAGGTTCTGCAGGATAAAATAGGAGGGTTTGGATAAGTTTTAAAGAATAGAGAATAATGCATGATATGTGCACAATAAATAAAGAAAATAAGAAAATAGACATAACAATGAGGAATAATAGGGTGTTAAATTATAAGAAATACAGAAATATAAAAAAAAAAACAAAATAAAAAATACAGATAAATGATATAATATAGAAGAAAGAAGTGAGGGACCCTCCATCCAGACCATCAGTTAGGAAAGGTAGTTTTGTGAAATGATTTATTTTTAAAAATAATTTATACAGCCGAGACGGGAAATGTTCTGAATTTTAACAGTGTGCATGCGGAACCAAAAATGTGACAACTAGAATCGGGGCAAATTCACCCGCATTCGAATATTCAAGATTAACAACAAGAAAATTCTGTTTGCAAAACCTCCTTAATATTACCTTAATTAAGGGTTAGATAAGGTCAATCACCGTCATTTCTTAATCCAAAAAGTAAATAAAAATTGTTTCTCATTACTTATCTTATTATTTGAACTTGCTGTTAAAATAAGGAGAAAAAATGCTAATATTACTTTCATTTACTACATTTGTCTCACGTGCCTTTTTTATTATGTCAGAAGTATTCTTAGGCTTGGTATGTTGTTATTTTGATGCATAATAGTACGTATACCCTCTTTAAAACATATCCCTTACAGAATTGAAAAGTTGTGTAGATCTGCAGCAGACTTGCTGCAGGTTTGCTGCAAACAAAAAGCTTGCAGGAACCCATTCAATAATGTTTGCAGCTAGCTGCAAACCTCCTGCAAACATTGCAGCTTTTTGCTGCAAGCTTGAGGCAAGTTTGCAGAAACAATTATGTTTGCAGTAAGATTGCAGGAAAAACAAGAATATAAGGAATGTTCGCAGCTAGATTGCAGAAATCTTTGACAATTCTATATGTTTGCAAGAGCATTGCAAGAATTACTTAAAATGACTGAGCATGCCTAATGGTAACTTCCTGAAAGATAAAAATTTGAAATTTAAAAATGTTGATGGTGTTTGACTCATGTTATACATTAGTGTTCAGGGAGGCATTTTTGGACGGAAATAAAATGTTTAGTTTTCAAATAAGTATCAAGAATTTGTAAATTCTTCATAGAACTGTTAACTTATGAAATTCCACAAATACCTGCATGAAGGTTTGAAAAATATTTTCAAACATGTAACTAATATACAGTACGTTCTAATGTTTTTAGATTGTAACTTATTAGATATTATTTTGCAATAAGTCAAGTTAAATATTGTGACAATATTAATTTAACTAGCTGTATATATGCACAAAATAAATTTCAATTAAACCCTTTTTGTATTTTAAATTCATGCATGCAATTCATTTGAGCACTTCAAAACAACAAAAACTTTAAGTTAATTTTTAAAAGGTATGAACTTATGCTATGATAATTTTGCAAATGATGAAGTATTTGAGTTATTGTATGTATGTATGCAACCTAACTATATTAAAATTTGCAGTGTAATATAGATAACGTGATGTGTACACAACATGACATTGGTTAATTGTATTTTGCATGTAGTTCCTGCAAGTTTGCAGCAAACACGCAGGAGAAAGATTAATTTGAATATAAATGTTTGCCGCAGGTCTGCAGCAAACACGCAGGAGAAAGATTAATTTGCATAAAAATGTTTGCAGCAGGTCTGCAGCAAACACTCATTTGCATGGTAAATTGTTTGCAGCAGACCTGCAGCGTATTTGCAGCAAACATGCCGCAAATACAGACTTTGTGTTCGCTGCAAGTCTGCAGCAAGTTCGCTGCAGACTTGCAGCAAATAATTGCAGGAGGCTAATTTTTTCAGTAAGGGTATGGCTAAATATGAAGATCCATACCCCTCCCCACAAAAAACCCTAAAAAACAACTTAAAGATAAGCGCATAAATAAATAAAGATAACTCCTTCTTCAAAATAGGAAAAGGATATTTTATTCAATAGGACAATAAATGTTTTATGAAACAAAAATAATTCTGTATTATTTACCTCGTGTCTCATAATAATTCACACATATTAATGTTTATAGAATATAGAAAATAAACAAATATGCAGAGTCTTATCAATTTACGAAAATGGGGACAACTTTCTTAGATTTGTATTTGTATTTTATGAATCGACTTAAAATCTTCAAAGACATTTATTCTCCTCTTTGTTAACAAAAGATGTCAAAACAATACGACTGTCAATAAATGGCTATGTTGTATTCTTGCTTGAGACAATGATTTTGATCAAAGGAAATGCAGTTCAACAGTAATAATTTTCTTTGGATATGTACTTGCATAACATCATTCTATTTATAGATATATACTACTACATAAAAATTACAAAATAATCTAAATGCAATGCCAATGTAAAAATTTTTCTTATATTCAATGTTCGAATTATTCAAATATTCATTTAAACTAATTTCATTCCAGCAAAAAGAAGATCTTTCTAAACAATTTGCCGACTAATTTAACACATGATATATAATCGTAGGAGACAGGTAGGAGATGCATTTGTTATACCACATGTTTTAGTTCAATAAAATAATTTAGATTCATTATATGTATTTTTCAAATCATGTTAACACAGTGAAATGCTTGCTACTGGATGAATTTGCAATTTTGGGAAAGCATTTAGATTTAAGGAATATATCTCCCTCGTGCAAACCTCTGATTCCTTGTTCGATTTTGATTATACCTTTTTGTCCATTTTGATTTATAAGCTCGTCACTTTTTTCTAATGAACTTTGGATTTTAAATTAATTTGTCCTCTAGCAGCACTGAAAAGACATTAATCGTTGAAATGCGCAATTTTTGGTACGAATAACATTCATGCAAAGTATAACATTTTCGAAAATAAGTGCTGATCAAGTATTTGTAAAGAGTTATGCCCCTTGGAAATATTAATTATAATGGAAATCACTTTGCATTTGCTCTGAAGCCTTCATTTCTCTAAGATATTAATAAAAAGTTTTAAAGAATAAAAGAAAGTGTTTGTTTTTTAGTTATTGCCCTTGTACTTTGGATAGGTAAAATATGTGCAACGCGGAGGACATTGGAACTCTGTTCATTTATTTTGTCTATAAACTAGAACACACCCGCGACATCGCGGGTCCGTGACTGACTTTAAGTATCCAATTATGTGGGAGCCTTATTTTTAGCCTGGATTTTTAGTATTGTATTGTCATCTGATAAAGTCATGCTGATTATAAGATGCACAGTTTCTCTGCTTTCAAAATCTTTCTGTTTGAACCCGTCGACCTGGTACTTATAAATCATTGGTAATATTATTTATTTAGAAAACAAAAGGGCCTGGAATGGTGTAATTTTTAATCAACACCATTGTCCTATATTAGTTATAATATATGAAGTTAAATTCTTTGATTCGCCGTTTTTACGTCATGCCGGCGAACAAATTGGAGGATTTTTTAGTATTCGTATTGTCATCTTATAAAGTCATGCTGATTAAAATACTACAACCGTAAACAAAGTGACATTGATTGAATTTAGTAGTGTCAACCCTGTATAATTACGAAGTTTAGGTGTGATTATTACCAGTGTATATAGCAAAGCCCAAATACACCGTTTGGTGGTGCGCCTGACAGATGCGGAACGTACAGATTAAGTAATAGGTAACAGGTAACATATACTATTGGTATCGGTATCGGATTCGACCCTGAACTTGTTAATCATTGGTAATATTAACTATATGGAAAACAAAAGGGCCTGGAATGGTGTAATTTTTAATCAACACAATTGTCCTATATATGTTAAATATAAAGTTGAATCTTTTGATTCGTCGTTTTTATCCCATGCCGGCTAACAAATTGGACCTCGTTATTTTAGTATTATAGACACGAAAAATATCCACGTGAAATCAATACCAAGCTGCAACTAAAAATCCTCCAAATTCTTTTGATCATGATTTTCAACACATGCGTTGACATTAGGAGTAAACATCAATTATTTTCACTGGACGGCTCCCAGTTCGTACTATGGTTGGTACGGTAGCACATCTTGAAACCTCTAGTGAACGATGGTATATTGTATGCTGTTTTAGTAACATACTGTGATAATCAAATATCTTTAAGGCAAAGCTATTCATTTTCCAATTATGTTCAGGTACATATATGAATGTTTTTTATGTGTTCTAAGGAATATTATTCTTTTTTTTTCAGAATATGCTGGGCTTATGAGAATGGGAATGGGAATGGGAAAATCGCAACGACAAAATGTATCAACCTGTGACGACTGAAACTGTAAAACTTCCATTATAACCAAACTGATAATTATATTGTATCTAAATCTTTGAGAACTTTCTCCTTATGTAACTTGATATAAATAAAAGATAATTATGTCTAATATACGTCTTAGGTACATTTATATATAAATGGTATGATTGCCAATGAGACATGTCTTCATCAGAGACCAAAATGCAATGACGTAGAAGTTGAACTATAATAGGTCACCTTTCCGCTTTCAACAATGAGCAAAATGCATACCGTACAGGTCATGAAAAGTGTTGATACCGTCGTTATACTTGAAATTGCTTTTGCATGTAATTACCTATTTATACGACCGCAAAAATTTGCAGCCGTATAATAGTATGGCGAAGACATCGTCGTCGTCGTCCGAAGACATTTGGTTTCCAGACCATTACTTGAGTATAAGTGTATGAATCTCTTTTTATCAATTTTGTTTGTCCCTCGCGCAACGCGTTGCGGGGGACATAGAAATACCGGGCGTCCGTCTGTCCGGTCTTGTTAGCGCTTTCACATGTACAGTTCTTCCCAGATTTTTATAAAATTTATATCATAGGTTTATATCAGCAATGTCTTGGACGAGTTTGCAAATCAGTGCCAATGAATTATTTTTTAAAAGAGTTATGTCCTAAGTCAGGAATCTGATGTACAGTAGTTGTCGTTTGTTTATGTAATTTATATGTGTTTCTCGTTTCTCGTTTTTTATATAGACTAGACCGTTGGTTTTACCGTTTGAATGGTTTTACACTAGTACTTTTGGGGCCCTTTATAGCTTGTTGTTCGGTGTGAGCCAAGGCTCCGTGTTGAAGGCCGTACATTGACCTATAATGGTTTACTTTTATAAATATTATTTGGATGGAGAGTTGTCTCATTGGCACTCACACCACATCTTCCTATATCTATTATGCCCTTGTAAACCTTAATTTTATGGAAAATTGCATGGTTAGCGGTCTCATTTGTACAATTCTTGTCAGATTTTTATGAAACTTATATTATAGGTTTATATTAGCAATGCCTTGGACGAGTTTGGAAATCAGTGCCGATCAATTATTTTTAAAAGTGTTGTGTCTCTTGGAAAAATAAATTAAATGGAGAATTGCAAGGTTAGCGCTCTCATATGTACAATTCTTGCCAGAATTTTATGAAACTTAAATCATAGTTGCCCCGCATTCTTTTGCGGTGACCCCGCCTAATTTGTTGAAAATAGTTTGATGAGAATCTGTATAAATACCTCTATACACAAATTTTAATTACATATATACAGGTTTCGAATTGAGTATATAAAAAGAAGGCACTGGCTACGGTTACCCGCAAAAAGTTACAATAAGAAATAATTATTGTTGCTTCCGAGACTAATTCCCGAAATGTATTTCCTGAGGGATCCAATTGTATACGGATATTGCAGATAACAACAAAAAAAAATTGTTTTTGTTACCGACAGTTATTGTCAACAACAAAGTTTTACGTATGCAAATTATGTCTTTTTAGTGTGTAACATCGTGATACTTTGTACTGTCTTTGTGTCATTGACCCGTTTTCTTCGGCTTACATAATTGAATAAAAAAATTATATGAATAGAAATTATTTAATGAACATAGCCGAATGGTAACTTAAACATTTAAACATAATAAGAAGTAGTATAGATATATTTGGTGGCACTTCCTGCACATCCAGTATGTAGCCTGAGGTGATAATTTGAAGCCTACACATTTTAGGTGGTACCATTCCAGATATCATTCGCAAACTATTATATAGATTCATATATATGGACGTCAATACCACACACTAAGCATTTCCACTCTGTTATGTCCTTCTTCTGCGATTTCTGTTTTTTTTTAAAGCATTTTCCTTGTATAAATAAGGAGATGTGGTATGATTGCTAATGAGACAATTATCCACCAAAGTTAAAGTTCAACCGTACGGCCTTCAACAATGAGGAAACCCCATACCGTATATAGTCGGCTATAAAAGGCCCCACATGAAACTATGAAACAATTCAATTGAGAAAAGTAACGGGATAATTTATAACAAAACAATTTACGAAATACAAATATGACAGACATTAACCAACGAAAACTACTGAACTACAGGCTCCCGGCTTGGGACAGTTGAAAAAGGCTTAACTCATCAGATCGATACAAAGCAGAAAACATCTAACAAAAACACAGACCGGACGTTGCAGAGTATTCATACATTCCTAACAACAAAAAAGACACAACGTACAGATCTGAGAGTACTCGCAGTCACTGACAGCTAGTTCAAAGCCAATAACAACTAATAAAAGAAATCATGTATCCATGACTCATTGGAAAAATATTCCTTGATTCTATCTTGGACTAATATACTAACAATATATTATGTCCCAGATTCTTATGAAATTAATGTTCTCATCGAGCAATTTCGTAGGAAATTTCTCAAATGAAAGAAATTGTTCCTCTGAGGTTATGATCAGAATTCCTGCTATATGACTGAACAAAATTTGCATCTTGGAATCGTTGAAGTTTATCATTAAAATTTTGAAAAGATATAAACTTTTCACCGACCAAAAATTGAACATCTTGCTCATTTGAATCCATACTTAAGAATAGTGAGTTGTTTTAATCGACCCCCCTATGGCAAAAATAAATGTCATATTGGTCAATATATCTGGAAATTTAATCATGTTTATGTTTTACATCATAATTTAATTATTAAATTTATTTCACAGATTGCTCGAAAATCAAACATTGTTTTAGACAAGTGCCTTCCTGAATATATTTTCCGGGTAACAATAACTACAGGTAACAATAAAAAATATATTATTGTTACCTGCAATTTCCGTGTGAAAGTGATCGGGTCCCCTCCGGGAATACATTTTGGCAATAAGTCTCGAAAGTAACAAAGATTATTTCGTATTGTTACCTTTTGCGGGTAACCGTAGCCAGTGCCTGAAAACTTAGTAAAAAAGTATTCGAACTACCTATATAATATATACGGAATTATCTCTGTACATATGTAATAACATATACGTTATAAAACAGACAGACAATTTTTTTTTACACTGATACCGCGCATTAATTATTTCAAAGCGTCAGACGAATGGGTTGTCAGACCAACGTGCTGTCGGAACAAAAAAAAATAGGCCGTCGGACTGAGCTGTCGGAATAATGGTGCGTAACTTTATGCCCCCGTAGTAGCGGAGGGCATTTATTTTACCCTTGTCCGTCTGTACGTCCGTATGTCCGTCCGTACGTCCCGAAATTTGTTTCCGTTCTCTAACGTTAGTTTGCCTCAACCAAATATTTTGAAACTTATACACAATTCTTATTACCACAAAACTCAGATCGAGTTTGAATTTGGGTGGCGTCACTTTTACCATTCTAGAGTTATGCTCCTTTACAATTGAAAAAAATGCTGAAATTTTTCGTTTCCGTCCTCTAACTTAAGTTTGCCTCAACCAAATGTTATGCAACATTTACACAATGCTTATTACCACAGATCGCATACGAATTTGGGTAGCGTCACTTTTACCGATCTTGAGTTATGTCCCTTTATAACGTTATATGCAAGCAGGGACATACTCTGTGTCCCATGGACATATTCCCCATTTATTTTTGCCTAGACTGTGGCTTTAGTTTAAGACTTGACACTTCAAATATCATATTGTTTTGTTGTTTAATCAGTTACAAGACAGCAAAAACTTTTTTTGAATCATTTTTCTGGCAGAGCTCTTGGGATTAAATTAGTGCCTTAGATTGAAAAGGTGTGATATTGAAAAATTCATATGATATTCTCTATATGTTGGTTATTTATAAAGCTTTAAATTTCTATTTACATTCTTCATGTTTCTCTTATAATATCACAAACTATGACTGATATAATTTAAAAAAGAATAGGAAAGGAAGAAAATCTTTATTTTCAAAGGGACATGGGATTAGGGTGTTAATACATCACACTATTATTCCTTTAGTCTGAGTATCACTTTTTTGTCAGACCCCTTTACCTTTACCTGAAATATCAGATAATTTCAGTTACCTGAAAGAAAAAAAAAAGAAGGCACATTTAATATATAACAAGCTGGGTGATCTCTATAGGTTTAAATATGGCTAGACATTACAGAATATAGAAAATATTTGCCACTGGACGTTAAGCAACCAACAATCAGAATATAGAACTTGTTAATGATGTAAAGAAAAATGAAATAGAACAAAAAAAAAAAAAAATCTTTTTTGAAAACATCTTTCTTAGAATATTTCTATATAGCACTAATTTCAGCAGAAAATTTTTTTCAGAAGGAACAAACAGTTTGTAAATATCATGTTTACATTTATTTTGCAGGTACATTTATTCCATAAGAGCATCAATGGTAGTTTTATAGACAGTTTTAACATCAATTGGATACCAGTACAGGAATTCCAACATGTCTCTGAAGTTATTAGATCTATACTTGTTTTCTTTGATGTTAATAATTAGTTGGACAGGAATTTTATCACAAAAACGTAAGTGAGACAAATTATCTGTGACTGTTTTACTTTTTAGTTAAACTTTTACATGTATGAGGCGAGATATATATCCAGTCTTCATGCAAACAGACAAACGTTAAAAAAAGTATGATCGGTTATGTTCCAAAATATAATTTGTGTTGTAACATATGACTATCTTTAGATTAAGATTTATTGGCATTTAAACGACATTATTTCCAGGTGTTTCATTCTATAGATGTTTGGATTGGGTTATTACTTTTATGTCATTTAAGTTTTACAGAAATATTAGTGAAAAATCAGACATCAATTTATAATAACTAAACAAACAAATTAAATGATTTACAGACATTCATATACTTTGTTATGTATTATTATTGCAAGGGATGAGGTTCCAATGGTTAACTTTTCAACAGAATCTGTTTCTGTTTGTAGTATTTAAATGCTTTCAAATTAAGTACGGCCCCTCTTTGTAGCCAACTGTTATTTGTTTACTACTTACGTAAACTATGACTGAGTTTATGGATTAAGTGTTTATGTTGTAGAAATATCTACATGTATCATCCTAAAGACAAGAAACTGTTCTGAGGTAACTCTAATGTAGATATTAGAGAGGATGGATAAGGGGGCAATAGGAATTTTGTTTACTTTTACTTTTGGTTTGTATAAAGATTGTACATAGTCATGATAGTAATCATATACTTTGGAAATTTTGTCAGGATCACTTTTACAAAAATTATTATTAAAAATTTAAGTACTACTACTAACAGTTAAAGCTATGTCATTAGCAATCACGAGGATAAAATTATGTGACAAAAGGCACAAGAAACAATAGTGTGCGAAAAGTTTTATAGAAATAAGGAAAGAAGTACTTTTTCAGAAAAAAATCTGATTGATATCAAATTTATAGGGAACAATCAAAAGATGTATACTATATAAACTCTTCTATTTATACTTTAGAGTCACACAAAAAGGTCATGCATGCAATTTCTATTTCTGTGGGTCAAGATATGCTTTAAATGTAAGTTAGAATGATTCTTTAGCATAAGAAAAATTTTATATGTCAATTAGAAATAAGGTTAGGAAAAAGTATAGGAAAATATAATTCCTGTTTTATATAGAAACCTAGCCTAACTGGCAAGATTTAGATAGTCTAGTTTTTCTGACAGAAATCCATTTTTAGTGGTTGAAATGATCCCTGATTGTTTGGAGAAAGGCACACTTTGTTGTTTCCGTGCAGTTATGACTTGAGAACTCTTCAACCAATGCTTTCAAATTTTTTGAATATGTGGTTCCTTATGATAAAATAGGGGTCAAGTTCAATATTGACAATTTATGCTTTTATTGTTCATAGGTTATATCCTTTGATTGATTTTATGCGATAACTTGAGAATGCTTGATCCAGTCCTTTTCAAATTCTGTATGTTGTTTTTCATGACAAAATGAGTTGACAATGACACTTACATTTGTACAAATGTCAGAATAACTTGGTTTACTGTCATTTGAAAAGCCTATTGTTGAGATCGGATTTTTTAACTTAATATGTGTTAAGTTTGAATAATACTTCAATGAATTAAGTTCCTTTCAATCTAATGGGCAACACAATCAATTGAGACATTTGATTATTGCTCAGAGAAAATAGACCTTTTAACTTCAAAAGTAGTTTTCCTTTGTTTTTCGGTATTGTATTTCCTGACCATTAACGCTTTTACCCTTTGGGAATCCTCTTTTATTAGTTTTTAAAAGCACTGAAAGTTTTTTGATGAAATGTCATATGTAGATCTGTTGCCAGACTCTGTTGATTAACACCAAATGATATATTCTAGATTGAATCAGTCTGAAAGAAAATGTGTGAAGATTCTTTTTTTATAAAATGTCCATCATCCCACAAATCAAGAGTTATATTGTTGTACACTATGAAAAAAAAAATTCTGATATAATTACCAAACACAATGAGGATATGTAGAACAAAACATGTTAAATAAAAAAGTAAGCAATTGCTTTTATTTAGCCTTGAATGGTTGTTTACTTCAGATGGTACTGTATGCTAACACAGAGTGAGTAAAATAACCCCCCCCCCCATTCCAAATTAAAACCAGGATGAACATATATTCTGATATACTAAACAAATTATATACCAAACTCTTTATATCTCCTTAAATAAAATTACGAATGGAAATGGGGAATGTGTCAAAGAGACAACAACCCGACCAAAGAGCAGAAAAAAGATTGATTTGATAAATAAAATGTGCATCAGTAAATACTTAATGTTTGTGTTTATTGATGTTATATTCTAAATTTTCGGAAAAGATTCATTAACAGGAATTCATATATATGTTAGTTATTAAATTTCCATTCTTTTCATGCCCCCGCCGTAGCGGTTTGGGCATTAATATTTACCCTTTGGCGTCTGTACGTCTGTCCGTGCGTCCGTCCGTAGGTACGCCTCGAAATTTGTTTCCGTTCTTTCCGTTCCGTATAGCTTATATACAATGCTTATTACCAATAAAACACAGAACAAGTTTGAATTTAATGTGACGTCACTTTTACCTTTCTATAGTTATGTCCCTTTACAAATGAAAACATTGCTGAAATTTTCTTTTCCGTTCTCTAATTTGAGTTTGCCTCAACCGAATGATCGGAATCTTATAAACAATGCTTATTACCAATAAAACACAGAACAAGTTTGAATTTAATGTAGCGTCACTTTTACTTTTCTATAGTAATGTCCATTTACAAATGGAAAAAATCCTGAATTTTTCGTTCCCGTTCTCTAACTTAAGTTTGCCTCAACCAAATGTTATGAAATTTATACACAATGCGAATTATTACAAAACTCGAATCAAGTGCGAATTTGGTCGCATCACTTTTACTGTTCTTCAGTCATGCCCTTTATAACGTTATATACAAGCGGGGCATCATCTGTGTCCCATGGAGACATTCCTTGTATATATATTGCATCTTAATCTTTGCAATATGGTACGATTTTGAAAATTGTATTTATGGCGTCTTGGTTCCTTTACATTATATAACACCCTGTTCTCACGACACACTATCAGTTTGCGTTAACACAAATTCCGGATTCAATGGCAATGAATCCGGATTCAAAATGAAGTAGGTGTGTGACATAATAATTCAACTATTACACATTAGATTTGAGCCTAGATTTGATATATGTGATGACGCAAATGCGTATTCTTATCCAGGGTATCAGTGCAGTATTCTCTCTTTTACTATTTCTTTGCGCAAAACACGTGTATGCATAAATATTGGTTTCACTCGCGAATGTGAAATTTCGCTTTTTCTTTTAATTTTAATTCAGGACACGGCTGTAAGAGCTTGCCATGTGACTGTCAATCATGGTGATTATTACTTAAGGTATCCTGACCTCTAGCTGTTTCTCTTTCCTTTTCTTTCAGTGACTGTCCTATCATAAACTTTGATATTTTCAATTTTTGAAATGCTAAGGATTTTCCACCTCAGGAATAGATTACCTTAGATGTATTCGGCAAAACTTTTTTTACGAAACGAAATTTTAGGTCTTCAATTCCTTTCAACTTCGTACTTTATTTGGCCTTTTTATTATTTTTTTTATTCGAGCGTTATTGGTGAATCTTTTGTAGACTGCACTCGCGTCTGGCGTACAACATTTTAATTCTGGTATCTTTTCATATCTACATATCTTTCGATATTAAAAGTAAAGTCACAAAAATACCGAACTCCGAGGAAAATTCAAAACGGAAAGTCTCTAATCAAATAGCAAAATCAAAAGCTCAAACACATCAAACGAAACGCATATTCATATAATTGGTTCTTTTGAGAGTATGTTCAAGTATTCATAAAACTTCTAAAAATAAGATATTGTCCATAACCATGTTTCTTGTAGGAGATTAGGATTGATTTAAGTAATTTCAGGAAATCCTGAAAATTTGAGATGATTTATGAGACCAAAATAATTGTCAATAATTTTAACAAACCTTCATTATTTTTTTTTGAAATTTGGTTTAGGACCAAAATACAGTATTCAAAGGAAACATATTTTATGCCTCCGCTGTAGTGAAGGGGCATTACGTTTTATCCTTGTCCGTCTGTAAGTCCGTCCGTCTGTATGTCCGTCCGTCCGTACGTCCGTACGTCCCAAAGTTGGTATCCGTTTTCTAACTTTAGTTTGCCTCAACCAAAATGCTAAGAAACTTATACACAATGCTTATTGCCACAAAACAAAGATCAAGTTGAATTTTGGCGGCGTCACTTTAACCATTCTAGAGTTACATGTGTGCCCTCTAAAACACTTTTGTGTTTCTTTTCTCTTTTGTTTGGAACTACCAAATGTATTGAAACTTATACATAATGCTTATTACCACAAAATACAGATCGAGATTGAATTCTGGTGGTGTCACTTTAACCGTTCTAGAGTTATGCCCCTTTACAAATGGAAAAATTGCTGAATTTTTTGTTTCCATTTACTCTTTTAAGTTTGCCGCAACCAAATGTTATGAAACTTATACACAATACTTATTACCACAAAGCTGAGAACAAGTACAAATTTGGGTAGCGTCACTTTACTTTTAGCGTTTTTCAGTTATTTCACTTTATAACTTTATATGTAATGACAGTGGGGACATCATCTGTGTCCCATGGACATATTCCCCATTTCTTTAAATTTATTTTTCCGTAAGTTACTGATAAATGGAATTTAATCCACAGCCAGATTTCAGAAATATTATTCTAATTTTTCCGTATTTAACTAATAAATGCACTTAGAATTTTTGCAGTTAACAAGTAGATACCGTATGTGGTTTAAGATTTTACACATTAATTTCTTTGTCAAAGATTCATAGAATTATGTGAAAATGTGGCGATGTTTTTTAATGATTAGGAGATTATGTCTGAAGCAAACTGTTGAAGATATATTTCAGTATTTTTCTGATAGATGGACCAGTTTTTTTTACAGTTAATATTTACAGACAGTCTTGAATTAAATTTGTATGCCCCCGCCGTAGCGGAGAAAATTTAACCTTGTCTGTCTGTACGTCCAGACGTCCTAAAATTGTTTTCCAATTTCTAACCTGAGTTTGCCTCAACCAAATAGTCTGAATCTTATACACTTATATGCTTATTACCACAAAACACAGATGCAGTTTCAATTTTAGTGGCATCACTTTTACCGTTCTAGAGTTATACTCCTTTAAAAATGGAGAAAAAAAAATGCTGATTTTTTATTTCTGTTCTCTTACTTATTAATAAGTTTGCCTAATAGTGGAGTGACAAATCGGTAAAAGTCGCTTAATTAAAGAGTTTAATGGACCGAAATATCTCACGGCTGAAAATCAACATGAAGATAGAGTAAACATTATACTTTCATTTTAGCCCTGTCGTAGAGTTTTCCCACGGTGCAGTGTTTTATAAAATTGCGTTAAAGTGTGACTTTCGGTTTTTTTTCTTTTTCATTTTCAAACACGGGAACGCTTATAATAAATTCCTGAATGAAGATATCATAACAAAATTGGTATCAGATAAAAGAGTGATGTATCAGCTTTTATTTGACATTAAACTTTAATATCATATAAACATATAAATTGAGTAAATTGGACGATTTTCAATTGTATGTCACATTTTTTTCAATCTTACCGTCTGTCAAAGTATATTACATTTCTTATATATGAGGGTGGTAAAGGGTTATTTTCGTGCAACGTTTTCGGCCTTTTTATTTTACGTGTTTTCGTGTTTTTGACGTTTTATTTCTCGTTTTTTCGTGTTTGGTACGACGTGCGTGCTTCGTGTTTCCCTTTATTTATTTTCCGTGTTTCGTGTTTGTATACACTTGATTTCTCGTGCTTGTCCCGCATTTGATTAAAAAGTAAACAGGAACTAAATTCAAAGTCAGTCCGGAGATTGTTTTCAAGTATGTGTTCCCGGGATATCAATTGCTATCAAATTACTATGAATATTTTTTACTCTTTCAAATTAGATGCAACTAGCGGACGCTAAAAGGTGACCGCAGGGTCCTCATGTCCATTAATAATGATTATTTGATCTGCAAGAACAGCTGAGTAGTAACTTCAAGTACCTTTTCCTTCATATTTACGATTATGTTTCTCGTGATTCGGTTTTTCTCAATTTTTATTTTCCGTGCAACGTTTTTGCGGTTTTTATTTCGCGTGTTTCCGTGTTCAGAATCCCCCTTTACCACCCTCATATATATATATATATGTATATCACTAATAGTAAATTTTCACAAACAATAGTGGAGCAACCAATACTTGAGAAGTTTTGATATATAAAAGTTTGATAGAACATACAAATTAACTTTTACTAGCCTTTTTGTAATACTCATCACATCGCAGTATTACTATTAAATTTTCACCTCAATAAGTCATGTAACGCTCCATTTTCCTATTTTCCCCTATCATATGAAATGGTGTGTTTTTCACAATGAATTAACTATGCATTTTCTTAAGTTTTATAAATGAGAATATAAATGTGTATCAAAAGTTGTGTCTGTGTGCTTGAATAAGTACAGGTGCTAAGGTTTAATAACTTTTGAGGTGCTTTTATTCTTGTTTTTCGAAAAGACCAATTTTAAACCACACTGGAACACATCCTAAAAATTCCGGAAAATTATTGGCAGTGCTAATTCCATTAAATAAGAACGAGTGAAATTGCTTAGGACGTGTTATTAAGCCTTTACATGTACAAGAAGAAAACATTTCTATGCATTTGAATAAGAGAAAAATGCGTATGATGTTGAATTAACTTTCGTTAAAACACGCTCCATGGCAATACCATGACTGGTAAACATGTCTTTTCTGGAGACAAAAGTCATACAACAAGCTAAGCAATTAAGGCATGTCGAGTCATTTGAGCGTGCCGATATTGTTTTAAATGACGAAAATTTTCAGGCAGGCCATCCAGTGGTGGGTTTACTCTTCATAAATAACTTGAAGGACAACTTTAGCCGCTTCAGCATTCAGCATCCATTGTTAACTACTTGATGAAATTAAAAATAATTTGCTTCTGATGCTTCAAATTAGTCGGTCCATGATGTTGCTTTTCAGAAACTTATAGAAAGTCTACATGATGATCTGTTTGCGAAAGAAAGAAAAACCCATTTTCATTGTCGTATAGTTTGCCAGTTACATTTGTTAACAGATCTTTCATGTTGCGACAAAATTGTGAAAAGCTGTTTACGATCGTTCGAAATTTCAAATTTTTTCTATCTTTACAATGTATTCCATCCTCTCTGATAAATATTTTGCCTGGTTAATAGTAGATGACAATTATTTTCATATGGACAATGATTACAATGCACTCTTATGTGATACTGAACGGAAATGTATACTTAAGCTGAGTGTGTGATATCCCTTTATCAAAAAACAATACATCCCTGATCAGATAGATAGTATTGGTATTGTCAAAAGTCTTTATGTAAAAAGGTACAACAGTTATTGAGATTTGGCAAAAGACGACTTTAAAACCCTAATCTAAAAAATATGTGGTATGATTGCCAATAAGACAAATTTCTACAAGAGACCAATAATTACATATACATTAACAACTATAGGTCACCGTATGGCCTTCAATAATAAGCAAAACCCTTACCGCATAGTCACCAATAAAAGGTCACGAATTGACAAATGTAAAACAATTCAAACGAGAAAAACAACGGCCTAATTAATGTACAAAATAATAAATGAACAACAGAGATTGTAAGCTTTGAGCACCTGCAAATAAACATGGGTTGATAAGATTTGAAGATAACTATGCACTGTCCCGCTACAATGATTTTGATTTGCAAGAACATGACGAAATATTTCTAGCGAGATCTTTTCAAAATCTATAGACTGTGAAGCAATTTTGTGCAGGTTCTGTAAGTGACTGAAGAGGCTGATATAAGAATTATTCTGCCGCCTCTGTTTGCCATTGAACAGATATTGAAAAGTTATGCCAGGGGTTGCATTATATTACAATCAAGACCATTATGTTTTATTTCTAATAAGGTGTTTTCCTCAGATGTCAAACATGATGAATTGTGATTTCAGACTGGAGTCGTTTCTTCAACCAAAGCCACAAGACAGTGTTTACCTATTCACGACATAATGCAACTTCTTAAAAGTTATTGGACTCCTAATGTCTGGCACACCAACAGCAGCTCGCGCTCTTATAGGATGCGACACGTCTTCTCTAATCGAAATTGGCAAAAGAAGACAATTACAAGGGGTCGGAAAAAACTTACATGTATCAAAATTTGTCAATCTAGCTGGTTCTTATATTGACACATCTGTTGCAGTGAAAATCAAAATGACCCCAGAAGCAATAGTCAATCAGTACATGGTGATCTGAATAAACTCATGAGTATTGTCGGCGCCATACAATGACATCCACTCTTTTCCTAGTATTGCGTTACCGTTTAAAATTGATGTGCACATTGATGTCTAGTGTTAGTGTATTATAATTATACCTAGACAGCTTCTTTTGAAGCGTAATGTCTCTGTGAATCGTGTTTGTTTGTAGTTCACATATAGATCGGGCTTTCAAGTCTGCTATATATTCCATTGTTTATAGATATAAGAAGATGTAGTATGAGTCCTTTAACACCTGTCTTTACCAGAATCTGAAAACCTTAAGGCATTAATTAAGTATTACTGCCATCTTAACATTAATATGGGAAAACATTCAACAGGTGACAAATGCTTCTTTTGCCACCTAACTAATTGTAGTGGCTTAAATCAGTTGCTGTAGAACAATTGTTTGTTTGAATTTAAGAACTGATATGGCCTTTAGAAGTAGAAGAACCTCACAACAAGACTGTAAATGAAGGTGATGATGCTATATTTACTTGCCGAGCTTTGAATGATCCTGAGGCCACAACTAAATGGGTGAAACGGCATCAAACATATATCGGCAAAACATCAGATGTAAGTTATCTTACAATATTACAGTTACAGATTTAATTATGCAGGCTAAAGGTAAAATACAGGTGAACTAAACTTTAGTCAATTTCTGTCGCAAATGTGAGATACTGATAAAATAATTACATAATGTCTTATTGATTGTTGTGCATCATATTTAGATGTCATATTATTTGTTTTGGGGAAATTGATCAATTAATATCTGTTTAAAAGTCAAAAATTGCCTGTGTCTAATTTTCAAATACGTCCCATTGATTCATTTAAAAAGGAGCTATAAAATGTATAAGCTGTTTACTAGCATATATTACCAAATAAATACACTCGTGGTCACATATGAAAAATTTGAAAATAAAACAGTTACCTTAAATTTCTGATTTTAGAAATTAAGGCGATGTTTGTTCTACACATTGTTGTCACGAAAGATGCTGAACGTTATATTTGTTTTATTGGTAATTATTTTGGTTTGAAACAAATGGATGTATGGATGTATGGTTGACAGTCATTCCTACAACTACCAACACTACTTCTACTACAATTACTCCAACAACAACTGCTACTACACTGACTACCACTACAACAACTCATACAAAAGAAGAAGATAATTATATAAGTACATGTTTGAATAAATAGATATGTACTGGTATATGTTAGCGGCAATACGTGAAATTAGGCATTAAGCTTAAATCATAAGCAATAAGCTAACACTTAGGCAGTAATTATATTGCCTAAATGATGTTAGGTGATATTCTTAAATCCTAGGATTCAATCTGAAATCCTGAAAAATGTGTCCCGGCATTAATCTTCATGCCTAAAATGTGAAAACGAGTAAATAAAGACATTATTTATTCAAAGTTAAAATACATTTGATACATAACAACATGAAAAGAACTTAAGTTTTTTAGTTATAACTCGGATATAAGCAAAGCTATAAATTCACAACCCTTGTCGCTATGCAGGTAACGGGGCACACCAAAAACTGTGAAAACATATCACTAATCAAAAGTCACCTCTGAAGCACATTTTGACGTGGTAGCTCTAATGTTAAAAACTTTTTGTTCTTAAGCTTTGTGATTTTATAGAAATTCATAGTTTTCATCTGGGTTTTATTGGAAATCCATTAAATCAACATGTCCTCTACTGTTTAACTCTTTGGATAAAAGGATTTCAATACTACTCTTTTCCCTAACATTTTCCTCATGTTACAATTTTCACAAAGTGAAATAAATAAGAATCATGAGAAATGATGGCATAGCAATAAAATGACGGAAAATATTTGCATTGCCATGGAATCACGATTAATCGTTGCAGCAGCAGTATTAAGTTTGATAAATAATACGGTATCTTTTGCCATAACCTATTTATGTACCTTTTCCAATGAACCATACAGTTCCTCTATAAACAAAACAATTTTTTCCTCATCATTCTCCTTTACTTTACTTTGTACCTTTCAAAACCTCATAATGCTATATCTTTTTTAGTTTTAGTCTAGAATTACTGTCTTTTTTTTCTGGGGATTCTTAAAGGTAACAGTTCAATCATTGCCAGAAGATCATTGTACTATCTTGAATATATACTCCTTGTTTTTGCTGATTAACATGATTAAAATTTAGACCGCAAAGATTCAAGAAATTTATTAAAAGGTAACAATAGAGATTATAAAGTGAAAAAGACCAGATTGCCTGGGGTCGTTTAACAAAATGTTCAACAGTAATGTAAAATGGAAAGATGATGTAGGTAAATATTTATATCTACATTTGTCTACTTTTGACCAGAACAAAACCAGCATGACCAGTGAAGTGCGAATGATGTGCAGATAGAATCATCAATCCTACTCTTTTCATTAGATACTTAACCATCACTTGCTTTCAACATATAAATATTTGTTATACTACAAGGAAAAAAAGTCAATTTTGTAAGAAAAATGAAAAATAATACAATTTGAAGATCTATTAAATAAATGTTTATAAATGTTATCTATGTTGCAATGTTGTTTGTCTTTTTGTCTTATTTCTTGGTTTGCGATGGAATTGTCAGTTTGTTTTTGTTATCTACGCCTCTCTTTTATATTCATGAACATTTGCATGTTTTAAATATGTTGCTCGTCTGTTTCCTATTTTCAAATCCAACATATAAAATAAGCCCATCAGACAAGAGACGAAAGGTTACAGACAACAGGCTAACAAGCCACTCTACCTCCAAAGATTATTCTGAATATCAGTTGCCTTACCAATCCTAAACTTAGCACAGGCAAAGCAGATATCAATTTTCAACTCTTTGCAATTTGTTTAAACTACTTGGAACCAAACTCATGACCTCATGATCTCATGCAATTGAGCCAAGCACAGAGCTCTCCCTTTGTGGTGCTACAATCTGTAGGGAAAAGATGGTATTTTATACTTTCCTGTTAACTAGGATGTTATTTGAAAGTTTTGGGGGAAACAGACAAGATCCCCGAGATTTTATTACGTTGTAATTTCTAATTTCTAAACTTCTGTCGCAGAAAACGAGACAAAAGGATGTTCATTCGACGGCGACGGTGGTCAGGGCGGCGTTTATAAACTACTTTAAAGCTTACTATTTCAGAAGGTAGAAGACCTGGATCCTCCAAACTTTGTATATAGATGCCTTAAGTTATGAAGTTTCTATCTGGCATTGTCCATTGTCCCTGACCTCATTTTCATGGTTCAGTGATTAATTGAAATAAAATTAAGGTTTTTAGTTTTTTTTTTTAATTTCTCTTTTATTATTAGTAATAGGATAACTATATTAAGTATGTACGTACTCTGCACGATCCTCATGCCTGTGAGACAGTTTTCGCTTTACCTCGACCCAATTTCATGGATCAGTGAACAAGGTTAAGTTTTTGTGGTCAAGTCCATATATCAAATACTATAAACAATAGGTCTACTCTATCTGGTGTATGGAATGATTGTAAGTTGTTCATGTCCAAATGGCAGGTGTCATCTAACCTTGACCTCATGTTCATGGTTCAGTGGTTAAAGCTATTTTTTTTTTTTTTTTGGTCTGTTTTTCTAATACTGTAAGCAGAAGGTCAACTATATTTGGTGTATGCAAAATATTACCATGTACATGTCAGTCTGGCAGATTTTATTTGACATTAAACTCATTTTTATGGTTCATTGCTCAATGTTAAGTTTTTGTGTTTTTGTCTGTTTTTCTGCGAAAGATACCAGAGGGATATTCAAACTCATAAGTCGAAGATAAACTGACAACGCCATGGCTAGCTAGCTATAGCGCTAATAAAGAAAAGGACCAACAGACAAACATACATTGTAAGTACACAAATCACAATATAGGAAACTAAAGACAGAGCAACAAGAACCCTATCAAAAACTGGGGGCGATCGCAGGTGCTCTGGAAGGGTAAGTAAATCTTGCTCCACATGTGGCACCCTTCTTGTTCCTCAGCAACCCTCTATCAAGGAAATCATGATAGGAAATACAAGCCCTTGAAAATCGTATCAACTTGGAGATATATTCTTCGTATGCAGGCGCTGCATGAATGTTGCTACATAGGAATGGACAGTTCACAATTGTGAAGCTGGAATCATCTCTTTTGTCGCAAAGTTTTAATTATAACCGACCCTCATTGTCAATTTCTAGATGCAAGTCAAGATATGAGGCAGACCTTATTGTATCTGTTGTATCAAATATTTCAAGTTCGATTTGATAGATGCGTTCAACATAGTCACCAAATTTTTAATTATTTAAGGAGAGAAACCATCTTTATAGCGGAAAGTAAAGTTTAAGGATAATGCTCACTTCTTTTCTTTTTTTCTAAGAATTTCTAGTATGAAGTCAGCCTCATATGAAGAAAAGAACAAGTCGCCAAGAAGAAGGGCTTAAACTATGAGCAAAAGGTCAACTATATTTGTTGTATGGAATGGCTGTAAGGTGTATATGTCTATCTGGCAGGGCTCATCTAAACTAGATATCATTTTCATGGTTCATTGATCAATGTTAAGTTTTCATGGTTTGGTCTATTTCTTGTGTAGACTATAAGCAATAGGTCAACTATAATTGGTGTATGGTATGATTTAAAGGTGAACATGTATTTCTCGGCTTGGTTTATGTGACCGTGGCCTCATTTTCTTTGATAATGTTAAGTTTATGTGATATTTTTAGAAAAAAATTAATTTTTAGGAATAAAAGCATAAAACAAATGGTCATTAAAGCAGGCGAGACAACTCAGCGTGTGCACTCTTGTACTTCTTTCTGGCAATTTCCAAAGCTAGTGATGAGTAATTCAAAATATTAGATTATAATGTAATATATTAAAAGTCTTGCTAATGAATGTATTAAAATAAATACCTTTAGGCAATATACAATAAAACAATGATTTACTGTCTTATGTGTCAGGGAATGGCACAACCTTAAGAAAACTAGCAATTTTCTTTGGATGATACTTTGAAACACTTGAAACATTTGCTTTTTATTACTTAAATTACTAAAACTGATTACCATGAATTAGTGGCAATTATGTGAGTTATTGTTATATAGAAATATATGAAAGCCATCATTTGTCATTTTAATTTAATGCGTATATTGTTAATTGGGTCTAACTAAATTTTATAGCTATTGACAATCTAATGAACCAAATTATATTAATAAATCCAGTTTTAAATAAGTAGTATTTGGTTGGAGACTAATATAAAATTTCATCCAATCAAAATTTAGCTCTCATTTGACTTTGGTCAGCTATTCTTTTAGAAAAAAAAAAAAAAGAAAAAAGAAACATGCCAGGAACTCACATGTTTCTGGATACTGTTAGCGTACTATTTTCAATAAAAATAAAAAACGAAGCACCAAGTAGTCGCTAGGGAGTTAGCCCATGTTAACATTAAATAAAAGCAAGCGAGAATAGAAATGTATTAGAATTAAGGACAACGTATATGATCATTCTTTGAAAGGTAGGTTTGTCTTTTTTTTATTGTATGAATTTATAACAAAACAGTGAAGCCTTTATATAACGATCAATAAAATTGAGAATGGAAGCGGAGAATGTGTCGAAGAAACTACAACCCGACCAAAGAGCAGAAACAGCCCAAGGCCACCAATGTGTCTTCAACACGGGGAAATCCGGCACCCGGAGGCGGGCTTCAGCATATCTTTATAGACCAATGAAAGTATATACCTTCTTATTGCATCATCATTTGGAACTAAATACTATTTTCAGTTGATCAACACCTGTATTGATCAATATGAAAAGGTAAATGCTCCCAAAATTACACTACTTCACTTGAGTACCTATCTTGTAATAGAACCGACTATAGTTAATCAATACTGAAATCATTACTTGTAAAAATTGAAATAAATTAATATTTAAACATTACTTATTTTACTATCAATACCTGGATTTTTTTAGATTTCTTAGAGACATTACTTGGGATTACTCGTTCTATGTAATTCAAAGTAACTTATTTTTTAGAGTGTAGTGCAACTTGTTGTTTGGTACAACAAAAAGACATGAGAGATACTGTTACCAACATTGCTAAACAATTATTATCAGCTTTTGAAAAGAATTTGTCAGAAAAAGTTGAGGCAAAAGTAAAGGAGACAACTGTAAAGTTAAAAGAACAGATGGATTCTCTGATGATAGACAATGAAAACCTGAGAGAACGTATGAACAAAAAAGATAAAACAATTGAGAGTTTGGAGGAACAAGTAAGTGATACCAACAACAGAGCTATTGAAGCTATAAAACTAGGAAATTATAATGAACAGTATAGTAGAAAGCGTAATATCAGAATGCTAAATTACCCAGAAAGCCCTAATGAAGTAGGGAGAGATGGGTTTGTTAACACAGTGAAAAAAGAGTTGAAGGTAGATATAAAACCTGTCGATGTACAGGAAATACACAGAATTCCAGGGAAAGAGGGACACACAAAACCTGTCATCGTTGAAGTGCGCAATACTGACCTGAAAATTAAAATTATGAGACAAAGGTGAGGACTTAAAAATGACATCAGGTTCCATGATGATATCACACAGCGTAACCTAGAACTAATGTAAGGTATTAAGTTATGGTGTTGTCTGCGTCTGCGTCTGAAGATATTGTCCTTGTGGTTTTTATACGACCGCAAATTGTGGTAGTATTATGTTATGGTGTTGTCTGCTTCTGACGACATTTTGATTCGCAGACAATAACTTGAGTATAGGTTCATGTATCTCTATGAAATTTAAGCACAAGGTTCTATACCACTACAGGTTGGGATTGTTTTTGGGGCTATTGACCTTGCAGTTTTGTAATTAGGGGCCAAAAAAGTTTTACTGGTTCATGGAAAATAAATTGGTTCGCAGACAATAACTTTAGTGTAAGTGAATGATTGTGTAAGAAATTTTAGTACAAGGTTCCATTTCACAAAAGCAGGGTTGGATTGATTTTGGGGGTTATTGTCTTAGCAGTTCTATAATTAGGGACCAGAAAGGGGCCAACACAATTTTTTGTCTGGTTTTAAGGCAATAACTTTAGTATAAGAGATATTTATTTGGTCAATATTTCAGCACAAGGTGCTACACCACAATGGAAAGGTTGGTATTAATTTTGGGGTCATTGTCATAGCTGTTAAGGAATTAGGGTCCAAAAAGGGTTTAAAAAATATTTTTTGTCAGGTTCACAGACAATAACTTGAGTTTAAGTGTATGGATCTCTATTAAATTTAGACACAAGGTTCCATACCGCAATAGGAAGGTTGGGATTTATTTTTGGGGTAATTTTCGTAGCTGTTTAGGAATTAAGGGCCAACAAGGGGCCCAAAACAAGTATTTATCATGTTTCAGGACAATAATTGGTGTATACGAGTAAAGATTTCTATGAGATTTTACCATAAGGTTCTATACTTCACACTCAAATTATAATAGTTTGGAACTAATTGTTATATTACATATCTTTTAAGGAAGAGAGGTGAAAGATATCAAAGGGATATTCAAACTCATAAGTTAAAAACAAAGTGACAATACAATAGCAAAAAAACACCAAAAAAAAAAACGACCAAATGTCTAACAACAGTTAACAAATATCAACATAGAAAATTGACGACTGAACAACACGAACGATACCAACAACCTGGCATGGCTTGGTCTCAGGTACATTTTGTGTACTCCAAAACGGTAAGCAAATCTTGCTCCGCGTAAGTCGTGTTGCACTTGGACGTATTATGTAGGTCTTATTAAGGGAATAGAAGTTGGGATTGTCGTTACGACAATTAAAACCAATTCATTGTCTTCTAAGAAACATTCACTACATCTCAATAATAACCTCTCAAAATACTTTACATTCAGGTGTAACTTCTAAATTACGTTACGTTATGTTTTATTATCAACAATAGTATAATAATTTTTCGTATTGTTATTTTTGTAAGAATAGAAATGATATCATTCTTCTCCTTTCGTGTATACTACAAAATATCGTAAATGTATATCATATACTGTTTCATCTCTCTATATATATTCATTCTTTAGCATAATATGATCTTAAAATGCTCCTAGGATTATCGTCAGTACGACAAACATCAAAAAAGAGCTTTACATACTAAGAGATGTGTCTGCAAAGTCCTAGGACTATCCTAAATCACCTTGTAAAATGTATATAATGATAAGTAATCTATATAAGGATACTTTAATATTAATACGCTCCTTGATTTGTTTTGTGAATTAAAAAAAAAATAAGCAGATTTACTGATTATCTTCAATATGCTGATTTCTGTTCAATTCATAGTAAATTGTATTTTTTATCTGATCGAATTAAAGATTGACAAAATTGTCTAGAAGACCTGGGCACTGGTTTTCCAAAGTATCTTAGAACTTAGACATGTCATAAGATAGGCTAAGAACATATCTAAGTCCTAAATTGATTTATATTTTTGAAAGTGTCTTCAGGAAAGATCAATCTTAAAATTAATTGTAAAGTTAGAATATCAAAATACATGTCTGAAGATGGTCTTATGATGGTCAGAAAGAATTTTCTTTAACATGTATCTATGAAATCTTTATTTGTCTATTTCAATCTTTTAATGTTTTATATGTTTCATTCATTATATAATGTATCCGAGACATATCTAAAATAGACCGATTTAATTGAGCCGCAACTCCTCTGAAACCATACAAAGTCGGAAATATTTGTGATTTGACGTATAAATGTAGTGTTTTGTACTTCCTAAATTTATCTTTGAAACAATCCTTTTTCCACAGAAAACGCTAATTTTGGAGAAAATATCCAAATTCGGAGACCGTTATCGATCCGTGTCATATACGCCTTCGCGCATGCTTAGTCGATGTACTGCCCGCGAAATCCAAGTGAAAGTAAGAATAAAGGAACAAAAATAGGACAGTTACGTCTATAAGGATCCTGTATTGTATTGTAATTGCATCATTTTGCTTAATTAAACGACATCCACCTTTTTTACTCAGGTGCAGAAATGTCCAAAAACGAAATGGGCGTTGAACGTGTCAAAGTGATCCTCCCCCTTTTTATGTGTAAACACAGGTACCAGACGTCCGGACCCCTCCTCCTTTTTTATGTGTAAACACAGGCACCTGACGTCCGGACGCTCCCCTTTTTTATGTGTTAACACTTGCCCAATTCTACCGCGATCTCGCGGGCATCTTCTAGTATATACATTAAAAAGACTTTTAATGTTGTCTAACAATTTATTAAATATACTTTATTCGTTAAATGTATTCCAATGACATTGCTGTGTAATGCGTAAATGTATCCATGAATTCATCTTACGATCAAGTTTAGTGAAGTATTGATCACGGAAAGAGCAAATTGAAGAATTAATTAGGCTGCATATGATAAACATGATATATACGCATTTTAGGACGTACAAAAGTATTACCCAAATTTTCAAAATATTGAGAGTCGCGAAATCCTTTTACTACCAATTATAATAATCACAACAAAAACCTAAACTATTGTATTACATTATATTAATTTTTATTACTAATATGCAACCATAGAAAAGTACCCAAATTGGTGGGGAATAACTTTTTTATAATATATAACCATAGTGTTAGTGTTGAAATAAATCAGATAAATTGTTCAAATGTAGAAGAATAATTTCAATTAGAATTAAATGTAACCTAAGATTCAAATTGTCCTAAGACCATCATGATTTGAACTATCTTGAGACAGCTTTGATTGATATTCTTAGACTTATCTCCGGGTAATCCTTAAATAGCCAAAATAATGTCATAAGACATGTATAAAAGGTATATCTTAGTATACGTTCGAAATCAGATGTGACTTATACCCTGGTATACTGAAGTTATTATCTTAGAATGTAATAAAGGGTGAATTTATTTGCTCAGTAGTTAATTTCCGTTTAACTGTGTATATTCTTTTTTCTATATAACAATGCACATATAAACAAAAATGGTAAATGGTTGGCATGTATTTTAGTCTGGTGATGTATAATAAGTATGAGGTTTCATCGTTGACAAGATGTATTGCATTTATTTCAGAAAATCAGTTTTATGGTGTGAAGTATACTTGGGACAGCAGTTTGTTCTCCATTTATATTAAACACGTCGATTATTAAAGGAAAGTTTGTGAGTTATAACATTGTTGGTGGATGCATTTTTATATTATTTATAAAAATCTGTTTTCTTTTATAGGAACAGCAAATGAAACAATAACAACAATGGCAGCGTGATGACTTTAACGATTTACACACACTTCTTGTTAAAGTGGCACTTAGACGGTATATACGAAACAAATATGATTTTTGTATGTTTAAACGATTTTTAAAGACAAATATTGAAATAATTTTTCGCTATGAGAAATATAATTGTTTTAATTTTGTCAAAATAAACTCAAAAACGTCAATGATGTATAATTGGATTGCAAGTCATTTATATTCTGATTAAAGCTATCTAAGTTTCTTGCTTTCAGAATTCTTGACTTTTTTTTTCATTTTAACTTAACTGTCTTTCATCAGAACTTGTAGAAAAAATTGCTTGATCTATCATAACATCTCAGTTTTCTCTGGGATTGAACTGGAGTTTATGTTAACAAAAAACAAGAATGTGTCCATATTATACGGATGCCCCACTCGCACTTTCATTTTCCATGTCATTTTGACATTTAAATTAGAAAGATCATATCATAGGGAACATGTATACTAAGTTGCAAGTTAATTGGACCTCAACTTCATCAAAAACTATCTTGACCGAAAACTTTAACAAAAACTTTAACCTGAAGCGGAACAGACGGACGAACGAACGAACGAACGGACGGACAAACGAACAGACGCACAGACCAAAAAACATAATGCCTAAGTGGGGCATAAAAACGAAGTGGTAAGATTGCCAATGAGACAACTCTCTACCAGAGAACACATGGCATGTAAAGAAGCAATTATAGGTCCCCGTGTTCCTTCACAAATGAACAAAAACCATACCATAAAGGAAGCTATAAAAGGTCAAATGACAAATATATATAAAACAATTCATACGGAAAAACAAACGACCAATATTTATGGTCCATTCAAGAAACGAAAAACATATGATATAAAGCAACCAACGATATGCACTGATTTTTATGGATTTTTTTCTACATTTCTTTGGTTTCATTGTCTGTTGTTGAAGACCAAAAGATAACCTCAATATGTCTTTCATCTGCTTTTTCATCTAGCAGTTTAACAGAGGCATAAACATTGGATATAATGGAATTATCCCGTCCTACAAGATGAATCGTTTTTGTAGGAACGTCAGTTCCGTTGTGCAGGATGTTTTAATACACTACCACATTGGAGTGAAGCGTTGTTTAATTTGTTCTCGTCCTGAAGTACATGAAATATTCATAGTCAAAGTAAAAAATAACACGATCAACTAATCAGTCCTTTGGTTTTTTTTTTTTTTTTTTTTTTTTTTTGCTTCAGCGAAGTATGCCTCAAATCTCTAGTTTCCATATTTCAATTTCCTTTGTATTCTTAGCTGTATTTGACCGAAAGAATTTATCGGAAATAAATGAAGTAACTTGCACAACTCCGCATATCAAATTTCGATAAGTAAATGATGTCGAACATTTCATTAATAGTTTTGAGAATATTTTCTTCTTAAGTTGTACAAAAGTGTTTGGATGAAACAGATTGCTGTTTATCTTCGTCAATATGAAGTATAGAACATATAGAAATAAGTTCACAAACTTATTTTTTATAAATCAAGATAGGTGATGGTGGTGGCGAAATCAACAGAGAATACTTATATACAATATCAATTCTGAAGGGCTTATTGTCTGTAGTTGTATAAGTAATCACTATCATTTCAGCATTCTACTGTTGTTGCTCACCATGGGACAAATAAAATTAGCAGGTAAGTAAGTACATGTTATGGCCGCTGTTGTTGCCGTAAGCGTTACTTGGTATATATTGACAACTGCTGCAAATGTACAAATGTAAAACTACATAATGATAGGCTATGACTAATACAGATTAACAAAACAAAAAAAACAAAAAAAAAAAAAAAAAAACAAACAAAAAGACTATGAAACAAATTATGATTGGTTCCGTAAAACATTCCGAAAGATAA
Source organism: Mytilus coruscus (assembly GCA_017311375.1). NCBI lineage: Eukaryota > Metazoa > Mollusca > Bivalvia > Mytilida > Mytilidae > Mytilus > Mytilus coruscus. The sequence goes on along the minus strand of CM029600.1, from coordinate 72,918,494 downwards.
CGTCAGCTTTAATATTAGGATGGGATGAAACTTCCAAAGGGGTGGTAGCAGCTGCTTCGAAAGGGTAATAAGACCCTGGTCCACTTGTGGCACCTGTAATGGTGCTTATGGAAGTACCACCATGTGATAAGTCTATTCGAGGAAAAGGTACGAATAGAGGTGACGACAATTGGATATATCCGTCGTCATCTGTGAAACATATATTACACATGTTCCATTACGGTCAATCAACTCATGGCGGCGTACGTAAAAAATTTTAAGTAATGATTCCAACTTTGCCACTTGGAGTTCTTGGTTTAACAGCTTCCTTGTAATCAACAACCCTCTTTAAAGGAAATCATAATAATAAATGCAAGCTCTGGGAAATCGTATCAACTGAGAGATATGAACTCCATATACAAGCGCTGCTGTTTTGTTGCTACATAGACACTGAAGTTCACAATTGGGATCCTGAAATTATCTCTTTTGTGGTTAAGTATTGTTCTTAACCGATTTCTACGGCGATATTTCTAAATTCTAATTACATGAGTATTGCATGCTAAAATTAAAAACAAAATCAATGTGAGTACCAATGAATACATTATTTAAAGATCTTTCTACAACGTCGAATTGAAAACTTTCAAGAAATGCTAAAAATCAATTCAAATGACCAATAAGGTTCACATTGACGGTGTCAAAATTTACAGGCTGTGATATTATGTTTTTATTTTGAGTAAAAAATCCAAGACTTATTTATTTACCATTTTACTAGGAATCCTAGGTATGTAACCTCTGGTTAACAAACATCACTCAAATCTGGATGATATCTATTTTCTGCTGTCTGGATATAACTTTGTAGTTTGAGAAATGTCCAGTTTGCCAAAAATATATACAGTACAAGGTTAAGTTATACTCCAGACTGAAAGAAGTTTTGTTGGCTTTTTTTTTCTTTGTTGATTGGTTATGATGTCGTCTTTGACATAATATGGGTTAATTTCTCCTCATTGGTTGACACTCTCATGTAGTTTTGTTTTTAATTTGTATTTTTTAATTATTACTATAACTATTTTTTTCTACATGCTGAAACAAAAATTTAGGAATAAATTATTGTTTTTGAATATGAAATTGCTACTCTACAGCTTAAACAAGCTGAAGTATTTGTTAACAATTCACTCTACAGTTTTCGAATCCAATCTAGTGAAAAGAATACATATCTATGTATTAACGGTAGTTTATCGATTTTAAAATAACATAAATCGACTAAGAAGACACATCAAGGGAGCTCTTCGTACATAAATCCGGCCGTTAGTTTTCTCGTTTCAATTGTATTACATAATAACTTGATAAAGATTTATAGATACTTTTACATATTTTATGTCTATTGTTATTGAAAACCAAAGTACTGATTTCGAAAGAGATAAACAAACACTGTATATCATCTTGAACTTTCTCACGAACCCGCACTAATTTAAATAGTAAACAGGAAAAAATAACAGGGATTTTAACAAAATTTCGTTCAATTGATTTTGGATGGTGGAAAATATGTGTGTATCAAACATGTCAAATCTCATAATAAATAGCTCTTGGACCTTTTGGCCTCGTTACAACATAGCCAAAGGTATCATGCATAAACTAAAAACGCCTTCATTGTCATATCCCAAAGTAAATTACGTATCGACGGAATTATTTAGAGTCCTGCTTTTCTGGCATGAACAAACTCCCAAGTAACATAAGAGAAAAGTAGGCTAATTTATAACCGACGATGTGACTTTTGAGTCATTATCCAACTTCTTATACATATTTACTGTGTTGGGTAATTTGTTTGTTCTTTTTAATGTCCTTTCCCCCAATCGTTTAATTTCTTTTCACTTTCTAAATGTATAAATCCTGATATATATAACATGCGTGCTGCTTCGACAAAATCACAACTTTTTTCAACCTGCTAAATAAAATCATACCGACGTTAATGTCCGTTACCTAACCAGGTGTAAATGGGTACGAGGAATTCAGACAGTTAGATTTTTAATGTTAAATTAGAATGATATGAACAACCTTTAAATCTAAATCAACTATAAGAAATTCGTTGTTTTCCTGTGAAATGATAAGGATTGAACCCGATTTATTGGGAGTAAACACATATGCTACACGAGTTAAAGATGAATATCAGCAACAATATTTTACGGATGTTCAAATCTCATAGATCAAGGTAACAAAGAAAAGTCTGAGGGAATCAGATGAATTCTGAAAAGAACAAAACTAGGTGCTTCAACAGGTTAAGGGTCTCCTCTTATATATGCTTCTCCTGCCAAATCCACACTCAGTCAGTATGTCACAATCGGAAATAGAACATAATGAAAGTCAAATCAGTAATGCAACTGCTCCATTTTAACCAGCTTTCCTGCTTCGCAATTATAAAAGTTAATGAAATCAGGTAAATATATGTCAATAGATCAAAAAATAAATAGAAAAAAGTTTCTATAGGTAATAAATCTAACTGGTTTGCATATAATATATTATGTTTAAGTATAATATATTCGTCAATGAGTAATAATCTCAGTTAACATATATTCATTTTAATACGGGATTGTAACAGTGCTTTAAAGTTTATTATTTTTAGGGTTATTCCGCTATAACGAAGTCTGCAGATCGCCACGGTTAGTGATATAAAAGACGTTATATTGTAAGTACACATTTCTGTTGCACACACTGAAATAAAAATAATATCAAAATATTTTAAAGCAATCAATTATTTAAATAGAAAAAGGAGACACTATTTCATAGCGTTGGAAATTCATGTTAACCTTTTTTTATATAGAAGAGACTGGATGGGGGGTTTACAGAATAGAGAATTATGGCCAAAAAATATAATGAGTAAAAAAAAAAAAAAAATAGCGGGGTAAAAAGTAAAAAAAAAAAAAAAAAAAAAAATAACTGTGGAAAATGGAAGAATAAAGTAATACAATAATGTTACAGATATGAACGATATACAGAACGAATGAATCGAATAGTTATCTTTAAATCCAATCAGTAACTGTTTTTGTAAGAATTTTACAGAATTCACGTTATTTTAGAAGATAAGGAATATGCCCTAAAAAGAAAAGTAAAGATGAAAAACCCCATCCAGACCTTCATATTTTACCAAAAAAAAGAGAGAGTCGAAGTGAAGAACTAGAAAGTGGAATTAAAATATAAAATAGAAACGTGGAATATGTGGAAAGTAAATCAAAATGTCAAATGTCAAAGAGTGGCATATTCAATACTGCATGTTTACGATTTATACATAAAAATGATAACAGGAATAACCATAAAAAAAATTGACATCATTGACATCATAAAACAAAACAACAACAATCAACACCCGTCTCCTCCAAAAATTGTAAACGTACAATCAATGTCACACAAAAAAAAAACCGTGGTATAGTCAAACGTGTGGTGGAGAAAAACATGTTTTTTTTTTCTTTTTTTTCTTTTTTTGTTTTTTTTTGTCTACACAAATATCCACCTATATAAGACTAAGAAAAGGTGGTATTATTTTCAATAATAAAACATTCCACGAGAGACTAAATTACGAAGAACTATTCCTATAAAAATCGTTATTGCAAAAAGCTTATTACTTTCTGGAGCACTTGAGATCACCCAAAGTTTTTGGGGTGTTCGTGTTGCTTAGTCTTTGGTTTTCTATGTTTGGTTTTGTGTACTGTTGTTTGTGTGTTTGTCTATTTCTTTTTTAGCAATAACGTTTTCAGTTTATTTTCGACTCTTTTATCTTTCGCTTTTCATTTAATAAAGTCGTAATCCACCACTGTACAAGGAATCAACAAATAAAATTATCAATCCAACAACAATACAGGAACAGTTTAAATGATTATTGACACTAATTGTGTTTATAAACAAATGTCGCCAACTTTTGAATTAATTGGAACTTCCTGTTTAATTGTTTACTTATTCTTATTGTCATTGCTAAGTTAAGTTGATGTCAAATTCAAATATTGCTGAAATTAATTGTTTTAAACATAAAAATGATAAATTTGTTTATATATTTAGTAAAAAATGCAAACCACAACTAACAACACTGAGCCAACCGCTGTGATAATACAATCAACAGGAAACCCAGCACCTCAACAAATATTCCATCTGAAAACATTTAAGACATTGGGTGGTTTACAGATTGGGCTCGGTGGTATATTAGTAATCCTTAGTTTAGTTGAATTGATTGGGATGTCTTACTTTATCGAAGTTACCTTACCATTATTTATATGTTGTGGATGGGTAAGTGTGTCATAAATTGTTGTAGAATAGAAATTTTCAGAACATTATTTACAGTGTACTATCACTGTGGGCATAGTGACCGGCTGAGATCGTGTTTTTTTTTTTTTGTTTTTTTTTTTTTCGAATGATTCGGTCCACTTTTTTCGAGTTTAGATCAGGTGTTTTCGTGTGATATACATATAATCAGATCAGTTTACTGCTATTTCGCGAGTATAATTGTTTTATTCGTGACTGTTCATCTTATTCTGTATACTATACATGTTTTGAGCACAGACGTGTTTTTTTAGAGCGACATTTATAGCGTCCAGAACAAATGGTCTGTTTTTTTTTAAAAGTAAAATGTCAATAAGAAAGAAGACATCTTAGGCTTAAAAACTAATATTTTTTAGTTTTGAGCTGTAATTTAGCAAAGGACAAAATTATACATTTTAAATAAAGTTACAAAGGATATAACTTTGTTGATCAAATTCAACCCTTTTCAATTTAATGATAATTTTCTACTCTGAAAACATTTTACCATAACCCTACAGTACTACGAAATTTAAGAAATCAATGGGTCCTTAAAACGGTCTTAAGAAACGAGTATACAGGGACTCATAATCTTTTCAATTTCATTTCATGCTACCTTTGTTTTAGCAGTCAATAATATTATATGATTGATATACAGTACAGTGACGAAAAAACAAAGGAACAGGAAAACTAAGGAAAAGGAGTAAAAAATCAGAAAAAATCAATATAACCCTGAATATTCTACTAAAAGAGGCATTACAATACCATTTGCATTGACAGAAATATCTAGTAAAAATTTAAATATTTTATAAATTTTATACTGTATGACAAAAAGATCCTAAAAATAGCTAAATTCATCAACTTTGCCTGATGTAGTTGAAACCTTAGTTTCTTTATAATTTTCATATTCATAAACGAACAATTTCAAATGATTGATTATTGGTTGCTTAACGTCCTGTAGCAAATGTGTCATATATGTTCAGGACAACAACAAGTTAATAATAAATCCAATACGTAGGTCCTAGAATTCCCACTGAAAATGAGAGTATATTGGATAAGGACATCTCTTTTGCCTTGCAACAGGCCACTCGGAAGAGGACATAAGTGACCATATTTCTATTCCCCAATCCCCTTGAAGTTAAAAAATTTTAGAAAAGTTTGTTATATAGTACTGACTACTTTAATGCGATCATTTTGAAATAATGATAATAAACATGAATAAATGTGTATTTAATAAGCGTTCACCTCACAAATATACATTGCCAATTTTTATTCTTTTAATTTCTGGTGGAAATGAAGCTATGATGCTGTTTTATTTCTGTGTACCAAGCATAGCATATTACGCTTGATCGGACTCCTCTTCACAGTAAGAACATTTGCACATTGTTATTGATTGCCATTTCTAGAACGATAAAACATTTTACCATCAAGACAAATAGTAAATGAAACACTAGAAATATATTTTCTATTAAAAAAACATACATTTATCTGCTTTACTCACTATGTATACCTACGTCTCAATGCAATATGTCTGAGCTTACACATGTTACATAAGGATTGTTTACATCGCGAAATATTTACTGTATGAAACTTATATTTGTACACTAACATGAAAAATATTTAATGCTAAAGAACAGTGAACTTTTATGAAAGAGATGCGAAAGATACCATAGGGACATTCAAACGTATAAGTCGAAAATAAACTGACAACGCCATGGCTAAAAAAAAAAAAAAAAAAAAAAAAAAGACCAACATAGAATAGTACACAAAACATAACATAGAAAACTAAAGACTCAGGAACACGAACCCCACTTAAAATGGGGATCATCTCAGGTGCCCCGGAAGGGTAAGCGGATCCTGCACCACATGTGGCACCCGTTGTGTTGCTCATGTTAGTACAAACCCGGTAATAAGTCTAATTTAGTAGGTCAAATTCTGCTATCATCGTGAAATGTACTTCCTATAATGCAGCATTATCAAACTGTCCAAATGCATTGTTTTGTCCTCTGAAATGTACTTTAATTAAAGCTTTTTATTACTTTTGAAACGTAGATGTTCTTCGTCTCTTTAATAAGCTTTGGATTTTCAAATATTTTGGCCTCAAGCATCACTGAAGAGACATTTAATGTCAAAATGCGCATCTGGTGCAGAAACAATGGTACCACCGTTAATGTTATTATGCACTGACATACTTCGTTTTAAGCCATAGGAATTTCGTTTTTTTACTCGAAATGTGAACTAAATGTACTCTTCAAAGTGTCATTCTCAATGCAAAAACAAGACTTTTGGTAAAGTGTTTAACGGTTTTGAAACAAAATAATGTAGGGTCATTAATATCTTTTTATCAAAAATAATAATTTACCTTCTATGATCTTGTATATAAGGTTCTTGCATCTTTTTTTTTACGTCTTAAAAGAAAGTACGTCTGTTTACATTTTTATGATATTCACTCGACAAAACGTGGTCACACTAATAAAAAACCAATAAAAATCACTCGAAAAACCACAATTACAGCCGGACACTATATTTACAGTGTATAAATTGAATGTCCTCTTAAATACACAAACTGTTTTTATCCTTGTCAATGTAACTATTGTTGTTGCCTTTTTTTTCTTTTTTTTTGTTGGTTTATTTGATTTTTTAGTCCGTTGTGTTGTATGTCTACGATAAATGTTTACACAGTTTTGTATTCTGGATTCCAATTTCACAATAATTGTCGCATTAACTTATTGTTTCTGCTTTTGTTGCTCACCAAATTTTGTCAATCAACGGAACTATAAACAACTGTCATACACGTGGGAGGCTTGGCTAGCTATACAACTAGGTTTTCCTTACAATTTTCTTTCGAAAATGTATGTACCTAATCAACAATATGACAGTTGTTTTCCATTCTTCCCGTTGATTCATGAATTCTGCCGTTTGAGTTTATCAGTTTTTATGGATTTCCTCGTTTTGAAATACCTTCAAGTTTTTGTTAATATTTTTCTATTGCTGGATAAGATTGTTTTTTAATATTTTTTGTAAGGACTTATTATATGTTTTCGATTATCATTATTATGTTATTTTATTCCTCAGCAAAATTAAATAAAAACACTTTTTAAAATCTTGGCACATTATTGGTGCTAGGAAGGTTAAATTTTTCTTCTGTTTTGATTTCATCCAAATGTTCAATGTTTGCCTTCGGACACACTTGATGAGAAAAAGAGTTCTAAATGAGCATTTGGTGTATTAACTAGACGCTTTATTTATCAATATATATATATATATATATATATATATATATATATATATATACAACTCGTATAAACATCAGCCCAACAATGTTAGATCTGTAAATTTGCTTTCGCAAATTTTTTGTTCTTCCCTCGCCGGGATTCGAACTCATGCTACAGAGATATCTTGACATCAAATCGCCTGCACTGTATCCGATGCGCATTTTTTTTATCTTTATTATGCTCTAGACCACTCGACCACCTAGGCTTCACATAATAAAGCTTTCGGTGGCCGGGTGTTACCTTTCCTCGTCAGTTTTAATCTAGCGTCGTAATACAGTACATGATATATAAGGCATAAAGATGGAATTGTTACAGATCAGCTGAAATATATATATATGTATGGGTGACGGCCTGCCAGAAACAATATTCGATTAACTATATGATGATATTGAGAGAAACAATATTCGATTAACAATGTGATGATATTGAGAGAAACAATATTCGATTAACAATGTGATGATATTGAGTTTTTCGTTTTTTATACCAAGAACTTTTTATTTTATCAATTATAGTTTGTCATGACTGGATGCCTACCAATGTGCATGTCAAAGAATACCCAGTCAAGCTTAAAATGCAAGGTAAAGATAACTGCATAAACTGATAAAAAGCGTATGCAAAATATTTCCTGAACGTGTCAGCATTGCAGTTCCAGTCACTAGATATGAAGAGAAAAAAATATAGAATTTTGAGGAAAAAAAACACATCTTAAACGTAGCTGTGGAAAATAGAATGAAACATATTTACAATCAGTATCTTCAAACTACGAAAAACAGGTAGTGACATTCTACTATTAAAATTTCTTTAACCAAACTTGCTATTTACCATTTACAAGTTGACACCTCTCAGTTCTTCTCAGTTCAAAGTTACATTTCTCACTACCAAGCTGGAAATGAGGAAGGTCAAATTGGTACTAAAAATTACATGTTGTTGTTCAGTGGTTGTCGTTTGTTGGTGTGGTTCATAAGTGTTTCTCGTTTCTCGTTTTTAATTTAGATTAGACCGGTGGTTTTCCTGTTTAATTGTTTTACATTAGTCATTTTTGGGGACCTTTATATCTTGCTGTGCGGTGCGAGCAACTTTTCATACATTGTGACTTGGATGGAGAGTTTCCTCATTGGCACTCATTCCACATCTTCTTATTCATATTCAACTGAGAATCGTCGACTTGGAAGTGAGAAATTTCAAGTTTGATAAAAAATGAAACTTGCAACTAAGGATTGTCAAATTGAAAATTAGATATGTTAATATTAGAAATAAGAAATTTTGAAAATACAATATCGTCAGAATTTTTAAAATGTTTAAAAGGTGTTTTTTTTTTGTAGAATTATACAACTGCATTATACTCAAATACTAATGATACTAATGAAAAAGTGACTGTTTAGAGTGAATATTTAGTCAAAAGGAAACATTCGAAAACACTAGTGAAACAGATTTCAATCACAAAAAACTACATTTGAAGGATAGAAAATGTTGGATAGGTGTCAATGAGGCAGTAACTCATCAATACAGATACCATAAATATCTTTTACAATTCAAACTAAAGGATAAGTGTTAAAATGTCAATATATAAATCGCCTCCGAGACAAAAAACGTTAACAATATTTTCAATAGAGACTTATAAAATACATATAGTTTCCTTTAACACCAATTCTTCAACGGACATTAAGTAGAACTTAATTATTCAAAGGACTTTAAAGGTTGCATTAGACTGTAGCCTGTTTTGAATATTTGGGACATTTCCGTTCTACATTCAGCAAAGAGGTCATAGACAAACATAACCGGATATCTACATGGAAATTTCTGAATAGCGGAGTTTCTGTTTGTGTAGTAGACGAATATGGCGATGCTTCTCGCTTGTTTTAATCGTTAACTTTTTAACTGAATTATCTTCCTTTTAATGACAAAACATGGATACGAAATAAAAAGCAAAGAAACAATCTAAAACTTTAAGGCATGTAACAATCAGAAGCAAGGCCAAAGAACAACGACTGTAAATCATCAATAATAATTCGCTGTCCACAAAACGTAACACAGAAAATGAAATATTCACGCATCCAGTTGAAACTTGGGTAATGAAATGCTAAATGAATACTGTAAATTCAGAAATAAGGGCGAACATTTATTATTGCAATTTTTGAAAACTGAACTAAAATGCGAGATTAATATTTGCGATTTCAGGAAATGCTTCATACACATATATTTATCAGATATCAAAATGTAGGTTCTTACGATTGCGATACTCACTCAATCGCATTTTTCGCATTAATAAAAACCTCGCAACTATTTCAAAATTTACAGTGAACGATATTCATTTCCTGAAAGACGATCATTTTGTACTTCAGCAAACCGGTTTTTTGGTGTGTAGTGTTATTGGAGCAGTAGTTTTTGTCCCGATCATATTCATCTTATCATTTTTGATAGGACTTTTTGTAAGTAGTAATCTTATTTATTCGGATTCTTTATTAAAGTGTCATTACTCTAAACTGTATATCTAAAAACTTTTCATACATACAAAAAATCCTCAGCGGACGTTCCATTCCAAACTAAGGTTATTTGAATGTCTATTACTCAAGGCAGATTAACTGTTTACTGCCATTGTAGATTGTAAAGTAGCAGTACACGATCGGCCGTCTAGTTCTTTCAAGAGATTTATTGCTTTTTATACTGTTTAAACAAATACCAAATATTTGCTTTGTTTTCATTTTAATTGTTCAGCCTATCAATATAGGGAAGATATTTCCTTTAGAATTTTTTTGTACAGGATTGTTAATGAAATTTTAGTATTTAACTTGTAGCAAGAAAACGAGTTTGGTGACACCAATATTTCTTTTTTATTCTCCTTAAACACATCATAAAACCTATCTTCTCGTATTCTATTTCAAAATTCTATCTAATAGATGTCTTTTTATTCCCGAAGAGAAGTGTTTACATGAAGAATCTATCTAAAATTAGGCAATTTTGCACAACTTGTAGCTTGCAAAACAGATCGGTGACCTATATACCTTTTATTAGACTTAAAAAAAAACCTACATTGTATATTGATGACCCACCTGAAAAGGATATATTCACTGGACAAATAAGCATACGTATTATGGTACTTTTCGTTTGTAGTATAGGCAGGCTCAAACTAGAACAAATTCCTGTCGTTTTGTATGAGAGGAAAAATACGACGGTTGTTATTTTCAAGTTGAACTCGTTGGTTTTCTTTTTAATGCGACTTTTCTTATATTAAAAAAAAAGGCTCCGTGTTAAAGGCCGTACTTTGACCTATAATGGTTTACTTTTACAAATTGTGACTCGGATGGAGAGTGGTTTCATTGGCACTCATACCACATCTTATTATATCTATATATCCTATGTGTTTGCTGAAAGAATTATTGGTGGTCTACAAAATAACCCTTAATTTTGTTGTAGATACCTTAAAGTCCCCTTGAACCAGAATTTTATTACGCAAATTTTTTCCTGAGGTATGAATTCAAGTTTATTGTCCAGATAGTAGGTTTAAAGTGCTCCCTGTTTGTATGCACTTTTTCTTTGTTAACTATACATATATGTCGTCAGTTTTGTTTTGTAAAAAATAGATGCAAGTGTAAGAATTTGTATTTGTTTCTTGTAAAAATGTTTTTATTTATTTTGTTTTTTATCCCAATCGATATGAGACATTGCTGTATTTTCAGCTATCAATTTGCTTTTACGTCAACAAGTTGTTGGTACGACAAATTTTCCGAGAAACAAAAACTATAAAAATTCGTACATCTTGAGACCCGAATTTTATCCTTGAATTTCGCATTGGCAGTAATTGTTAATGCAGATCTATCTGTTTAAATTTCCGATATTTTGTCCCGTTAACAATTACAAGGACCTGATAAAGACCTGATTTATTTTCTGATGTGAAGAACATATCGGGTTTTATCGTAATAATAAATGGCTTAAAAACTTTGAGGCAGAAATGTCATACATTCAAATATTCGGCTTTGAGCGTAACAGATGAAGGTAAATCCATAAAAACCCTTCGGACGCATGAAATTTATAACGCGTTGTTTTCATTTATTGTGTGCAATATTTGTGACTTAATTAATTATAAAGCGCAGCTTTCATAGAACTAAACTCATCTTTATTATTAAGGAGATTTCATGCATTATGAACTCATCACTAGAAACAAAACATATTTGTTGATTATCGTAGAGGACCACATGTGCTTACGGAAAAACGGGAATTATTACGGAAGATAAAGGGTCGTTGTAAATAAGACGTTACAAAGAAGAACAACAGAACAAACGAAAACAAATTAAAGGCAAAAGTATGAAATAAACGCAATGTTTATTCTTTTTTCTAATTCCAATTGCATAGCCTAAATATCTGATGAATAGATCATTAAATGGTTTTCCTTATAACCCACTTCAAAGATCTAAGAAAAGAATAGCATTTTACCAAACCAACTCATAATTTACCAAACCAACTCATAATGTTACTAATTTTACTGAGTACAACATCATTTACTCACACGCACGTTTTTAACATATATATTTCAGCAATCCCTTGATAAGTCTAGTAACTGGAATATTTTATCATTTTCCATAACATCATTATCTGGCGCTGTAGGATTAGTTGCAATAATTTCAGCTTCCTACTGTTGCTGCTGTTCGCCTTTGGAAGCACAAAAACATCAGGTAGGGCCTATCTATGTAGTCAAAGTGTTACAAGATTTCTAAATTGTACTGTTTATATTTGCTCGGAAAATATATGAAAGTGTATGTAAAGCTTATATTACATAACAAGATGCCTAGCTATGAGATAGGAAGGAAAAAATAATATAACTTAAATAAAAACATAATCAGATCTGGTGTCATTGCAATGAGAAAACTGTCCAAATATAGGGTTTGATATATTCGAAAATTTCAGGAATGTAAAAATCTAAATAATTACCTCTCATCATATGATCTTCACCAAGAAACGCCTAGTAGCAAATACACTTCGTCAGTTATCATATCATGCCAAGTAGGATTTTCATTGTTGCCCGATCTAGACGACGAAAAGTTATATATTCTATTCCACTGAGGAAAAAAAAAGACGAGTATCTGGTGAAGAGCAGAAATGTCTGTTTTTCAATAGGTAATTATCTACGTAGCCTATAAAGACTTTCTCATCAAATTGGGAGCGTGCAGATGGAGTGATAATCTCTAGACACACGGAACATATGATCAAGAGTCTCTAATACGACTAGATATAGTTGCACGTTAGTACATTCCACATACTTCTAAAATGCCACACCCACTTTCAGCACAAGGTTTACAGACGAACGAGAAACGTTCAGATGGCCATTTTTCTAAACCTCGGTTACACTTTGGGTTTGTACCAATAACTAGAATATTCGATGTTTTATACCACAATGTTACATATGATCTTGAAATATCTTACTGTATCATTAATATTTGTTATAGGTGGTTTATACCCATATCTATATTCAGATTGACATAACAAAAAAATATTGCGAAAAGGTATGCACAACAATCACATGTATTGTAAAACAAATAGTCCAGTACAATTTGCAAGCTGCCTGGATTTGTAATGTCTCTATAGAACTTTTTCTTGTAAACATACATAAGCTTACAATATTTTTATTTATTTTTAATAGATGGTTGTTGCTATGAACCCTTCACAGCCTTGGATGAATTTAAATGCACCTGGAAATCAAATGCAGGCAACAAATATGCTTCCATTGATAGATACGACCGGAAAAACAATACTGCATCCTAAAGATCAACAGTACAACTTTGTTGGCGGAACTGTTCAAGGGTTTGGGCATCCACAGAATCCAAACGTTTGCAACTCGTATCCACCAATATATATAAATGCCTAAGAATGTAACTTTGATACGCTAATAAGTATTATGAAAATAGTTATAGTTAATACATTCACGCAATATTTCGCTAGACAAACTAGCTTCATCAAGCGTGTGCAGCCATCTAGGTGATAGTGGATGGTTATAAACAAAATTTTGCAGCTTATCGTACATTTCATTTAAATGGATATTTTTGCAGCTTACTGTTCATTTTGTTATTTCAATTGTATAAAGGTCAAGATGTATTCCTTTTGGTTTATGATAAAACAGTCTGTCTTGTCTCTCATTCAGTCCATTGGCTTCAAGAATACGTAGCTAGCACCCAACCTCTCTATTTCTCTCTCTCTCTCTCTCTCTCTCTCTCTCTCTCTCTCTCTCTCTCTCTCTCTCTCTCTCTCTCTCTCTCTCTCTCTGAAATCAAATTCTTGGTGTACTTAGATATGCTGAATCTAACCGTGTATTTAGATTTTGGATATTGGACCACAATAGGTAAAAACCGATTTCAAATGTTTCATTTCTTTGACCGCATTTTTTCTGTGCCATATGCTTGGTCAAATATTTAATTGCAATCCAAATTCAGAGCTCTATCAAGCTTGAATGTAGTATCCATACTTGGTCGAACCGTTCAGGGTTAGACTTCTGCCGTTGTATCAGCTGCGCCCCGCGCAACGCGTTTCGGAGGACATATAAACACCAGGCGTCCGTCTAGTCTTGTTAGAGCTCTCACGTGTACAATTCTTGTCAGGTTTTTATAAAGCTTAAATCATGGGTTTATATCACCAATGCCTTGGACAAGTTCGAAAATCAGTGCAGATCATTATTTTTGTAAAGAGTTATGCCCCTTGGAAACATTAATTATATGAAAAATTGCATCGTTAGTGCTCTCATTAGTAGTAGTAATAATAATAATAATAATAATAATAATAATAATAATAATAATAATAATAATAATAATAATAATAAAATAATAATAATAATAATAATTTATTTTATTAAAGTGTCACATACTTGTCTACAAAGTTATATACAGATTATATAAAAAAAAAAAACATTGCACAATAATAAAATAAGACAAATACCCAGCCTAAAGAGACACTATATATACAACTATATAAACTAGTTAAAAACCCAAAAATACAAATTGTGAAACGTAGTAAAATGTCAAAAATGTTTTAAATTATCAGAATTTTTCACATAAAAACAAAAACAAAAACAAAACAAAACTTTAATTAAAAACGACGCAAACAGGTATGACGTAAAGAATAAATAATAAATAGATAAAAGAATATAAAAGAGGTTATATAAAAGTTTGCAAAGAATAAAATAAAATAACTTGTTTTTAAAATATCCTCTCAGTTAAAATACAACATGAATAAAAAAAAAAATGAAATAAATAGATAAAATGTAACTTTGACTTTTACAGAAGTATACAATCAAGAGTGCAAATTGCTTTTTAATGCGCGACGTCTTCTTATCATATTGAAAACCAAGTTAGATAACTCGTATTGTAATTCGGCATTCTGTATTAAAATACAAATTGATCAAAATCTAACTTTGTCATAAAAGAATTATCCATGACCTTAGCTCTGTGAAACAAATTAAACGACTAGTCACTGTAAATGTCACAGTTAATCAAAAGTGTATCTCATCTTCTATTGTATGATGACAAAATGGACAAATTCTTTCATCTAACGGTATTGGTGGTTTCATATAACGACCCGTCTCGACAGACAAAGGTAAAGATCCACATCTAAGTTTACATAAATGACTACGTAAGTGTCATGGCATAGAGTAAATAACATAGTGCTCAGGGTGAAGGTCCTTATTGTAACGTCTATAAAGTCTCAACTTGTTTCCATTTACATTCGAATTGTCATATCAAGGTTTGGTAAACCACAACTGTTCATCCAATATTCGTAATTTACTTTTAATCACTTTAAAAAATAGTTCTTTGCTAATTCCGGGCTGCATTAAGTATTCTACAGACACATTGCGAAATAATTTAACCACATTAAAGTTCCAGGATCTAGCTTTCGTTTCGATCATAGATGTATCTTGTACAAAATACGAAAATTATCTGAATTTTCAAGTTTATAATAGAATCTTAATACTTCAAGTCTTTGATTAGCAAAATATGACAGCCATCCTAAATCACCCTGTACTGCAGTATTTCTTGTAAATTTAGTCACTCCAAGGAATATTTTACTAGCCCTGTTTTGAACGTTATTAATGAGTCTATGGTCCGTAAGTCCCCATTTCGACGCACCATATAAAAATATTGGTTGTACCAAACTTTCAAACAGTTTTGTGAACACTTGAGACGTCATACTACCACAAGCATAAAATTTCACAGTCAAACAGCTCAAAGCCCGACTGGCAGATTTAGAGAGTTCTTTAACGGCTTTATTCCATGTTACATGTTCAGTGAACCATATACCTAAATATTTGTTTCAATCTACATAGACTAAACAACTAGTTAGTACAACTCTTGCCGGATTTTTATGAAACTTATATCATAGGTTTCTATTAGCAATGTCTTGGACAAGCTTGAAAATCAATGTCGATTATATTAAATATATGGAAATTAGCATTGTTAGCGCTCTCATGTGTACAACTCATTCCATAATTTTATGAAAATTAAATCATAGGATTATATTAGCAATGTCTTTGACAAGTTCGAAAATCAGTGACGTTCAATAATTTCTAAAAGAGTTGTGCCCTTTGAAATATCAATTATACGGAAAATTCCCTTATGAGCGCTCTAATGTGTACAATTCTTGCCAGAGTTTTATGAAATTTATATTATAGGTTTATATCATCAATGTAATTGACGATTTAAAAACATCAGTGCCGACTAATTATTTTTAAAAGAGTTAGGCCTCTTTGGTATATTAATTATATGGAAAATTGCGTTATGAACGCTCAAATGTGTACAATTCTTTTTATGAAATTTATATAATAGGTTTATATCGTCAATGTTTTTGACGAATTAAAACATCAGTACCGATCAATTATTTTTAAAAGAGTTAGGCCCCGTTGAAATATTGATTATATGTAAAATTACATTGTCAGCGTTCTTATGTGTACAATTACGGCCAGAATTTTATGAAACTTATATCATAGGTTTTTATCAGCAATGTCTTGGAAACTTTCAAAAATAAGTGCTGATCAAATATTTACCTTGGACAGATAAAATATGTGCAACGTGTAGGACATTGGAAACTCTGTTTTTTTTATTCATTTGTCTTTTAACTTAGATGTATGATGCATACTCTACACCACGAAGCATACGAAGCATAAGAAGCGTAACAGTTTACAAGTAGTTGTTTTCATATATGCAGCTGATAACTAAAGGTGAATTAATTATTATATCTTTTTAGTTCCATTAATGAAAATCTAAAGATCAGAAAATTTAGATATTTGTGTGAACCCCCAGAGGGGTTCACGCCTATATATTGATGAGTTTTGGAAGTATCTATGGGCCATTCGATATCCTCGGAATCAAGATTCTCGGAACGTCTCGAAAATTTTCGATCATTTATACAGGTAGTTATCTATATCTTTGATACGGTCCCTCTATGGATAGGCTACCACGTGACATTGTATATTTCAACAATCAAAGTTCATTTGTAGATTGGAAAATAAAACAATAAAGACTAGGTTGCAGTCAAAAAATCATTTATATTTTAGAACCTATTTGCTTTTTGACAAAACATATGTGTTTTTAATAATGCGAGTGTTTATTAAATATCAAGTATAATGATAACGCAATTATATAATTCATGCTTTGAGAAGGTCCATGTACGCGCTGTGTGTGTAGCATTTAATACAGCGTGCTGTTGTGCATGGTGACAATGAACTTGGGAATAGTTTATTGATTTATAATGTCCCAGAATAAACTGATTATTTCTGAACGTTTATCATTTGATATTTCAATCATAGCATGGGAAAATGTCGGAAAGCATGAAGAAAATTAAGAAAATGAAATATCTGTTATAAATATTTATCTTAGAACGGAAAACCAATGGTCGGAAAGCAGAAAGATAATTAAACAAAAGGATTTTTCTGTCAAAAATATCTAATTTCATTTATAGATACTACCAGACCAGACCAAGAGAATATTCATTATTTAAGTTTAAACTGAGACTGACTTTATTCTTAAAAGAATATAATTAAAATTGTCATATATACGTGCATTATGTCTCACAGGTTTGAACAGTCATTACATTTATGAAAATTATATGCAACGTATGAACACCAATGAGCAGGGATGCGTACCCAAAGTTAGCTAAATATCTAAATTTTAAACGGGTGTGAATGAAAAAATACTTGCATGGTTTCAATTCACAAGGATTTTAAGTCCTTGCATCTTAAAAAACATATTTTACAGTAATCATAACAAAATTTAATAACTATGTTAATTATTTTATACCATTATGGATTTATAAGTCTCTGCTTATATTTTGTATAGCAATATATTCATATAGTGGAATGTTAGACTTTAAGAAGAGATTGATTTGAGAAATAAAATGTCCATCCGTAAATACTTGACGTTTGTGTTTATTGATATTATATTCTAAGTTTTCGGAAAAAATTCATTAACAGGAAGGTATGTTAATTATATAATTTCAATTCTTTTTTTGTTTGTTTGTTTTGATAGTTTAACCTTATGGCATCTAAATATTTGCATTATAGTACTATTTTGAAAATTGTATTCATTGTGTTGACCAGCTATACTACACGTCTTGGTTCATTCATATTATACATCATCCTGTTCACACGCACACTATCGATTTCACACAAATTCCGGATTAAATGGCAATGAATCCGGAGTCAAAACACTTGAGGTATGTAGTTTGACATCCGAATTCAACTATTAGATAAAATATGTGATGACGCAAATGCGTATTCTTATCAAGAGTATCAGTGCGTATGCTTTCTATTTACTATACCAAATGCATGCATAAATACTAATTTCACTCGTGAATGCGAATTTTCGCTTTTCTTATCTAAATTCAGGACACGGCAGTAAGAGATGTGACTTTCAAGCACGGTCTTCATTACTTACGGTATTCTGATCTCTAGTTGTTTCTCTTTTCTTTTTTGAGTCACTGTCCTATTATAAACTTTGACATTTTCGAAATGCTTAGGATTTTCTACCCCAGGAATAGATTACTTTAGATGTATTCGGCAAAACCTTTGCTTCGAAATTTTGGGTCCTGAATTCCTTTCAACTTGTACTTTATTTGGCTTTTTTAACTTTTTTAATCGAGTGTCACTTCTGAAAACTAGATATTCTTCAAAACCAAGTTTTTCTGTAGAATATTTTGATTTAAGTAAAATCAGGAAATCCTTAAAATTTGAGATACTTTATGAGACCGAATTAAGTCTTTATATAAGAGGTAGCAATGAAGCTGGTGTGTTACTCCCAAGAAAAAATATACGAAACCTTCTTATAAGTTGCATGCCACAGGGTTTCACTTCACATGGAAATTGGACCTGTACATATATACTTTTCTAATCACAACTATCCAATATTGCTTTCAACTGACTTGTGCATGAATTTACACACAAAAAATACATATTTTAATAAAGGTGTTTTAACATCATCATTATCTTATTCTATTTACAGTCAATTATTTCAATTCAAAAGCAAACAAAAATTTAGCAACATTTTTTTGGTGACCCGTCAGCGGCCTTGGGTTCACGTATTGCTTTTCTTTTTTTAAAGAAAGCAACTTGTTTTTTATCAATTTAACCCCAGTTTTTGGTGGGGTTCGTGTTGCACAGTCTTAAGTTTTTCTTTGTTGTGTTTTGTGTACTGTTGTTTTTCTGTTCGTCTTTTTCTCTTTTAGCCATGGCGTTGTTAGTTTTTTTTTCGACTTTAAATTTCCCTTTGGTATTTTTCGCCTCTCTTTTTTGATATGTAAATTCATATATTTTCCAATTCAAACGATAACTTAAAACTTCTTCAGAACTTTAATAGAATGTATAGTTTAGTGTCAGTAATAAAGAACCCAAGGAAAAGTGTGTTAATCTCTTCTTCGCAAATACTTCGAAATGACAATTAAATATTAATCATTGAATCTCGAGGAAATTGAAGGATCATCTGAAAGCAATTATACATCTGTAAATGACTGATCTATTTTCAATTTATATATTTGTTACCGGACTTCACCGTATGAAGTCGGAGGCGGATTTTATATTTATTTAGTTTCTTTTTGTTTTGGAGGTTGTGGGTCGCAGCTACATATATGGAAAATGCATAAACTTTTTTTTAATACCACTTCTTAAGCTGTCATTGTACTCCTTCCCTTTTCAAAATCATTGAACTGCAATTGGAAGTTAATTACATGTACTAATATATTTTAAATCAACATATCTTACGACTACTGTTGACTTCTATGATGAATATGATTGATGGTCTTTTAGGTTTATCTATTTATGGAGTAACTGAACAACGTATAAAATCAAATCCACGTCATTTTATACCAACCGACTGTCCCTTATATAGATAAATGTATTTTTTCCTTTTAGGAAGGTTGTATTTTTAAGAAACCTACAATTTATTTACAGTTTGTGACCTATTTATGTAGACACAAGTGATATATGATGGGAGGGGAATATTAAGTGGCTATGACTTTATATACAATTATGAAAATGTGATTTAATTGTTAAAGAGACAATTCTCAAACAGAGACCAAAATGACGTAGAAGTTAACAACTATATGTCACCGTACGGCCTTCAACTATGACCAAAATCTTTACTGCATAGTTCCACTACAAACTGCTCTGAGTCTGAAAAGAGCATACTTTGTGCAAAGATTTTACTTGACAAGTCTCGACATAATCTCGATTTTGTTCTCGACTTTACTTAATAATTCTGATTGAGTACTTAATAATTTTGGTATAGTCTGAATATGGTTTCGAGAAATGCTCGACTAGTTTCGACCAGTCTCGACTCAGTCTTGACCAGTCTCGACCTGTCTCGACCAGTCTCGACTCAGTCTTGACCTGTTTCGACCTGTCTGGCCTCAGTCTTTACCTTTAAATTTAGTCTGGACATCTGGTCTAAATCAGCCCATCTAACTCAATAATATATATTGACTTTACAAAATTCCAGGTTATTTGGTAGTTTGGTTCATTGCTGTCAAATTAAAGGATTTATTTAATAGATAAAAAAAAGCTAGAATTTTCAGTTCTAATTAAATTCTGATAGTCACCTTTAATAATTTCTATAAGTTTTTCAAATCAACTTTGATTTTCATAAAATTTTACAGCTACACAGTTGTGTACAGTTAAGTACTGTCGAGATTATATCGAGTCTTGTCAAGTAAAATATGTGCTCGACCTTACCCCGAGGTGTGTTATACGACAAGAAAATCCCTAAAATATGCATTATCTGACTTATGTACCGTCAAATAATATTGTTTTTTCTGCAAGATTTACCGATCAAACTATGATTAGTTCGATCGCTTTAGCCTAAAACTCTCAATAATAAAAAATCATATGCAATGGTATAACGCATCCAAAGCATGAAGTCAGTATGTTTCGTATATTGACAGTTTATAACTTGCCGTTTTCATTCATTTCCTTTATTTTGTTTATAATAATGATATTATCGTTTGAATAATTATATAGAGTATTATAAGTCTAAATATAATAACCATAGTGCTACTATCAAAATAAATTAGATATATTGTTTAAATGTTATATTCGCAAAAAATGAATCTAGATAGAAAGAACATATAAGAACAGATTCAATATGCCCAAAGATCCTCATGATTAGAATTATCTGAGGTTCTGTACATAAAAACAATGCAATTTCACATAGGAACTTCTTTTCGACTAAAGCTGTGCACCTTTTGCTATGAAGTTTCGTAAAACAATCTTATCCTGGAATTGTAAGCTCATACGCACTACTATTTTTTGTAAAAAGTCAAAACATGGGATTATGCGACATATGTTCAACATTTTATACCCGGAAATTCTAAGAGTTTAAACTTCTACTTAATTCTGCACTACCCCTCCCTTTACTTTGAGTATTCCGGAGAATTCACCTTGAACGCTATCCAACAGTTTTTATACTGGTATAATTCCGCGGCTGTGTAATTTTGATATTAAACATTGAGATCATATCTGGGAACCAGTAGGTAAGGAAAACAAAATATCTATGAATTTATACATCTCCCAGAAAGATGATTGGTTTGTGAATCAGCTGTTATAAAATACAACCGTAATGCAGCTTTACAGTTGTTATATATTCTTATTCGTTTGCTGTGCCCCGTATTTGTAGCGCAGTTTTGATTTTGAATGAACATTATCTGTACATATTCAGTCAAGGTTTTTGTTACAACGAATAACTTAAAACCTGCCCTAAATTCTTTCACAGATACAACATATACTAACATGACAAAGATTTGAAAGTACCAGTAGACATCTTATTACAAACGAAATGTCATATACAAATATGTTCAGAGATGTTGTTTATCGAGCTCGTTAAACATAGATACAATCCATGTAAACTAACGATTCCTTAAATAAATTTATTCTAACAGTTATTGATTCAACACTGTAAATACTGTTTTATCGGTATAAGTATTAATTTTGTTATCAATAAATTAAAACCTAAGTAAATAAAATAGTTATACACATTTACGGTCTTACATTACATCAATACCTATGTTTTTGCATTGCACAAAATCATGTATTTCTCTCATAGTTTATGACGTCTTTAGAGAAATCCTTAACATGTGTACTGATTGATATTTCAGTCGATGATACATGTTTTTTTTTTTTTTTTTTTTTTACAGTTAAACCTGCATTAACGGTCATCTCATTTCAGATGTCACCTGCTTCTTACGCTCACTTTCAAACCCTTCAAACGTTTTCTTTATATGATTTAACTCTTTCAAGCGGTAACCTATCTAACGCAGTCAAACGTCACCTTATTTTCGTAAGAAATCGTAATTTCAACCGTAGTTGCTATTTGTTTTGAACTTGCTTTCAGAAACTGCAAGAACTCTCAAATCAGTAATTTGTGTCTTTAGTGATTGTGTGAGGTATTTCTTTTTACTGTGTATCGATCTGCTGGTGGAGGTACAAGCAATGTATTACATTGATCTAGATGACCAATGAGGGATCAGATTAAATTATTAGAAAATAAATTTTGTTTTCTACCAAGTGGTAAACTTTAAATTGGATTAAGCGTGTGGAAAAATGAATGTTTTTGATGTAGTTGACCACCCCATTATTTTTCAAAAACAGCTATCAAAATTACTATTAAAATCATTTCACATACATGTATGGTTATATCTACATTTTACTTTCATTGCCATACAAAGATGAAACAAACAGCATGTGTATATATGTATCAGTACTTTTATGTTGTGACATATTCAGAGCTGATATAACTAAAGTGGCTCGGATAAATAATGATATACAAGATAAAAGCGAACAATGCCGAAAATATTTAAATAGATATAAGAAGATATGGTATGAGTGACAAGGAGACAACTCAAAATGTCTTGATTTCTATTCCTAAACGCACTGACGAACGAATAAATAGGAAGAGGGTCTGGTAGTCGCCATTGAAAATATACTTTATATGTTTCGACTCCATTGTATGATTTACGTACTAAATGAATGTACTGAACTATAGATGGTTTAAATGTAAAATGTTCGTGCCTTGAGTATGGTTGTCGTTGGGTCGATCTTACAGTCGGTCTTTACATTTAATGATTGTATTCTATTTCAAAACGGAACAATTCTAAGATCGATGAATAGATGGATGTTTAACATTCAGTGACAAATTATATAGTACATGCATACCAGGTCGAGATATCTTATATGATTGATTCTTCACCTTGTTTTGTAATAGACCTAGAACGATAGGCTGAGTCCAGTTATTTAGTTAACAAGGTAACATTCTGCAAGCGTACATATGTAGCCCACTCGGACACATCATTCTGACTCCTTGCTGACAAATCTTTAATTTTACTCATAAATTCTACGTGCTTGCCATAGGCTGGAAATACAAATATTCAAGTCTTTGGTTTGACCTAGCTCTTGATCGGACCCTGAACCAACCGCGATCGATACCAGGAAGCCACCATAATTCGATATGAAACTGTCTTGATGAAAGGTTACTAAAAAATTGATCAACTTCAAGACCCTCAACTCCATCAAAACCCTAAACAGTATCAAAACCAGAAACTCACTACTATGTGTGGTGCATCTTTCAGATATATAAATACGAACTATTCACAAGTGTAAAAGGCTCTTAGTGCAAAACAGAGTTGATAACAAAAAACTGATAACCTGCTTTTTCCACCCACTCACTCGTGTTTTATCAGAGCATTAACTAGTTTGCACCTCAGGTATTCATGCTAACAATGAAACAGTTCATATACAATAATTAATATTTATCAAAATTATTGGAAAGTCATTATTAAAACGGATTAGCCACTTTGATTCTATCATAATTAGAGCAAGTACTAGTATACAAAATTGGTTCTCATGTTACCTAGTTCGCCAACTTACTTTGGTGTTTTATGGGGTTGGATTTAATATTTCACAGATTAAATAAAGAACCTTTTCCATCGGCGTTGACCAATCGTATCTCCATTCCAAATGTAGAGAGTCCAGTGTTCAATAGTACACACTACTTTAAGAAGTTACCATAGCATTACAAAATGATTGACAAGCTTTCATGGGTTTTGCAAAAACATACAAATACTAGTAGACGGGAAATGTCTTTCACAAGTTTGTAACTTTGACTTTTTCATGGCGTTGTCAGTTTATTTTCGACTTATCTTTTGCCTCTCTTTTACATGATCTTTTACGAAAAGAAATGTCAAATATATTAATATATATTACAAATTGTGAGTAAGCTACTGCAAATCAATTTTGAGAGCCATTTGAATAGTAATATAGATTGACAATCGAAAAGATTATATTCACGACGATCCTAACCCCATCCGATACAAGATCTTCTACCAACGTTTATGATAATTCTTTCATATATATATAATATATATCCGTCTCAATATACCGGATGACAGTGGTGTATTATCACAACAAAATACTTTTGGATGTAAAATAATGAATCCATTGTGTAGTGTTACATGTATTACGCTTCAGTTATTTATCGGTAAACAACTTATTAATAGAAAATGTGTTTCAACATGTTATTTACTATTGGGGTGCTATGTTGATACCCGGGACTCGTTTCTAAACACGTATATTTTGTTACGTGACGAGAAGGATACAATAATGTAAGTATACATTATTAAACAATAACATAATTTATCACTGTGACTATATCTAACAAGTCTCACAGTAATGCAACATAACGTCAGCCAAATTGCAATCTTTATGGGTAATTTAGGTTAAGATCATTTCTCTATTTTATTTTTAAAATATCACAGTATTTTTGCAGTAATTTTAAAGAGATATCAACTTCCGCTGCGGGAACAGACGGGAAGATACTAAACTGTAAGTATCATCGCTGATGCGTTCATTTATTAGAATTTGAAGTAGAAGATAAAAGAATATGTCACGGGTTTCCTCAATTATACAATGCGAAGTATAATCAATAATTTGTTGTATGTACCACATTTTGGATTAACGCGTTCAAGTTGAAATAATGTATGAACATGATGAAAATTCAACGCTTAAAGCTAAAACAATTTATATGTTCAACGCGTTCAAGTTGAAATAATGTATGAACATGATGAAAATTCGCTTCAAAAAAAAAAAAAAGGAAAAGAAAAAAGTTAATATAAGTGAAGAATACCGAAAATAAACAATATAATACAAAATGGGCATTGCTTTTCGCTTTAGATTTTAAATTTTGTATAGCTTTTCATAGAACTTGGCATTGCTTATTCTGATTACAAAGTGTCGAGGTCAAAGAGAACTCGATTAACACCAGGCTAACACTTCCAACAGTAAACATTGGACTCGGAAACAAAATAAAAGAAAAAGAGGGTTATTATCATTGGACAAAATGATCACACTAAGAACAAAGTGAAATCTTAATTCTATGTCTCAGCTTGATAATTTAGAGATGAATTTGTATCTCGCTTTATGAAATAGGAACAAACATTTGTATAAAATTCATTTGCATTATTCTGCTTTTTTTAGAATGGAGATATTGACTGACGACCCTGCCGATTCCTCTTTGATTGTTCAGCAACAACAAAACCAAGTACATCGACAAACATCCCAAGTCAGGACGCTCAAGGTTTTAGGTGCTGTACAGATTGGGTTAGGATGTGTAATGGCAACGTGTATATTTGAACCATCTCTTTTCGACATACTAGTATTTGATTGCAGTGTTTGGGTAAGTGGAATGATTGAACTCATTGAAACTTTTTGGTACAATTAGTATAAAACATAAGAGAAAATACTGCTTTATGCTAATGATCAATTTCATAAAGACAACGCACATATTATTTACAACTAATAGCCAAGATTAAAGGTACATTTAATTTAAGCTTTGGGTACAATTTTAATTTCAATTTTTAAAACGTATTATTTGTGGTTCAATTTGAAGAGAAAACAATGACATATTACTCACTTTGTAAGATACAGCCGTGGTACATGTAATGCCTTCAAAAATGTACTCATAAATGTGTCGAAGCAGTCTGGTCGCAAAAAAAGTAAAAAAACAAAATAATAAAATACTGAACTCCAAGGAAAAATTCAAAACGCAAAGTCCCTTATCAAATGGCAAATTCAAAAGCTCTAATACATCAGAATAGAAAACAACTGTCATATTCCTGACTTATTACAGGCATTTCCTTATGTAGAAAATGGTGGATTAATCAGGTTTTATAGCTAAATTTTGAAATCAATAAAAAGCTTTGCACTGTTAAACAATATTGATGACGTACTAACATTCTCTTAAAATAACGACACGATATCTAGTATACATGACAGCTAAGTTCGTATGATTGTTTTATTCTATTTATCATTTATTGTTATACTACAAACACATCTTAACATGTATTTAAAATAAGTGTTCATGAACGATATATAAATCTTATTCGAAAATAACCATAACAAGTTATTTGATCTGACAGTGTTGAAATTTCTTTTACCAGTGTTGAACTATTTGATGAAAATGCATGTTTGTTTCGATAATAATCAGCACCATTCACCGACAACTATAAGACATTGCGCTGCTAATCTCGAAATGAGTTCAATAGGCATCATATTAACAATTAGAAAATGTTCAAAAGACAAACCACACTACAACAAACACAAAATAGAAAAGTAAAGACGAAGGCAACATGAAGAAGAAATTCTCAAACAAAGGGAGAAATGGAAAATTAAGATTTAATATATTGCAAAACAGAACATTTTTAACACCACATTTAAACTTATATTTACTAGCACGTTATTTGGTTAGTTTGATATCAATTTTTCGAGATATTGAGACGAATGTTTTCAAGTGCAATTTAAAGTTTGTTTATATCTATTTCCATCTCTAAATGTCGAATAAAAATAATTGTAATGTAAATAAAGAAACTTGTTTACTAATAGTTCCGTTAATGTCCTATTGGATAAGATTGCTTGAATATATTTGAAAGTTTTTTATATTAGAAGTTAGAGATATTTACTTGCAGTTTATCTTCACTGGATCCCTGCCAATGTTTATAACAAACACATCAGATTCGAAATTTAGATGTAAGGTATGAGATTTAAATTAAAAGAAGGATGAAAACTATTTTGCATTATCTGTTTATATGATCATTAACAGTTTATTTTAGTCGTAAAATTTAAGATAGAATCTTTAAATCTTTAACATAATTAATTTATACTTATTTGCACTCAAATTATATTTCGGAACTCATAGTTATATTGCATCCTTTGAAGAAAATAGGTGAAAGATACCAAAGGGATATACAAACTCATAAGTCAAAAACAAAGTGACAATACATTGGCAAAAAACGAAAAACGACCAAATAGAAAACAGCAGTTCACAAAATACGACATAGAAAACGGACAACTGAACAACACGAACGATACAAAAAACGGGTTTTAGGTACTCCGAAAGTATTATTAGATGTTGCTCCACATAAGACACCCGTCGTGTTGCTTTTGGAAGTGCAAACCCGATGATAAGTCTAATTCGGTACGTCTTATTAGAGGAAAAGAGGATGGGACAACATATTCGTCGTCTTCTATGAAACATTCACTACATCACAATAATTACCGCCCATAAATACTCAATATTCAGTTTAAAATTCTAAATTAGTTAGCTCTATGTGTTATTATCAACAATAGTATAGTTATTTATCGTATTGTTATTTTTTGTAAGAAAAAAACTAATACCATTCTTCCCCTTTTTCATGTTATTGTATACTATCAAATATTGTAAATTCATATCATATATTTCTCTCTCTCTCTCTCTCTCTCTCTCTCTCTCTCTCTCTCTCTCTCTCTCAATGGTATACTGACTTAGTTCTTTTGCTTTCATGTTATGGATTAAAATACAAGTTAATCCTGGTTTTACCTGTATGAGAATGATTTGTTGTAGGCCGGGTCAGTCAGCGAAATAGTTTTTGCTCGTGGCTTCCTTATTTCACTTTACAATGTAGACATTTTTTTCTATTTAATGAATGAACACGCTCTCATATATTATATTCGTTCAATATTTATACAATGCTCTTATGATGCTCTTAGGACGATCTTCAGTATGAAAAACATTGTAAAAGAGCTTTGCTTCATGCTTAAAGATGTGTCCACAAAGTCCTAGGACTATCCTTAATCAAGTTGTAGGAGGTATCTAAGGATATATTCTGTATTTGGATACTTTAATTGATACGATCCTTGATTTGTTTTGTAAAATTGTTAAAAGTCTAGTAGATTTACTGATTATCCTTCATATGCTGATTTCTGTTCAACTTACATTTAATTGGGCCCTGTTTTTCGAAAGTATCTTAGGAGTAAGACATGTCCTAAGATGGTTAAAGAGCATATCTTAGTCCTCTATAATTTATGTTTTTGAAAGGAAGGGTAAATCCTAAAATCAATTGCTAAGCTAGGATATCATAATACATATCTAAAGATGTTCTTATGATGGTGAGAAGTGATTCTTCCTTAACATTGTATCGATAAAACCTTTATTTTTCTACTCTCAGCCTTTTCGTGCTTTAATATATAACCAAAGTGTTGCTGTTAAAATAAGTAAGATATATTGTTTAAATGTAGAAGACAAAAGAAAAATCTTAAATAGAAGTAAAATATAACCTATGATTCAATTTGTCCTAAGACCATCATAATTTGAACTATCTTGAGACAGCTTTGATTGATAGTCTGAGACGTATCCTTGGATATATGGCTATCTTAGGATACTTTTGAAATCAGGTGTAATGTATACCCTGGTCTACTGAAACTATTACCTTGCAATGTAACAAAGAGTGAATTTATTTGCTTGGTGTTTAATTTCCTTTTAACCTTGTATTCTTTTTTTTTTCTATGTAACGATGCACGTATAAACATAATATGGCAAATGGTTGTCATAAATTTAAGTCTTGTGCTGTATAATAAGTATGAGGTTTCATCGTTAACAAGATGTTTTATGTTAATTCCAGAAAATCAGTTTTATGGTGTGCAGTATACTAGGAGCAGCAGTTTTTTCTCCAATTCTATTATTTATGTCGATTCCTGAAATGAGATTTGTGAGTTATAATATTTTTTGTTGATACATCTTTATATATATTACCTTATAAAAATCTGTTTTCTCATAGTAACGGTATATGAAACAATATCATCAATGCCAGCGTGATGACTTCAATGATAAAAACACACTTCTTGTTAAAGGAGTACCTAGACGATCTTAATGAAACAAAAATGATTTGTGTTCATTTAAACGTTTATTAAGACAACTATTGAAATTATTTTTTTTTCGATATGAGATATAATATTGTTTTAAATTTTATACGACCGAAAATTTATTTGCGTTCGTATTATGTTATGGTGTTGTCTGCGTTTGCGTATGAAGACTTTGGTTCGCAGATAATAATTTGAGTATAAATTCATGGATCTCTATGAAAAGGTTGATATTGATTGTTTTTGGGGTCTTTCCTTCCTAGCGGTTTTGTAATTAGGGGCCATAAAAGGTCATTTTTGCTGGTTTATGGAAAATAAATTGTTTAGCAGACAATAACTTTAAAATAAAATCATGCATGTGTAAGAAATTTTAGCACAAGGTTCCACATCACAGTAGGAAGGTTGCGATTAATTTTGGGGTTATTGGCATAGCTGTGTAGGAATTGAGGGCCAAAAAAGGGCCTCACAAAAACAATTATGCGTTAAGTTCACAGACAATAACTTGAGTATAACTGTATAGATCACTTTAAAATTTCAGCAAAAGATTCCAAATCTCAATTGGAAGGTTGGGATTTATTTTTGGGTTATTGTTGTTTAGTAATTAAGGGCCACAAAAGGGTAAAAAACAAGCATTTTTCATGTTTCAAGACCCTAATGTGTGTATCAGAGTATGGATTTCTATGATATTTTACTACAAGATTCCATACTTCAAAGGAAAGTTGGGATTGATTTTAGGGGTCATGGTCCAAACCGTTTATAAAAAGGGGCTGATAAGGGGAAAGTTTAGTTAAAAAGGGACAAAAGCCAATACATTGTAAACATTTCTTTTTTCTTAAGCAATTTTAATGGGGTTTAATTCAAAAGTCTTGAATTCTTGGGAGTCTTTAATATGCTGAATCTAATTGGGTATTAAGAATTTGGATGTTAAGGTCTGCTTTTGAAATGATCCATATTGATGTCCAAAGGGTTCAACATTAAACTTTGTTTGATTTCTTTTAAAAATTAAATTATTGGTGTTCTTTGATATGCCGAATCTATTATGGATTTGGATTTTTTTTATTTTGAAGCCTGTCTTCAAATTGGTCCACATCACGGTCCAAAGTGATCAAAATACAACTTTTTTATTTTTAATAAGAATTGATTTCATGGGATTCTTTGATATGTTGAATCTAAGCATGTATTTCGATTTTTGATTTGGGACATGCTCGGTCCACATTAAGGTCGAAAGGGCCCAAAATTAATCTTTGTTTGAAGTAGAAAAAAAATGGATGGGTTTTTTTGATATGTTGAATTTATGTTATTTGATATGGTCAAGCATACAGTGTTTTAGTGCTTGGTTCTCATAATGGTCTTAATTTTGGTCCTAAATTAAACTTTGTTTGATCTCTTCATAAATTAAATTGTTGATGTTCTTTAATGTGTGTAATTTAAGACTGATTTTAATTTCTGATTTTTGGACCGTTTTTCAAACTGGACCTCATTAAGGTCCAAATAAACCATAATAGATTAAAAGAATCATGTTATTTGATATGGTGAATCTAACCATGTATTTATAATTTGAATATCGGACCATAATTGGTTAATGTCCAAATTTAAAAAAATGATTTAAGAACTTATACAACATTCATTCTGTGTCAGAAACTATGCTAGCATTGCATATTTGCTCATAATCTAAATTCAGAGATGTTATTGCACAATTAACAGAATTTTTAAGTTGGGTCATAGTTGAAAATAGATATAACATCATATCTAATTTTAGAGAACTATTTTTGTGGTTTACATCACTGGTTCATGAAAAATAAATTGGTTTATGAAAAAAAATTAGTCGAATAACAACAATTTTATTATAAGCGTATGGATGTTTAAGAAATCTTTCGCCGCGATATAGCCTTTTTGAGCTAAGGCGGCGTAAGGTAAACATCAATCAATCAATCAATTAAGAAATCTTAGCACAAGGTACAATATCACAATAGGAGGGTTGGGATATTAAATAGTTAATCAAGCTCTACATTTATAGATTTATTGCACAACTAATAGAAATTTTAAATTGAGTCATATTTTAAGATAGATTTGATAATTCAGATAAATTAATTGTGTTGATAATTGTGTATGTATTGTCTTTTATTTAAAGATTGTAAACATGTTTGGATATTTTCTTATGGTTAAAAATTCCTTTGAATCAAAATAGACCTTTGTCCATCTGTTGAATTGTAAGTGTAGATAAACTCATCATAGATACCAGGATTGAAATTTTGTATTAGCGCCAGACGCGCATTTCGTCTATAAAAGACTCATCAGTGACGCTCGAATTAAAAAAAGTTAAAAAGGCCAAATAAAGCATTGAGGACCAAAAATTCCTTAAAGTTTTGCCAAATACAGCTAAAGTAATCTATTCCTGAGGTAGAAAAGCCTTAGTATTTCAAAAATTCAAAGTTTTGTAAACAATGAATTTATAATTATGACAATATCAATGAGAATTCATGCCAACACAGAAGTGCTGACTACTGGGCTGGTGATACCCGCGGGGAATAAAAACTTCACCAGCAGAGGCATCTACCAAATGGTTGTAAATAAACTCATCATAGATACCAGGATTGAAATTTTGTATTTGCATCAGACGCGCGTTTCGTCTACAAAAGACTCATCAGTCATGTCAGTGACGCTCGAATAAAAAAAAATTAAAAAGGCCAAATAAAGAACGAAGTTGAAGAGCATTGAGGACCACAAATTCCTAAAAGTTTTGCCACACAAAACATACAGTTTCTTATAAACAAACTTTCCCAAACTGAGGAATGAACCACGTGTAGAAAATTATAAAAATATTCTTGAGAATTTAATATTCTCGCAATGATAAAAACATAAAAACAAAAAGTGGCATCAGGTTCAAAAAAGATAGCAGAGAAAGTAAACGATCATTCATTTCTAAATATTATATTGAAAGTACTTCAGATTGTGTATGTAGAATTTTGGGCAGTGTTAGAGAGTTGAAAATATTCTATAAAGGCTATCATTATCCTTATATCCCAGAAAATACTACCGTGCCACCTTAAGTAGTATATATATGATGTACACTAAATTAATTGTATTTTATTTAGATATAAGAAGATGCGGTATGAGTATCAATGAGACAACTCTCCATCCAAGTCACAATATGTAAAAGTAAACCATTATGTTATTTACCTATTTAGTTTGTCATTTACAAATAAATAGTTGATTAAAGGCAACTAGAAAAAGAACAAAACCTTAATTCCACCCCACCCCCATTCCCAGGGAATGAAAATTGAAGATTTAAAAAATATTGCCTAATCTGTGGGTAAAACCGACCAAATTTACCCCGACAGTAGGTAGCACTTTTATAATTTCAATGTAACTTGCAATACATTTTTAATTATAAATACTCGCTTTAACTTTTCGAAATGTTAGACCCATGAACAACAACTGGAATTTGAGACATGATATTTTAGGTGCCTGTACATCCAATAATTTTCACCACCATTGGCCGCCACATAGGATAAAAAATATTCAGTAACCAAAATTTGCCATTCATGAAATTCAATCCCTAGACACAAAACATTCTGGATTAGAGATGGCGTCTTAAGTAAATTATTTTAAAAAGTCTGGGAACTATTGGAGATTTTACCAAAAACTGACGTTTCCACACAAATAAGGCAAACATGAGGGATATTTCATTTGTGATGTGTCTAAAAAAGTTACGGTGTATAAATAGTTACATCGCAACTATTTCTATTTGAAATTTGTAGTATTTTGACCGGATTTAAAAAAAAAAAAAAAAAAAAAAAAAATGGATTAGGTTAATCTGTCCAAATATAAGTCAAAAATTAATTTTATCACGTTTTTTAATTTGCTAAATCTAACCTTGTATTTAGATTTTAGATTTTTCACGGCACTGTTATCAACTTGGACAACAGTGATGTCCAAAATTAAAGTACGTTTGATTTCATCAAAAATTAAATTCTTTGGGTTCTATGATAACCTGAATCAAATCATGTAACAATTTAGATTTTGGAAATAGGCCGTGATAAGTAATAGTCCAATTTCAATATTTCTAGTTTTTTAACCACATTCATTCTCTGTCAGAAACCTATGATATATAAAATATTTAATCGAAATCCAAACTTAGAGCTGTATCAAACTTGAATACAGTGTCCATAATTGCGCCAACTGTTCTGGGTTCGCCCACTGCGGTCTTATCAAACTGCGCCCAGCAGAGCATTTTATTCAAAATAAGCTCAAAACAAAGTTGATGTATTATTGGATTGTAACTCAATAAGATTGTGATCAAAAATTATAGCTATTTGAGTTTCTTGCTTTTGAAATACTTGACTTTATTTTTTGTTTATTGTAATTTACTGTCTTTAATCAGAACTTGTAGAAATAATTGCGTGTCCTATCAACAAATCTCAGTTTTCTATGGTTTTGAACTTGAGTTCATGTTAACAAAATGTTTCTGTTTTATATAAAAAAGAAGTGATAAGATTACCAATGATACAATCTCGACCAGAGAACACATGACATATTAATCAGCAACTATAGATCCCCGTGTCGCCTTCATAAATGAACAAAACCTTTACCACAAGGCAAGCTATGAAAGGTCAAATGACAAATGTAAACAATTTAAACGTGAAAACAAACGACCAAGACTTATGGTCAAATGAATAAATGTAAAATAAATATGATATAAAGCAAGAAACAAAAAACACTGATTTTTTTTGCGGGATTTTTTTTTTTACCTTTTTTTTTTTTGGTTTCCTTATAAAAAAGATGTCTGTTATGGAAGACCAAAAGATAACCTCAATATATCATTCATCTGCTTTTTTCATCCCAAAGTTTAACAAATGCTCTAAATTGGATATAATGGACTTATTCCGTTCTAAAAGATGGTCCATTTTGAAGGACCTTCAGTTGCGTTTTGCGGGAAATTTGGATACACTGCCACATCGGAATGAAGCCTTGTTTAATTTGTTGGAATATTCTTATTCAACGTTGAACATAACACAATTAATTAATCAATCTTTTGTTTTTGTTTCAGCGAAGTATGCCAAAAATCTCTGGTTTCCATATTCTTATTTCTGCTGTATTCTTAATTGTATTTGACCCAAATAATTCATCGGAAATAAATGAAGTAACTTGCACAACTCCGAATATCAGCTTCGGATAAACAGATGACGTTGAACATTTTATAGCTAGTTTTGAGATTATTTTCTTCTTTAGATATATATATAAGTGCTAAAATGAATCAGATTGCTGTTTATCTTTGTCCACAAACTTATTTTGTATTAATTCAGGTATGTGATTTTGGCGGTTGTGGCTATATCAACAAAGAATACTTTTATACAATATCAATTTTGATGGGCGTATTATCTGTTGTTGTATTAGTAATCACGATCATTTCAGCATCCTACTGTTGTTGTTGTTCACCATGGGACATACAAGATCAGCAGGTAAGTACATGTTATGGAGGCTGTTGTTGCCTTAAGCGTTACTTTATATATATTTATATTGACAACTACTGCAAATGTACGAATTTACAAATACATGATAATAGGCTATGACTAATACATTTAACAACCAAAACAAAACAGAAGACTATGAAACAAATTATGATAGCTTCCGTAACACATTCGGACAGATAACGTCAGCTTAAATATTAAGATGTGATGAAAACTACCAAAGGGGTGATCTATGGTCCTCTGAAAGGATTATAAGACTCTGGTCCACATGATACACCTGTAATGGTGCTTATGGAAGTACCACCATGTGATAAGTTTATTCGAGGAAAAGAGTACGGGATAGAGGTTACGACAATTGGACATATCCGTCGTCATCTGTGGAACAGATATTCCACATATTCCATTACGATCAATCAACTCATGATGGCATCTGGAAAAATTTTGAAGTGAAGATTCCAACTCTGCCACTTGGAACTCTTGGTATGATATATGTCTTGAAAGCAACAACTTTTAATGAAATCATGATATCTAATGATAGCTCTGGAACATCGTACCAACTGAGATATAAAACTCCATATTATTGCTACATGGAAATGGAATAAAATTGAGAATGGAAATGGGGAAAATGTCAAAGAGACAACAACCCGACCAAAGAGCAGACAACAGCCGAAGGCCAACAATGGGTCTTCAACATGTTCAACGTAGCGAGAATATCCCGCACCCGGAGGTAGTCCTCAGCTGGCCCCTAAATAAAATTGTGTACTAGTTCAGTGAAAATAGACGTCACACTAAACTCCAAAACATATAAATGAACTAAAATTGAAAAACATACAAGACTAACAAAGGCCAGAGGCTCCTGACTTGGGACAGGCGCAAAAAATGCGGCGGGGTTAAACATGTTTTGTGAGATCTCAACCCTCCCCTTATACCCCTAGCCAATGTAGAATAAAGAAACACATAGCAAAACGCACAGTAAAACTAATTTTAAAAGAAGTCCGAGTCCGATGTCAGAATAGGTAACAAAAGAAACTAAGCAAAATGACAATGATACATAAATTAACAAAGGACTACTAGCAGTTACTGACATGCCAGCTCCAGACCTCAATTAAACTGATTGAAAGATTATGTCCTCATCATATGAAAATCAAGTACAATCCCTCCCGTTAGAGGTTTAGTATCATACCATCATAAAATATATGAGAAGAACATAACCCGTATCATGCCAACAACTGGTTTTAGAATAATAGTATTTATTTCCGATGCAAAGACCCTATGAGTAAATCAATATTAGTACCAACATATGCAATCCTTAATGACCTGACAACAGTATCGTAACCATATCCTTTTCGAATAAGTCTGTTTAAAGGTTTGGTTAGCTTTTGAGGTGAATGCCGACATTTTTGTGCTGTGTAAAGAATATTACCATGAAATATTGGATGTGAAATACCTGAACGTATAAGATGTCTGCATGTTGATTTATATTTACGAATGATGTCCTTGTACCGATGATAAAATTTAGTAAATGTTTTGACTTGTTTGTGATATCGAAAACCCTGGTGTAATAATTTTTCAGTAATACAGAGATTTCTTTCGTTGAAATCAAATACGTTGTTACATACACGAGCGAATCGAACAAGTTGAGATATATAAACATTATAAGATGGTGACAAGGGAACGTCACCATCTACAAATGGATAATTAACAATAGGAAATGAAAAATCATCTCTTTTATCATAAATTTTGGTATTAAGCTTCCCGTTAAAGATATAGATATCAAGATCCAGGAAAGGACAGTCTTCATTGTTAGTATGAGCTTTAGTTAAAGCCAGTTCGGCAGGATAAATCTATTTAGTGTAGATACTGAAGTCGTCATTATTGAGAGCCAATATATCATCTAAATATCTAAAAGTGTTATTAAATTTTTGAATCAGATGTTGTTTCGATGGGTCTTTGCTGATTTTAGTCATAAATTGTAACTCATAACAATACAGAAACAGGTCCGCAATAAGTGGTGCACAGTTAGTCCCCATGGGAATTCCGATAACCTGACGATATACGGATTCTCCATAGCGAACAAAAATGTTATCTAGTAAAAATTCAAGGGCAGTTATAGTATCAAAGCAGGTCCAATTGACATAGTTCTTTTATTTGTTGTTACTAAAAAATGATCTAAACGAGTTTGAACATATATATTCGCATTCCGACTTTTTAAATGCCCATTTAATCAGGTGTGTGAATTTTTTCTGAATAAGATTATGAGGCAAAGTGGTATATAGGGTAGAAAAATCAAAACTTTGAACAGATTCGAAATCACCAATATAAGCATGCAATTTATCAAGTACTTCCAACGAATTTTTGACACTCCAAAAGTAATTAATTCCACTATTTTCAAAGGCCTTATTTGAACAATTTATTACCAGGTTTTTGATTGTACCAAGTGTACTAGTAAGTAAAATAGATAGTTTAGTAGTGGCACAATGGCTTGAAGACCAAATAAATCTATATTTGTAAGGAGTTTTGTGCAGCTTCGGAAGCCAGTACATAGTTGGAACTTTCATTGTATTTGGTTCTGCTTGTAAAGAGGTAGCTAAAAGTTTATGTTTGTTACAGATGTCATTTTCCGAAAATGGAGTCAGTTGAAATGTTGGTGAATTCGTGATTTCCTTTTGTAGAACCTCAATGTAAAATCTACGTCAAACAGTAATGATATTGTTAGCAGCCGTATCAGTCGGGACAAAAACAAATTCCTTGGCGAGTTCTTTTAGCTTATGTTTGATACGAGAAACTGGGCTATTATGGTTGTTGTTAGGAGTAAAATGATCTTTAAAATGTTGAATACGTATATCAACTATGTTCATTACCGAATTAAAAAAAGAATCTAATGATTTCTTGTCAGCTTTTTCTCATTTTATCCATTTAGAGCAGTAAGTACGGAGTGAGTCGTGGATGATGTTACGACACTCATTCCAATTACTAATTGACGAAGCTCACAATTGGGATGCTGACATAATCTCTTTTGTCGTTATGTTTTGGCATCAACCGATTTCAAGATGTAAGTTACGATATGAGACCGACTTAACTGTACCTGTGGTATCTTTTATTTAAAGTTCGATTTAATAGATGCGTTCAACGTGGTAACCAAATTTTGAATTATTTAGTGAAAGGAAACCATAGTAAAACGTGAAGTTAGAAGATAATAAAAAATTCTTTTCAGTCGTCCTAGAAGCACCTGTAAGAAGCCAGCTTCACTAGAATAAAGGAACAAGTCGGCGAGACAAGGAGCATAATTGGTTTCTATGAGAATGCTGATTGTCTGTTGAAAAACGTGTTTTCCAAACTTAACAGATATGTTGTCAATTAAGATAATTACTAAGAATGTCAGTTTCATATATTTTTGTTTGAACCAGAGTGTTTTTATATAATAAATGAATTAAGATTTACCCCCTCCTAAGAAAAGATAACCGTATCTACATTGCCCATTCTTTGCAATTAAACAAAGCATGGCATGTTCCTCAAATTTGTGTTTTACTCAGGAATTGGGAATATGTTTTTACAGTGAAAAGTCTACTGTTTTAATACAATTGCAAGATAAAAGAGATTTGGAGTGATTGTATATAGGGTAAAGATGTTTTAATATATAAGAAAGAGGTTTCATGGTAACCTTGGTAGACCCAGTGCATAAGCGTTGATGGAGAGGACACTTCTGTAATTAAGGTATTCAATGCCGTAATGTGAAATAAATTGGTTAATTAGTTTTCAACCTTATACGGATGTCGTTGTTACCCTTAGGAAATCGTGAAATCAAACGCTAACAATGATATAATTTTTCATTACAACTTTGAAAAATACGGCATTTGTAGGTGCTGGAATGCTGCTATATAAAATGGAAAGTTGAACACACCTCTTAAAGTTAAGTTCTCATCTTACAGTCACTGTCAATTTAAACATGAAAATATGAAGCAGGTACTCCTAACCATTCACTGTGCGTGGTGCTTACATTTCTTAATTTGGTCAAAACCCATCCTAATGAAATATTAGTCTCAGGGCTTTTATACGTCCAGATGACATGGACTCAATACTGATCTGTTATATGGCAGACATTTTAATAAGTTCTCCCTTTTCAGTAATTAATTTCATAATTTTATTGAAAACAGATGTTCAAACTGATTAGACAAAACTGATATTATTAGAAAGAACGAAATATATGACCGCCAAAGATTACTTTTCAATATGTTGGTCAGTTTTCAGTTTTCAATCTCAAACTATGCAGTCACATTTGTTCAAACTTTAAAGTAATGACGATTCGTTAGACTTTTTGCAAAAAGTTTTCATTTGTTGAATTTTATGTTTATCATCTCGCCTATGTAGTCAGTAGTGATAGCCTGATAATTTAATCACATCTTTTTAACTCGGAAATTAAGAGCTTGGCATATTGTTTAGACATTAGTCTATTGGTAAAGACTGTATATTGCTATCATGATATCTATGAATTTTAGTGTCGCTACATTGAAGTCTCAGTGTCTAAATATTTTAAAGTGTTTTGTATTACAAAAATAAAATAAAGCAACATCACACGGCTATCAATTTTAAGTCTGAATAGAGCTCCTCTTTTCATTCAGATTGAAAAATATAATAGTCATTTTGATGATATTGTTCGATGTTATCAACAGTAATGCTGGTTAATGTAATAAAATACCTTAAGCTTACGCGTTTCCTCTATACAAAGTAAACTACAAAATTAATGTTCATCTCCTTGTGACCAGAATAAAGTAACAATTCATCAGGCATTTACAACAAAGCTGTTGTCATTTTGTTGATCATTTAAATTTGTTCGTACACACTTGTAAGGTACTTTAATGTTGTTGGGTTTCGTTGGGTCTATTTTCATTCCATAGCTAAGTTTAAATATTACAGAAAAGGGTAATAGCGATTTACACACATTTTGCTTATGCTTTCTTTATTTTCAGGAAATGGTTTCCTATGTAAATGCATCTCAGCCTGAAAAAACTTTAAATACATCAGATATCCCTATTGCCGTAACAAACGAGCAATTGGTGACGACCACAACAGGGGAAACAAACTATAAAACAGTATTGTACCCATAAAAAAGTGAGAAACAAGAAATGAATGGAACTAATCATGAAGTTGAAATTAATCTAATCCAAAGTCTTTTAATATTGTTTACCGCTGTACAAGGAATATTATTGACATAATATACAACAGTATAGTACATGCATGTGTTTATATTTTAGCTCATAGCTTGAAATTGAATATTAACAGTTACATGTACATACAAGAGAAAATCGGTGATTTCATTCCATGATACGTTGTATCAGAGGAAAGGAGAACAGGGTTATGGGTACAACAAAAAAGAAGACTCCGTGATCCTCTATGACATTGATTTTTTTTTAAACAATTAACTTAATTTAAATCTGGTTGGGTATTGTGTTATGTCTTATCGTTTGTGGTTTGACTTATGCATTTTCGGTACATTTTACTTATTTCTTATTTGTCAATATACTCGAGTTAATCGTAGTTCGTCAACAGTGTTTTTGTTTTATGTTGTTTATTTTTAAATGTGTATACCTTTTGGTCTTGCGTGATCTCGCCTTATATTACAGTTATGTTAGATTTTTTTTAGATGTATGTAAAAGTTTAGATAATTAATCAGTTATTTCAGTATATGATTTTTTTAAGTTTAAAGCAACTTATGCACAGGATATTTTTTGTTTAAACACAGTTTAAATTTAAAAGAAAAAAACGACATGGTTAGAAAATACAAATTATAATACCATTACAAACACAATTTTATTTTAATATTCTTGTCATAGTTAGAAAATACATAGATCAATAAAAGCATTACAAAATGTATCTCAATGTTATATTCCTGAACGTGTCTACAATAAAACAAATATATTTTATTTTTAGAAATTTACCTGTGATA
The DNA here is from genome assembly GCA_017311375.1 of Mytilus coruscus. Lineage (NCBI taxonomy): Eukaryota > Metazoa > Mollusca > Bivalvia > Mytilida > Mytilidae > Mytilus > Mytilus coruscus. Next base: position 72,877,862 of record CM029600.1, on the reverse strand, counting down.
ATATAAACGTCACAAAAAATACGCCACTTTTTGTGGTGTTGATACATTTGTCTGACGCATAGTTTATAATTCGTTTGTGGTGTTCTGGTGTACTGTCGTAAATTCAAGGGAGGTGTCCGTTGTTATTCTGTGGTTTACATGTTGTAATGTACTATTATATTGATTATTAATGAATTTCTCTGTCCTGAGTGTTTTTGTGTTTATTTGTACTGTATTCCTTTCACGTAATGTTGTTATTTTAGCTGTATTTTTAACAGTGTCATATAAGCGGGATGTATGTCTAGCCATAAAACCAGTTTCAAACCCAACATTTTTTTTCATAAAATGTCCTGTACCAAGTCAGGAGTATGGCATTTGTTATCTAAAAGTCCGTTTATACGTATGTTGGCGTTTGTTTTTGTTGCAGTTCATTGTTTCTGTTGTTCTGTTGTTCTCCTCTGATAGTTGATGTGTTTCCCTCGGTTTTGATTTTAGATCCGGATTTGTTTTCGCTTAATCGATGTACATGTATGACTATTGAACAGCGGCGGTATAGTACTGTTGCCTTTATTTAGTCGGTAAAAGATTATGTAAAAGTACATTATACATCCCAAACTACTAAACACAAAGTACATCAGTTGGTATTTTTAATTTCAAACGAATTTCAGAAGTTTTAGATACAAAAGATCAATTACGACATGCTTAAGAAATTATACATTTCGAAAAGTTGACGGGGATATTATATAATTCTATTTGATAATTTAATTTATTTCATAGTTAAGTTTTGTGGTTTTGATTATTCAAAAATGACTTCCAAAGTTACCGACTATCTTGCATTAGATTGATATTCTGCAATTATGTTTATTTTTGGAATTATGTGTAAAGAAGACTGCTCTGACATTGTATACTAATAGTATCACTTGATTTATTTCACTTGACTGGGTGGGGTTTAAACTGTTCGCTTATATTTATATTATATTTCGTAAATATTTTATTTTTTATATGTATATTTTTGTAAATGTTTTAAACAGAATAATACAACAGTTGATACTTTTAAATACTTAGATATAGCACATATATAAATGCTATAAGTTTTAAACTATTCTGTTCGTCCCATATCATACACTCAGTTATTTTGTATATCCGTTTGGTGACACTGATAGGTGATTAGAAATCAATAATATTGATAACGGCAATCATCCTTATCACACACATCTTTAAATAGACTGTCCTTATGCAAATTAAAACATAAGCTCCGCCCGATCAGTTGAAATAATAATAATTGGTAATAAATTATAGCTATAAATACTACATTAAATTATCAACTTCATACGGAGTTCAGTTGATTCAAGGGAGCACTTGAAATATTATCCAGTTTATAATGACAATTGTAGGGTTTTTCCTGACGGATTGTACTGTGTTGTGGTTTGATAAAAAATGTTCACTTCAGTGTTCAAAGGGTCTAGAACTTAACCTAAACCGAAATTAGGTATGTCTACAGTAAGTATTCAAAGTTAACAGACAAACGAGTTTCGCTCACGAGTTCGATCAAGACTCTTCACAACGTCTGCAAACCGAGACTCAGATAACAACACGAGTCTTACTGTTTTGAAACACTCCAGGGATGTTCAGATACGGGTTATGAGGCGAAATATAGATGAATTCTAACCACGAGTTCAAGCTAAGAGTGAGCATCAGAAAATGTCGTTCAGAATTCGTCTGAAAGTACAGATGTACAAACACAAAGACTGGAGCTTAATGCAAAACCAGTGATTGAAACCACGATAATGGGTTTATTGGAGAGTCCTTCCGGCGACAATTGTCATCAACCTATGGAATCATGTGGAGGAGATTTAGTGTTGTTAATAAGGTTTTTTTCTGATATCTTTAATTGACCGGAGGCGGCAACAGACAGATCTCCGTGGTTAATGTGACCAGTGTTAATATAGATAATGATATACCCGTCAGTAAATGTTCGCCTGCCATTCTTAGTCATTCAATCCACCCCAAACAGAGGAAACCAACTTCATTTAACGAAACAGGTAGTTTACAAAGGATTGTCGTTACATTTGAAATAATATTGGTTGTCAACAAATGGGATAATATAACAATAGCACCTATCAAAATAAAAACAAAACAGTTAGCTAAAGACTGTTTTGTTGTCCCTGCAATAAACGATTAAAAAATAAAATTATCAATATTTCAAAGGGAAATAAAAACAATCTATGATTTAGCACGACTTGGTCTTGAATATAAGGCTTTCAATGTTGACCAAAAGGGGTTAAACAATGCAAATCAATGAAAACATTAGTCGTCTGAAACTCGCAATTCTGCAAGACATCAAAGCACGAGAAGGGTGACTCGTTTTTAGTGTGGCAATAAGGGTCAAATAAAAAACAATGCTATCGGATCGTAATATCCGGTAACGAATCTGAACAAGTAATAAACGTACAAATCTTTCTGCAAAAATCAATAGTAGTCATGAATCTTTTGAGCAATATGGTAACCAATATAAACGCAGTGCTACATGTATTTCTTAAACACAACATATGGAACATCTGTATATATCTTAATAAAGGATGTGACACATACCCTCCAAAGTGTGGTGACCATTAAAATCGACATAAATGTATATTCGAGTCATCTCTATATAAAACCTAGTCCCTGTATATATGCAATATAAAACAAAAATTATATGTAAAATTGAGAATGGAAATGGGGAATGTGTCAAAGAAACAACAGCCCGACCACAGAACAGACAACAACAGAAGGTCACCAATAGGTCTTCAATACAGCGAGAAATTCCTGCACCCGGAGGCGTCCTTAAGCTGGCCCCTAAACAAATATATATACTAGTTCAGTGATAATGGACGTCATACTAAACTCCAAATTATACACAAGAAACTAAAAGTAAAAATAATACAAGACTAACAAAGGCCAGAGGCTCCTGACTTGGGACAGGCGCAAAATGCGGCGGGGTTAAACATGTTTATGAGATCTCAACCTCCCCTATACCTCTAGCCAATGTAGAAAAGTAAACGCATAACAATACGCATATTAAAAGTCAGTTAAAGAGAAGTCCGAGTCCGATGTCAGAAGATGTAACAAAAGAAAATAAACAAAATGACAATAATACATAAATAACAACAGACTACTAGCAGTTAACTGACATGCCAGCTCCAGACCTCAATTAAACTGATTGAAAGATTATGTCTTCATCATATGAATATCAGGCACAATCCCTCCCGTTAGGGTTTAGTATCATACCATCATAAAATATATGAGAAGAGCATAACCCGTGTCATGCCAACAACTGGTTTTAAATAAATGTGTTTAGTTCCGATGCAAAGACCCTATAAGTGAATCAATATTAAAGCCAAAATATGCAATCTTTAATGACCTGGCAACAGTATCGTAACTATATCCCTTCTTAATAAGTCTATTTAAAGGTTTTGTTAGCTTCTGAGGTGAATACTGACATTTTAGTGCTTTATAAAGAATATTACCATAAAAGATTGGATGTGAAATACCTGAACGTATAAGAAGTCTGCATGTTGAGCTATATTTACGAATGATGTCCTTATACCGATGATAAAATTTAGTAAATGTTTTGACTAGTTTGTGATATCGAAAACCCTGGTGTAATAATTTTCAGTAATACATAAATTTCTTTCGTTAAAATCTGAAACGTTGTTACATACACGAGCGAATCGTACAAGTTGAGATATATAAACACCGTAAGATGGTGACAAGGAACGTCACCATCTAAAATGGATAATTAACGATAGGAAATGAAAATCATCTCTTTTATCATAAATTTTGTATTAAGCTTTCCGTTAATGATATGGATATCAAGATCGAGGAAAGGGCAGTGGTCATTGTTAGTATTAGCTTTATTTAAAGTAAGTTCAACAGGATAAATTTCTTTAGTATACATACTGAAGTCGTCATTATTGAGAGCCAATATATCATCCAAATATCTAAAAGTATTATTAAATTTTGTATCAGATGTTGTTTCGATGGGTCTTTGCTGATTTTAGTCATAAATTGTAACTCATAGCAATACAAAAACAGGTCCGCAATAAGTGGTGCACAGTTAGTCCCATTGGAATTCCGATAACCTGACGATATACGGAATCTCCAAAGCGAACAAAAATATTATCTAGTAAAAATTCAAGGGCAGATATAGTATCAAAGCATGTCCAATTGACATATTTCTTTTGTTTATTGCTACTAAAAATGACCTAAAAGAGTTAGAACATATGTATTCACATTCTGACTTTTAAATGCCCATTTAATTAGGTGTGTGAATTTTTCTTAATGAGAATGTGAGGCAATGTGGTATACAAGGTAGAAAAATCAAAACTTTGAACAGATTCAAAATCACCAATATAAGCATGCAATTTATCAAGTACTTCCAACGAGTTTTGACACTCCAAAAGTAATTAATTCCACTATTTTCAAAGGCCTTATTTGAACAATTTATTATCAGGTTTTTGATTGTACCAAGTGAACTGGTAAGAAGAATAGACAATTTAGTAGTGGAACAATGGCTTGAAGACGAAATAAATCTATATTTGTAAGGTGTTTTATGTAGCTTCGGAAGCCAGTACATAGTTGGGACTTTCATTGTATTTGGTTCTGCTTGTAAAGAGGTAGCTAAAAGTTTATGTTTGTTACAGATGTCGTTTTCTGAAAATGGAGTCAGTTGGAATGTTGGTGAATTGGTGATTTCTTTTTTCAGGACCTCAATGTAAAATTTACGTCAAACAATAATGATATTATTAGCAGCTTTATCGGCCGGGACAAAAACAAATTCCTTGGCTAGTTCTTTAAGTTTATGTTTGATACGAGAAATAGGTTTATTATGGTTGTTGTTAAGAGTAAAATGTTCTTTAAAATGTTGAATACGTATATCAACTATGTTCATTACTGAATTAAAAAGAGTCCAAAGATTTTTGTCAGCTTTTTCCCGTTTTATCCATTTTAAACAGTAAGTATGGAGTGAGTCGTGGATGATATTACGACACTCATTCCAATTAATGAATGACGGGGACGATATTTAGGTCCTTTACTGAGGAATGATTTTAACTCTCGGTCTTGAACGATGTTAAGATCTCCTGTTATAACATGGGAAATGGGTCCATAAATGTATTCGGAATTACTACAATTACATGAAGTAGGTGTATTTTCACTGATATTAACATCTTTACACAATTGGCTATAATTAAACACATATTTCCGGGTAGATTTCTTGTAAATATAACAAATAAGAGGAGCTCAGTATTATCAAAATATCCAGGAATTTGTTCTTTAACAGAATGGTCGTTAAAAATACCGGCAATATTTACAAAATCAAAACCTTTATTGACATACTTTATTTTAATAAAATGTTTTTTATGATCTTCAGGGCGATCAATTTTGGGAAACAGTTTAGAATAACAATATGCTATTATAATTTGAACGATTTCATACTTAGGACTGCTATATGAAATTGTGTTGCAATCCTCTAAAATTTTATTTAACTTATTAACCGGTAATGAACAGAGCTTTGTTAACAGATAATGTCTGCCGTTGTTTTTTGAAATAGAAATTAGGTCCGAAATATTGGTATGATTGGTCCGAAATTTTCTTTGATTGCGATTTTTTCTACGACCATGAGAACGGTTTTTACGAACAGTTTTAGAAACTATATCCAAAATGTTAACAGAATCGGTTCTTGATATATTACCAATTCCCATGATATTATCATTAAGACCGAGAGGGTAGACTGTCTGTAATTTTTTAATCCAATTTAATTCAATTATTTTCCGTGATCGTACAAACTTTGAATGAGATTCACCAGGCTGCTTATTTACTACTTCTAAAGGTTGAACTGTTAAATATTTAATAGGATGATTGTGCTTCTTAAGGTGTTGATAAATGATACTTTTGAATTTATTGGGTCTTTTAAAACGATACAGGTGTTCTTGCGTGCGTTTAGATAAAATCGCCCAGTTTCACCTACGTACTGAATACCGCATCCCGGTTTGTTTCATGTGAGTAAATAAATAATACTGTTTGTTTTCAAGTTATATCAGTTTCAAAATTTAAAGAAAATGTGCGACCATTAAACGTGGACCTTACCGTATTGTTGGTGGAAAGACGGGGACATGTAAGTCATTTTTGGCATGACACTTATCGATAGAAGGGTAACCACGATTTTATTGTTAAAATGTTAGCGATGGTAGTATTTTTAGATAAGCGATTTTGAAGATTGAGACGTGTAGATACCCTTTGAACGAGTTTAGTATTTAATATTTTCCATTTCTAAGCTTCATATTTGTTTTTGTTTGTGGATTTAATTAGAAAGGAGCAAAGACTGGCGTCCAGAATATGAACCAGCATACAATCAATTAAATTATGTAAAATGATAATTCTGTTCGGCTAAAGATGTCAAACGCTATCCGTCATTAATTACCCTAAAATAAAACAAAAGATAGGGTATATCAGGGTAGCGACTGACGTCTGACTAAATAGTAGAATGGGGCTGAAAATTGAAATACTACTTTTGATAAATATTCCTAAAGTAATGAACTAGAGAAGTTCTCGCTCGGACACACACTCCATAATCTAGTATATTATAAGAGCATAAACCTGAAGCACGGGAGGCACTCTACTGTCTCCACACGGCACTAAAGACAAACTCTATATGTAATCTTTTATACGTATTTGCTGTACATTATTGATTTAAATTACTAAGGATATATATTCATTATGGAGGTGCTCCTACTAACAGGAGGCTTATACACAGAAGAAGAAACCCGGGCTCCATCTGTCGTCATAATATAGTCGTAAGAATAATACAAAAATGAAATTTAATTAATCGATATGTTTCAAGATAAAAAACATCAATATACAAATTTAAGCGTGTCTATGGCAAATATTTAAGTAACGTAGTTACAAATGAATAATTGCAAAATAAGAAATGGTATATATAGATTTAATGAATTACAAAGTCACAAATAAAGAATCTCAAAATTACAAATACCGTTTTTCAATATACGAATTTTGAAATTACACAGTTACAAGTTGCAAATTGACAGTTTACGAATTAAGAATTTTGAAATTACACCATGTACACTGTTACACGATACAAATTGACAATTTACGAATTAAGAATTTTGACCCCGTTGGCTTTCCATAGGTTTTCTCGTTTCAATCGTGTTACATAATAACTTGATAGCGATTTATGTTTAATTTTACGATTAGAGTTAATGAAAATCAAATTAACGCAAGTATTGATTTCGGAAGAGATATTCAAATAGTTTATATCATCTTGAACTCGTCACAAATCCGCACTTATATTGATAGTAAACAGAAAGAAATACGATCTTTCGATTGATTTCGGAAGGTCGAAAATATTTTGTTTTGAAATTATGTAACAGATATACTAACAAATAGCTCCTGGATGCTTGGTCTCGTAACAATATAGTCAAAAGTATATAGATGTAAACAAAAATATTTACAAATGTCATCTTTTACGTAATAAGATATCACCGGATAAATTAGGATTCATGCGTTCCTTGAATGAACAAAATCCCAACACATTTGTGAAGAGTAGGCTTATTTCTAACTGACGGTGTGACAGTGACAAAATTGTTCGTCATGACCCAATTGTTTACATATTGCCTGTGTCGGTCATTTTTTTTTTTTCATTTTGTGTTCGTTCCCATCCCGTATTCATATCAAGTTAATGATGTGCTGTTAGTGTAAAGTCACAAACTTGCTAATAAATATTAGTGTAACATTATTACGCCGTTGATACCCCAAAACAAGCCAGGTGTAAATGGGGAAGTCTGACATTTTGATTGTGTAAATGTTAAAAAGGTCATTATTTAATCTCATATGAGCAGATCTTTATATTTTAAGTCAGCTATTAAGAAGTTTGCTGTTTTGATATAAAATGATAAGGATTAAATCCGATTTTTTGGAGTTAAACACAAATGTTGCTAGAGTTTAATCGTATTTTACCGATGTATAATTCTCATGAATGGATAAAGCAGACAAATAAATGTAACAAAAAAAAAAACCTAGGGGGATTATATAAATTCAAAAGGGAGCAGCCTGTCGACAGGGTAAGTGACCCTTTCATTATATCCATCTCCGGTCATGCATATCCACACTTGGTCAAAATGTCACAATTTGGAATAGAACACAGTGAAGGTTGAATCAATAAAGCAATTGGTCTACATTAACAAGTTTTCGTACTTCACTTAAATAAAATAAATTAAATGGGCAGGTAAAACTGCAACAATAAGTTTACGTTGAAATGTAGTTCAATAAATTGAGAAAAGAAATCAATAGACAATAAATTAAAAAAAAATTCAATAGACGACAAATCTTATTGGTTTACATTTGATAAGCTAGCGTTATTTCTTTGTCTTAATGTTATATATTTGTCAATGTGTTATAAATTCAGTTCATATATATTCATTTGAATCAAGGAATTATAACAGTGTTTTACCTTTATATATTTTTTAGGTCATTCCGTTGGTAACAACGTTTGTAGATCGTCACTGTTAGTGATATAGAAGACCTAATACTGTAAGTACACATTTCTGTCATCCTTACTGAAATAAATGTAGTATCTACATATTTGTGAGGAATCAATAATCTTATTAGAAAAAAAAGACAGTGTTTTATAGCATTGACAGTTCATGTTAACCTATTTATATATGACAGTCTTGATGGGGTGTAAAGAATAGAGAATAATGACAAAAAAATATAATGCATAGAGAAAAATTATCAAAGAAAAAATGAAGAGTAGAGAATAATGGGGTAAAAAGTACACATTTCTGGCCTCCATACTGAAATAAATGTAGTATCTACATATTTGTGAGGAATCAATAATCTTATAAGAAAAAATACACTATTGGTTATATGCCTTTATCGTTGGCCGTTCCTGATAACCTTTTTATATATGAGAGTCTGGGTGTGGTGTAAAGAATAGAGAATAATGGTTCAAAATATAACGCGTAGAGAAAAACTAGCAAAAAAATAAAGAGTAGAGAATAACGGGGTAAAAAAGTAGAAAGAATAACTGTGGGAAATGAACAAATAAGGTAATACTTTGCTGATTAAAGAAATGAATGATGTACAGAATGGATGAACCATATAATAACCGAAAAATCTAGTGAAAAATATGTGTATACGAATTTGACGGAAACGCGTTATTTTTAAAGGAAAGAGAACAATGTCATCCCTAAAATTAAAGAAATAAAGAAACCCCGTCCATACCCTGATATATGATATATTACAAAACCAATTGTTGTGAAGAACTAGAAAATTGAATTCACATATACATGTAAAATAGAAAAGTAGAAAGTAAATCAAATCTAATATCAAAGATGTGAATATTCAGTAATGTATTTTCATGATGTAAACATAAACAGGATAGCAGGAATTACCAAAAAATTATAACATACAAACCGCCACAGCCAACATCCGCTTCTTCTGAAAAGGTGTTGTTTGTCGTGTACACAAACATTCACTTAAAATGTATATAAAAACAAGAATAAGAAGATGTGGTATAATTTTCTATGAAACAACTTTCGATATGAGACGTAATGACATAGAAGCAAACCTATTTGATTGAGTTAAGCTATTTCAGTTGATATTTTATAGTGTGTCTTTCTATGTTGTGATGTTACACTATTGTTTCAGAAAAAGGGTGAAGGTTTGGTACCATTAAAACGTTTAAACCCGCTGCATTTGTTTGCACCTGTCCTAAGTCAGGAATCTGATGTTCAGTAGTTGTCGTTTGATGATGTGGTTCATAAGTGTTTCTCGTTTCTCGTTTTTATATAGATTAGACCGTTGGTTTTCCCGTTTGAATGGTTTTACACTAGTAATTTTTGGGGCCCTTTATAGCTTACTGTTCGGTGTGAGCCTAGGCTCCGTGTTGAAGACCGTACTTTGACCTATAATGGTTTACATTTATAAATTTTGACTTGGATGGAGAATTGTCTCATTGGCACTCATACCACATCTTCTTATATCTACTAACTATTTAAACTATTTAAACCATTCCCGCCAAAGTTTACAATGACGAATGATAATCTCCGTATTAAAATCAACAATAAGACCCGGATGAAAATATAATTGCATGCAAGAAATAAACAATTAAATAACTAAGAAAAAATAACACTCCCCATCCCCATCCCCCGAAAACAAAATGAAATGAAATAAAATCAATCAATCCAACAAAAGTACAATTTAAATGATTATTAACCGTAATTTTTTTTTATAGAAACTAATAGATTAGTTGGAACTTCCTGTTTGATAAGTTACCTAACAGTAAAAGCTGTAGCGGTAAGGTCATTGTTAAAACTGTAATGCAATAAATCTATATTCAAGTGTAAAAAAAAGTTACCTAGTCTTTATTGTCATTTCTACGTTTAATGTGATTAAAATCTGAATATACCTGACTTAGACATGTTGTCTAATAACTTTAAATAGTAAAATGCTATTTTATTCATATATTTAGTAAAATGCAAACCACAATTAACAACACTGAGCAAACTGCTGTGAGTATGCAAACAAGAGGAAATCAAGGACCTGAACAAATATTTCGTGTGAAGACATTTAAAATATTGGGTGGTATACAGATTGGGCTCGGCGCAATATTAGTAATCCTGAGCCTAGTTGAATTGATAGGGAGGGCTTTCCATATCGTAGTAACCTTACCAATAATTATATGCTCTGGATGGGTAAGTATGATATATTTTGTAAGAGAATGAATGGTGAAAACAGTATAAATAGTATTGTTTTCATTTTGTTTACCCTTGAATTTATACTTTACTAAATTTGTGCTTTATAGAGAAAGTTTATGTATGCTATCAACTGTATGAACTACAGTTTTTATATTGTTGTCGTCTTTGTCAAATAAACTATCAACTACAACAACTTTTAAGCTGGCATCTTTATTTATATCTTTATACTTTTTGGTATGTTTGTCTGTATGGGTTGATCACCTAATTTCGTCAATATATCGGAATTATGTACAACTGTCACACAAGGAGGAGGTTTTAATATATATATACAACCAGTTTTAAACCACTTTTTTCTTCGAAAACTACTCTGTTCTAAATCAGAAATATGACAGCTGTTTTCCATTCGATCCGTTGATTGGTAATGTCATTTTTTTATTTTATCAAGTTTACTGAATCTCCCTTTTGTGAATTTTTTCTTGAGTAAAATACGCATTTGGTGTATTTACCCGAATGCACTATATTTTGATTTTTCTACCATTGATTCGATGATTCTGCTGGAAGACTGCAGTTGTCTTTGTACTTATATGATGATCCTGAAGAAAATCTGGCAAACACATGTTGTAAATCTTAAACATCTGAATACATTCCTGATCTACAGGTTGGTTCATGGATTGTTTTTCTTGTTTTTTTTTTTTTTTTTTTTGCTTTTTCGGTTGTTTATCCGTTTTTTCAATAACCTATTATTTGATTTCAAATTCAAAATTTTTCCATGAAAAAAAAAAGTATATGGACCATAAAGTTGTTGATGCTTCATGTTTAGTTCCAATTGGAATAATTGGTTCAGATGAGAAATTGCACTTCCAGACAAATCCTCAATAGCAACTTAGAATATGGTGATATATGGCAAACTTTCATACATATTTTTTTCTATGGAAAGCAGAAAAGAAAAGCAGACAAAAAGATCAACTATAGTCATAAAAAAATTAAACATAATACTTTGTTCCTTTTCTGTTTGATATTTATAAATAAGATATTTTCAAAATGAATAAAAAAAAATATGCACATCCCTTTAAATGAAAAAAGAGAAACGACAAAACTTTAATAGATTGGTATCCATACAATAGGTGAAACTCTAAATCTAACCGAATGCAGATATTTGTACGTGTATGAATTATCAATAGGAAAGCGAGTGACTATAATTAAATCAAAAATCGACACGAGCCTAGACCGGTAAAGAAATAAATCCGTTAGAACTGACTAAATAGTTTATACTAAATCCAAGGACGTGTCGATTCAAAAGACAAGATTACTTATTTCAGAGAAATGATGTTTGACTAACTTTATTAAAACTATGGTATGCAATAACATACAAAATGACGTGTCGTTGTTACTGAATTATAGAACAAGATCACATCATCGTTCAAAAGCAGTGTATGATAAACATGTAATATTTGAGTTATAACACGGTGACATATGTCATAATTGATGTTTTTTAATTTACTAATTACTATAGTTTGTCATGACTGGATGCCTACCTCTGTGCATGTCAAAGAATACAGAATCGAGTTTTAAATGCAAGGTAAAGATAATGGGATGATGTTTTAACGTAAGAAATTTATTTCATTAAAAAACTCCAAACAAGGCAGTCCCAGTCACAGAAACTGAAGATAAAAACAGAATTTTGAATACATCAAGTACAGTTAAGTTAGCCAGAAGATTTTAAGGCTTGATTGAGATCGCATCCAGTTATGAATATTTGTCACATTTCCACTAATCATGATGTACAGTGTACGGCGTGTCATCGTGATTGTAGAAAAAGATAAATGCGGATATTCGTTTTGTGTATATGTTGATGCTTGTCGCACATTTTAATCGTTAATTGTATTTAAAAAAAAAATGATATTTCTATGAAGGAGAACACATTTGTTCGGAACATAAACTCAAAGAAACAATCAAAAACTTTTAATCGAATTACTATCCGAATCATGGCCAGCGGAAAACGACGAATCCCATTAAAACTGGAGTAAAAAATATAGAGTGAATACGTGATATTCATTTCTTATAGAATGTTTTTTTTTTTTTTTTTTTTAATTCAGAAAATCGGTTTTATGGTGTGTAGTATAATTGGAGCAGCATTTTTTTCCCCGATTATATTTAGTTTCACACTCACTGCTGGAAGTGCTGTAAGTACATGTAGTAATTTTATCTATTCGAATTCTTTATTGCAGTTTCATTACTCAAAACAGTTTATCTAAAACTTTTTTTTCGAAAAACAAACAATTATTACCGGACGTTTGCCATACGAAACAATGGAAAATTGGATGTCTGAAATGTTAAGTAGACAAATACATACAATTTGCATGGTATAAAAAGATTGATATTGTAGTCTTGGATGCATTAGATTCAGTTGTTACTGGCTTTGACCTAGCTATGCTTAGCATCGATCTGATGCACCTTACCCCTTTTAAACCCCTGTCCCAACTTAGGGAAAGAGCTCGGCGCCACCAAACATATTTAACCCTGCAACTGTATGTGCCTGTACCAAGTGAGAAGCCTATAATTCAGTTGTTGCCATTTGTTGCTGTATATCATGTTTGTCTTTCGTTTTTTGTTTTGTGCATACTAAGAAACCAGTGTCAATCTAAGTTTTGTTGGGATTTCTTATTGTCAAGATCGTAGATTTTACGGGTCTACTTTAGTCTCTTTTTTATTCTATGATTTTGTATCTATACATGTAACTCGTCAGTTTCATTTTGTGAAATTAAATGAAACCTTTTTACAAGAATTAGTATTTTACTATGCAAAATGGCTTTGTTTATTTTTATACAAATCGATATTTGCATTATATTATTTATTTAGTTTGATAAACATAATTTGTTATACGAATTTAAGTTATATAAAAATTCGCACAACTTGAAACTGGAACTCATATTTTACCCTTCTCGTTGCCAATAATTGTTAATACAGATCAATTTCTTTAAATTTCCAAAAGTTGGTCTCAATCAACTCACAAGGACAAATGCTCTGATTTGCTTTCTGTTACGAGGAATTTTTCAAGATTTTATTGTTATATTAAACAGATTCAAAACTAGAAATAGAAACGTCTTCGTTCACTTAATAATTATCGACAAAAAGCTAGATGGAGTATTGTCAATTGATCGTACGCAAATCTCGGATATAAGATCTGAATTCTGATAACATGTAATGCACATAAAAAGCAAACTAACAAAATATTTAACTCTGAGGAATATTCAAAGCAGAAAGTCTGTAATCAAATGGCAAACTCAAAGTTCAAACACATCAAACGAATGGATAACAACTGTCATATTCCTGACTTGGTACAGGCATTTTATTATGTAGAAATTGGTGTATGAATCCCAGTTTTATAGCTATCCAAACCTCTCACTTGCATGAAAGTCGCATGAAATTCCGTTATATTGACAAGGATGTGGGAACAAAACAAACAAACAAAATTGGTAACAATGTAACAAGTAGGGATACAGCAGTCAAAATTGTCACTATTAAAACAATCAGATATGTAACTAAGAAACACAAAAAAGCATATAGACAAAGCACACTAGCAAAAATGAAGACAAGAATACAAAATTACCATAGCACAATAAAACAATGACGGATGTATAAGTACAGAGCCACGTCATATGTTACAAAGAAACACAAAAGGCAAATAGACAAGGCACATAAGTAAACATGAAAGACAAGAATACAAAAAAACCATAACACAATACAGTAACACAATGACGGGATGTAGAGGTACAGAGCATTAAAACGCATTTAAGTGTTGAGAAATCTATAAAAGCTAAAATCCATTTACAAGATCAGTTAAATCATCAAAACATATTATTAATAATTTGCAGACATAAGAAATAAAATAATTAATGGTTTTTGCCCATTGTTGAAGGTCGTATGTAAACATGTAATTGAATAAATTAATATTTGTTTTGCAAGAGCATACAAGATATGCTAGGGCAATACATGAAATATACACAATTTGAGAAAGAATGATATAAGAGAACATAACACTAATAATATAACTATCCAATAATATCCTTAGAGTTCGGTATTTTAGTTATTCAACTTTTTACTATTTTTATCAATGAAATAATGTTGAAATACGTTCAAATTATTTAGCTAACATATAAAGTGCTTGTTTCAACTTGAAGAACATGCAAGAATATTCCAATTAATACAACGAGATAAGTAGTGTTATACCAAACGACATATTTTGTTCTGAATCAGCTTCGAAGATACAATGCTGAAACAAGAAAATATGGATGTCTGTTTTTTTTTTTTTTTTTTTGTTTTTGTTTTTTGTTTTTTTTTTTTTTTTTTTTTTTTTTTTTTTTTTTTTTTTTTTTTTTTTTGTTTTTGTTTTTGTTTTTGGTTGATTGTCTTTTATTTTAAGTTATTAACTAATTGAAAAATATCGCTCGAAGAAGTACGAAAACAAGGATGTATAATTGCCACATTATACATCTATCGTCAATCCTAAATGCTTTCGAATTCCGACTTTCATATTTGAAATTCGGATGTGTTGCAATTGTAGACAAATGCGCACATCAACATTAAGTCAGATATTGATTTATGTTTTAAGTGAAATAAGTACGATTTAAAAAATATATCATTTTTACCGATATATAATATAAAAAGTGTTTAAGTATTATTACATTATACACACGTTTTTAATATATATTTCAGCAAACCCCTCAACAGTATAGAACATGGCATATTTTAACATATTCCATAACCTCATTATCTGCTGCTGTAGCAATAGTTGCAGTTATATCAGCGTCCTATTGTTGTTGTTTTTCGCCTTGGGGATCAGAAAGTCAGCAGGTATCTAACTATGTAGTCAAAATTTAAGAAGATTTCTGTATTGTATTGTATTGTTTATATTTACGCGGCTTATATATGAAAAAATATATATGAAATAGGATGTGAAATTATAAAAGGCGATCTAGCATCATGCTATGAGACAGCTTTCCCCCTCTAGATGGAAGGTTTTAAATATTCGAAAGTTTCTAGAACGTGAAATTCTATAGAATTGCATCTCATTATATGACCTTCATCAGAAGTAAGGACACAAGCATAGCTTAAGGTGTCATAACAAATTCATGTTAATATATGTAAAATGAAAAGAATACAATTATTATTTTTGGCTTTTAAACACCAAGTAGCAACTACTACATGGGCATAAATATCTTGTCATGTAGGATTAACAATGTTGACCGATCTTGTAGAGAAAAGTTTATATAATTACTGAGAGATTTCTTGTGATATGCCACTAATAGTGTATTTGCGGTAAATTCACGTCATCATCATCATCATCATCATTACCAATTTTTACGTTATTACTGTGTCATCTTTTTTCAATAAATAGACTCTTATAGTATTGTATATTCGGAATTATTGCATGCTCATATTGATATTGTATTGTAATTTATTGTTATTCGGAGCGGACTTCATAAGTATGGTTTGCTTGTGTCTTATCCATTTACTTGAGAAAATACAACATGTTTAAACTAAAATACTCTATTTCACTGACAAAAGTACAGAGAGTGTCTAGTTCGGAGCATAAATGTTTTTTTTTTATAGGACATCTACCCTTTACAAACCTTTTGAACAAATTATTATCGTGCAGATGGAGTAATAATCTCCCAACACACGGATACTTTTAACTAACATCACTTTTACTATCACATATAGCTGCACGTTAATACACTCCACATATGATTTATTGCCGCCTCCCTTCAGCAAAACGTTTACAGCCGAACGAGAAACGTTCAGATGGACATATTTCTGTACCTCGGTAACACACATATGATTATTTGAGTTTAGGTCAATGCCTGTACCGACAACTACAATATTCCTTCTCGTATACAACAATGCTATACAAGATCGTTTATATCTTGGTGTATCAGCTTTATTTTTAAGGGTGGCTTATACTCATATCTTTATTCAAGTTTACATAACAAGTAATTAATGCAGAAAGATATGCACAAAACGCACATGTATTGTAAAGCAAAAAGCTCATTGGTAATGCGCTTGTAGTCTGATTTTTTAATGTATCTCTTTCACTTTATCTTTTCTACATTCAAAAGCTTACAAATTTTCATTTATGTTCAACAGTTTGTTGTTGTTATGAGCCCCTTACAGCTTGGGATGAATTTAAATACACCTGGAAATCAAATTCAAACAACAAATATGCTGCCTGTGATGGATATGACCGGAAAAACAGTACTGCATCCCAAAGCTCAACAGTACAACTGTGTTGGCGGCACTGATCAAGGGCTTGGTTATCCACAGAATCCAGACATTTCAAACTCGTATTCACAAATACATATATAAATGCATAAGAACGTAGATTTAACACACTAGTCAGTATTATAAAAACAGTTGTTTTATCTAATTTATTCACGCAAAATTTTGCTAGATAGTAAGGTCAAAGTTGATGATCATAAGACATGTTTGCACCTTATCGTATATGTTGTACAGGGAGATATTTCTGCAGCTTATTGTACATTTTGTTATAAATTGTATGAAGTTCAAAAACTTCATTTGGTTTATAATGAAACGGTATGTCATGTCTCTCATTCAGTACATGGATTTAAAGAGTGCGTAGCTGGTTCATCCAACATATCTTTCTCTCTCTGTTTTCTACCTTGTGTTTTCTATATAATGGTCAAGCCATTTTCTTTAAAATGTGATAATTTTTATTTAAATGTCCTGTTCTTAAAGATGTCTCGTGATTGGATATATTCTTCCTTTGATATAAAATGACCGGTAAATATTTAGTCTGGTGATAATTTTTGTGTTTGTTTTGTCAACATATTGCTGCTTGCAAGTTCAACAAGTAAGACATGAATACTATTTTCTGTTTCATGATTAGATATGTTGTAAATATGTTGTATCCGTTTGTTAATGTACTGCATTTACAATTGCTTCCCCACATTATTTGTTAAACTCGATTCTAGGATTCTCTTTTATTAATTTTAGACGAAACAAGTTTG
This sequence comes from Mytilus coruscus, assembly GCA_017311375.1. NCBI lineage: Eukaryota > Metazoa > Mollusca > Bivalvia > Mytilida > Mytilidae > Mytilus > Mytilus coruscus. Next base: position 72,860,101 of record CM029600.1, on the reverse strand, counting down.
TGTTTGAGATTTTTGGATAAACCATTACAGCTAGTAATGGAAAATCCCCTTTGAAGAAAGGTGATTTTCAATGAGACGCCAGTGCTTGTGGATAGAGGCCCAAATATTTCTTTCCCCTGTCCCAACTTAGGAAAGAGCTCGGCGCCACCAAACATATTTAACCCTGCAACTGTATGTGCCTGTACCAAGTGAGAAGCCTATAATTCAGTTGTTGCCATTTGTTGCTGTATATCATGTTTGTCTTTCGTTTTTTGTTTTGTGCATACTAAGAAACCAGTGTCAATCTAAGTTTTGTTGGGATTTCTTATTGTCAAGATCGTAGATTTTACGGGTCTACTTTAGTCTCTTTTTTATTCTATGATTTTGTATCTATACATGTAACTCGTCAGTTTCATTTTGTGAAATTAAATGAAACCTTTTTACAAGAATTAGTATTTTACTATGCAAAATGGCTTTGTTTATTTTTATACAAATCGATATTTGCATTATATTATTTATTTAGTTTGATAAACATAATTTGTTATACGAATTTAAGTTATATAAAAATTCGCACAACTTGAAACTGGAACTCATATTTTACCCTTCTCGTTGCCAATAATTGTTAATACAGATCAATTTCTTTAAATTTCCAAAAGTTGGTCTCAATCAACTCACAAGGACAAATGCTCTGATTTGCTTTCTGTTACGAGGAATTTTTCAAGATTTTATTGTTATATTAAACAGATTCAAAACTAGAAATAGAAACGTCTTCGTTCACTTAATAATTATCGACAAAAAGCTAGATGGAGTATTGTCAATTGATCGTACGCAAATCTCGGATATAAGATCTGAATTCTGATAACATGTAATGCACATAAAAAGCAAACTAACAAAAATATTTAACTCTGAGGAATATTCAAAGCAGAAAGTCTGTAATCAAATGGCAAACTCAAAAGTTCAAACACATCAAACGAATGGATAACAACTGTCATATTCCTGACTTGGTACAGGCATTTTATTATGTAGAAATTGGTGTATGAATCCCAGTTTTATAGCTATCCAAACCTCTCACTTGCATGAAAGTCGCATGAAATTCCGTTATATTGACAAGGATGTGGGAACAAAACAAACAAACAAAATTGGTAACAATGTAACAAGTAGGGATACAGCAGTCAAAATTGTCACTATTAAAACAATCAGATATGTAACTAAGAAACACAAAAAAGCATATAGACAAAGCACACTAGCAAAAATGAAGACAAGAATACAAAAATTACCATAGCACAATAAAACAATGACGGATGTATAAGTACAGAGCCACGTCATATGTTACAAAGAAACACAAAAAGGCAAATAGACAAGGCACATAAGTAAACATGAAAGACAAGAATACAAAAAAAAACCATAACACAATACAGTAACACAATGACGGGATGTAGAGGTACAGAGCATTAAAACGCATTTAAGTGTTGAGAAATCTATAAAAGCTAAAATCCATTTACAAGATCAGTTAAATCATCAAAACATATTATTAATAATTTGCAGACATAAGAAATAAAATAATTAATGGTTTTTGCCCATTGTTGAAGGTCGTATGTTAACATGTAATTGAATAAATTAATATTTGTTTTGCAAGAGCATACAAGATATGCTAGGGCAATACATGAAATATACACAATTTGAGAAAGAATGATATAAGAGAACATAACACTAATAATATAACTATCCAATAATATCCTTAGAGTTCGGTATTTTAGTTATTCAACTTTTACTATTTTTATCAATGAAATAATGTTGAAATACGTTCAAATTATTTATCTAACATATAAAGTGCTTGTTTCAACTTGAAGAACATGCAAGAATATTCCAATTAATACAACGAGATAAGTAGTGTTATACCAAACGACATATTTTGTTCTGAATCAGCTTCGAAGATACAATGCTGAAACAAGAAAATATGGATGTCTGTTTTTTTTTTTTTTGTGTTTTTGTTTTTGTTTTTTTGTTTTTGTTTGTTTTTTTTTTGTTTTTTGTTTTTTGTTTTTTGTTTTTTGTTTTTTTGGTTGATTGTCTTTTTATTTTAAGTTATTAACTAATTGAAAAATATCGCTCGAAGAAGTACGAAAACAAGGATGTATAATTGCCACATTATACATCTATCGTCAATCCTAAATGCTTTCGAATTCCGACTTTCATATTTGAAATTCGGATGTGTTGCAATTGTAGACAAATGCGCACATCAACATTAAGTCAGATATTGATTTATGTTTTTAGTGAAATAAGTACGATTTAAGAAAATATATCATTTTTACCGATATATAATATAAAAAAGTGTTTAAGTATTATTACATTATACACACGTTTTTAATATATATTTCAGCAAACCCTCAACAGTATAGAACATGGCATATTTTAACATATTCCATAACCTCATTATCTGCTGCTGTAGCAATAGTTGCAGTTATATCAGCGTCCTATTGTTGTTGTTTTTCGCCTTGGGGATCAGAAAGTCAGCAGGTATCTAACTATGTAGTCAAAATTTAAGAAGATTTCTGTATTGTATTGTATTGTTTATATTTACGCGGCTTATATATGAAAAATATATATGAAATAGGATGTGAAATTATAAAGGCGATCTAGCATCATGCTATGAGACAGCTTTCCCCTCTAGATGGAAGGTTTTAAATATTCGAAAGTTTCTAGAACGTGAAATTCTATAGAATTGCATCTCATTATATGACCTTCATCAGAAGTAAGGACACAAGCATAGCTTAAGGTGTCATAACAAATTCATGTTAATATATGTAAAATGAAAAGAATACAATTATTATTTTGGCTTTTAAACACCAAGTAGCAACTACTACATGGGCATAAATATCTTGTCATGTAGGATTAACAATGTTGACCGATCTTGTAGAGAAAGTTTATATAATTACTGAGAGATTTCTTGTGATATGCCACTAATAGTGTATTTGCGGTAAATTCACGTCATCATCATCATCATCATCATCATCATTACCAATTTTTACGTTATTACTGTGTCATCTTTTTTCAATAAATAGACTCTTATAGTATTGTATATTCGGAATTATTGCATGCTCATATTGATATTGTATTGTAATTTATTGTTATTCGGAGCGGACTTCATAAGTATGGTTTGCTTGTGTCTTATCCATTTACTTCAGAAAATACAACATGTTTAAACTAAAATACTCTATTTCACTGACAAAAGTACAGAGAGTGTCTAGTTCGGAGCATAAATGTTTTTTTTTTATAGGACATCTACCCTTTACAAACCTTTTGAACAAATTATTATCGTGCAGATGGAGTAATAATCTCCCAACACACGGATACTTTTAACTAACATCACTTTTACTATCACATATAGCTGCACGTTAATACACTCCACATATGATTTATTGCCGCCTCCCTTCAGCAAAACGTTTACAGCCGAACGAGAAACGTTCAGATGGACATATTTCTGTACCTCGGTAACACACATATGATTATTTGAGTTTAGGTCAATGCCTGTACCGACAACTACAATATTCCTTCTCGTATACAACAATGCTATACAAGATCGTTTATATCTTGGTGTATCAGCTTTATTTTTAAGGGTGGCTTATACTCATATCTTTATTCAAGTTTACATAACAAGTAATTAATGCAGAAAGATATGCACAAAACGCACATGTATTGTAAAGCAAAAAGCTCATTGGTAATGCGCTTGTAGTCTGATTTTTTAATGTATCTCTTTCACTTTATCTTTTCTACATTCAAAAGCTTACAAATTTTCATTTATGTTCAACAGTTTGTTGTTGTTATGAGCCCCTTACAGCTTGGGATGAATTTAAATACACCTGAAATCAAATTCAAACAACAAATATGCTGCCTGTGATGGATATGACCGGAAAAACAGTACTGCATCCCAAAGCTCAACAGTACAACTGTGTTGGCGGCACTGATCAAGGGCTTGGTTATCCACAGAATCCAGACTTTCAAACTCGTATTCACAAATACATATATAAATGCATAAGAACGTAGATTTAACACACTAGTCAGTATTATAAAACAGTTGTTTTATCTAATTTATTCACGCAAAATTTTGCTAGATAGTAAGGTCAAAGTTGATGATCATAAGACATGTTTGCACCTTATCGTATATGTTGTACAGGAGATATTTCTGCAGCTTATTGTACATTTTGTTATAAATTGTATGAAGTTCAAAAACTATTCATTTGGTTTATAATGAAACGGTATGTCATGTCTCTCATTCAGTACATGGATTTAAAGAGTGCGTAGCTGGTTCATCCAACATATCTTTCTCTCTCTGTTTTCTACCTTGTGTTTTCTATATAATGGTCAAGCCATTTTCTTTAAAATGTGATAATTTTTATTTAAATGTCCTGTTCTTAAAGATGTCTCGTGATTGGATATATTCTTCCTTTGATATAAAATGACCGGTAAATATTTAGTCTGGTGATAATTTTTGTGTTTGTTTTGTCAACATATTGCTGCTTGCAAGTTCAACAAGTAAGACATGAATACTATTTTCTGTTTCATGATTAGATATGTTGTAAATATGTTGTATCCGTTTGTTAATGTACTGCATTTACAATTGCTTCCCCACATTATTTGTTAAACTCGATTCTAGGATTCTCTTTTATTAATTTTAGACGAAACAAGTTTGTGTTTGAGATTTTTGGATAAACCATTACAGCAAGTAATGGAAAATCCCCTTTGAAGAAAGGTGATTTTCAATGAGACGCCAGTGCTTGTGGATAGAGGCCCAAATATTTCTTTGATCGGAATAAACGGTGACAACAAGCGGAATTCTATTTGTGTGGATCGTCTTATCTTTCTATTCTATTAGGATCTTTCAATATCGTTCTTGAGTTTTACCGAAAACTTCTGTGATTATTTGGTTTTAATATCTTCTTGACTAAAGCTGTTTTCTGAGATTCCCCTCCTATAGTTGAGTTTTGATTTTGAGAACATTCACTTTAGCAAGTCTAGTGGCTTAACTGTGAGGAATGCTACTGGAATAGTGTTTAGAGTATAGCTTTTTGGAAAGAGAAACTAATGTTTGTCATTTTTCTTCTTTTTTTTTTGAGATCAGTTGTAATGACCCCTGTAATTACAGAGGTGGTAGTGTCGAAAAGCACAATTGTCTCGCTTGAAAATACAGATGCAAAGGACAAGGTTCAATTTAGGCCTAATATGGCCTGAAATTTCAACTTTATCATAAAATTTCAAAATTTCAGAAAAAGTGTTGCTATAATTTGGTTCTTAAACATACCTTTTTCAAAAACTTTACTTCATTTTTAAAATAAATCTCTCAATTATAGTTCATTTTTGGCTTCAGAATCAGCACAATTTTGAGATATTTTCGAATTTAAAAGCTTGAGGAATTCCTTAGCCGCAAATTAGGATCCGAAATGTGCTGTAATCAAAAGTTACCAATGATGAAATTGAATCCCTAGACACAAACACTTCCTGGATCGTGGGTGGCGGCCAAAGTTAATTATGCAAAAAAAAAATTTGACCAAAACTGACGTTGCAACACAAATAGTGATACTTAAGGAGTCAATACTTCGAAATTTTTACTACCAAAATGAAGTTATTTTGTGTTAACAGTAATATTGCAACTATGTCTATGTGAAATTTGTAAATGTTTGGCCTGATTAAAAAAAAATCAAAAATCTAGGGTCAATTTTAGTCCTTCATGAATAGAATGATTGAACTTATTAAAATGATTTGAAGAAACCATGTAGACCGAGCCAAGACAGGTTTTGCATGGCACACTCAAAAGCGTGTGTTGTGCGTGATACCTATAAATATGTGGACAAGAGAAAGTGACATTTTGTTCCAATACTATCACAGTCAAGCTGTAAAAATTGTTGGTTTCTGTATACAAAGATATCATTTTCGAACACTATTTTAATTTACTCTTCTAGGCAGTCCATTGGTGGATGTTTGCCTTTACAATGTTTCGTTATTTTTCAATCACGGTTGTTTCTTTCATTTTTCGCAAAATGAGAGTATAGATAACACATGTCCAGCGAAACGTGTAATTTGATGGTAGATTCAAGGAATCAATCTTTTAAATAATCCGTTGTAACTTAAATGCGATATTGCAGTTATCTAATGTGTGGTATAAGTTGATAATCAACTAGTTGCTGAAATATTCTTGGTAGGGTAACCATTGGTTTATGATATAAGATTTCGGGGAATCCTTTTTCGTAAAGTTTTTGAAGTCATCATTTTTCCTCTCTGAGATGATCTTACTTATTTTTTCCGATTTCTTTTGTTGGATCATGTGCAAATTGGTAACAAAAACTAGTATAAGAAAGTTTACGACTCCTTTCTTCGATGAAGTCTGTAATATTCAAATATTTCAAAATACAGGCATAGAGTCTTGCACATGACTACATCAAAAATACTTTGATGATATTGATTAAAGGCTTTGGATGTTGTGGTTTTTCCTCACAATAGTACCCTATGTATTAAACATTGCTAAATACAACAATGCGCATAAAAAGCAAGAAAAGAGTCAACACTTAGTTGCATGAAAAAATAGTATGCATTAAGCAAGATAACTCCTTCTAATTCATAGGAAAATGTCCTCATTCCATCATATCAAAAATGGAGCTATCGGTTGTAAAGAAAATAAATTCTGTATTATGTACATTGTTATCATTCATATCAATACATGTATCTATAAAATATAAGCAAGAAACAAATATGCAGATTTTTTATTAATGTACCAAACGAGGTCAATATTCTTAAATTAGTATTTCATGAATCGTTCAAGCAATCTTTAAAAGCATGTAATGCTCCTCTTTGT